>JAXDDX010000001.1:9877500-9895000 GCA_034670405.1 Hoplostethus atlanticus | reverse complement strand
GGCAAAGATTTAAAGACCTGGAGAGCTGCCCAGAGTTACTGCTGAGATTTCACAGAGCTGGTGGGTGTGAGAAACTAGACTGGGAACCTGGAGATCCAGGATCTGGCAGCAGGAGGAAAAACGTGTGGACTGGCCTGTTCAGAGACTATAAATACAGAATGTTCTTCTGCCTCAGGTGAACGACTGAAGGAGTGGGGGATACCAGAATATGCACAATTTACAAGGGGGAGTGTAAATGGACAGAGTATCGACAACAACAGGAGAATGCTGAAGGGAGTTGGTGAGACATGAGAAGAAGATGATGGGAGGGTCCGTTGTCCTCGGCAACTCTTTTCATCTTTTATTTATTATTAATCTGTCTACTTTTGCTATACATAAACTGTGATCTTTAATGAAACCTGAATCAGACTTAAACTGTTGAAATTTAATGCATTTAGCCTTTTTTTTACATTTCAATAGCCAACCATGTTATTTGGAAAGTATTTAAGCATTATTTGTTGCAGCTGTTTCAGTTTGCATAATGTGTGTGAGTTGAGCCAAAGTTTGACTTAACCTGCAAATAAAATGTTAGTACCACTATAAATACCACATATCCCATGATTTTGTTTCATGCAACATTTGTTTTATTGTTGGCAGGGAAGCGAAATGAGCCCTTCCCCCACCATCATCAACTCCTATCAAAGTGCCCTTGAGCAAGGTACTAAACCCCAAAAGCTGCAGTGGAGGTGCTGAGTGGCCAAAATTTCAAGCCTGTGGAAATACATGACATCTACCAAGTATGAGTGTGTGAATCCCCCTACCTGGCAGCCAATCCTCCAGACTGTTACAGTAAAATAAGAATGTATTCTTCATCCAGCTGCAGGGTTAAGTAAGGACTATTGATGACACGGTACAGTATGTGGTGAAAAAGACTGATTTGATCAGTCTTAGCAGTAAGCATGACCACGCTGTTTAATTCCCATACTGTATTTTACTCCATACTATCATAGTTAGCAGGATGCTTGGTCTTTAGATGCAAACATTTTAAACCCACAAAGTCAAATCATGTGAAGTGTAGAAAAGAACCCATCAGCATATAATCTCAAGAGGACTGGATGAAATACATTTCTAACATCATTTCTAACATCTACAGAAGTCTTGATTCATCTTTTGTGAGTGTGATGTGTGAGAATTGTAATTAATACTAAGGTGTGTGTATTATAAGGTACAATGTACAAGCCATCATGTAGAGGGGCCCAGATAACTCTGGACTGGTCTGGACTCAGTGTTGGAGGGTCACTATTCATAGCCATGTCAGGTCTAGGAGAACTGCAGGCAAACATTAAATGGGGAAGAAACATGCCAGAGGGACCAGTTGGATGGTTTGCACACGAGACAGCATAATTCTCTATGTGACAGCTATTCAACATACATGCCAGTCCACTCTACCTCCCGCTGGCCGACTCCAGACGGTACATTCCTAAGATGCAGAGTATAACAGTATCACTCAAGCCTGTCTGGGTGGTCAGGGTACGACGTGGGGGCCTCAGAACTCTTATCATCCTGCCTCCCACCACAGGCAGGCAGATATTTATGGTCTGAGTTGGAGTCCAGTGTTAGCTTACTGCTCACACACAGTTGTTCTGACCCTTGTACTCCTTACTCTTGGTTCCCTGCGATGTTGATGGTCGAGGAATTGGAGCTTATTATAGTTTTGCACTCAACGTTTTGTCACATCAAATGGGAATTGCGGACACAAAACGTGGGTAGCAGCAAGGTTGATCTACTTCGACTGAACATGATTTAGCAGATATTTGAGAATCTGCACACAGTGTCGTCTCTTAAAAAAAAACCTGTTCATTGCCTTTTCTTTCTTTTCTCTTTGAGGCTCTCTGCTTAGCACTGTGTTGTCAGGCACCGACTCTGTCCAGCAGAGGGCAGCGCTGGTTCAACAAACAATGTAATCGATAAAAACAAATCAAAGCGTCTCTCGTTGATCACTCTACCCTCAGTGAGATGATCACCACTTCAACCTAGCTTTTTACATTTCACAAAAGTAGCATGGCAGAAAAATAAAATAAAAATGGCAAACTGTTTCCTTTACTTCATGCATAGCAAAGGGGAGACAATTTGACCGAAAAGATCAGAGAATGAGATGAAGGGGGATCAAACAGACATGAAGACAGAGCGATAAAGACAAGGAGAGGCTCGGGTAGACAGGGAGGAAAAGAAAACTAAAGACAGTGAGAGAGAAAGTGAGGGATGGTGATTCCCCTTTCGGCCTCCCCTGTGGCTGGACTTGTCTCTGCTAATGACCCTGTCTGCCGGCTCACACAGACAGATGGTGAATTAACTCCAATTAGCCCACTCTCACCAGATCTCCTCTGACAGCTCACAACACACACACGCGCACACACACACACACACACACACACATACACACACACACACGCACACACACACACACACACACACACACAAAAGCACAGGAGGAAGTTGGAAACCCTGGGGCTGTTGACATGTGTTTGTCTTGGAGTTGGTTGGAAAGTATTGTATAAGAGAGCAAGGTCTTGGAAGTAATTTCATCATCTATTTAAAATTTAACATGTAACTCAATTGTGATATAATACTTATGCAATAAGCGTTACATATCTTATACCTTTTTTCCATATGTCTTGTGGGTAAAAATAGTCATTATTAAGCGAAAAAAAAATTTGTGTGCAGTTGTCTGTTAAATCATTTAATTGAATGAGAGGAATAAATCAAGTTACCTCACAAATTGTGCATATACACACAATACACATGCACGTACGCACATGCACGTATGCACACATACACACCCAAGACAATTACAGCCACTACTGTGTGAATGTGAACTGCTGTCATTGTGTTCAGAGATAGTGAGGTGCGACCAGCATGACACACAGAACGTAGTGTGTTCTGTATCTATACATATGATACCAGTGTGACAGTATAGCTGATGAATGAACACTTACAGGATCCATCTATACAATTCATTATTAAAGGGGAATTGTCTCTTTTACAGTCTTGCTATACAGTAAATCTGTATGTTAAGTCTGCTTGTTGAGCAGTGTGTTTCTATATATCATATAGTATAAATATGTGTGGGTATATGTGTGTATGTGTGTGTGTTTATGTTTGTGTGTGTCTGTAACAGGTGTTGTGCCTAGTACTAATGGGGCTCCATCTGGGACTCTGACTGGGAGGTCTGTTTTGACCTCTGAACTGGGGTCGGCAGGTGCTGAACACGGGGCAAAAGGTCAGCTACTATGTGGCTGGACACAATGACACTATCGAATGCTGTGGCAAAATAAACACACTTGTAACGCGGTAGTGTGGCGGTCGATAAGTCTCTCTAAGAAGTGTGTGTTTGTGCGCATGCATGCTGCCAAGTGTACCAAAGCAGGTGTGTGTGTGTGACAGGAGAGTGTGTGTGCTGGTGGGTGGGTCTGTTTGTGCAGAGGGGAGTAATCCCTATAAATCTCTTTAGCTGTCCAGCTATCCATACTTCAGAGCAGGCTGGCAGTATGGAGAGCAGCTGTCTATGGAGGATGCGTGACCCTGGCAACACAGCAGAGCAGAGGGTAAAAACGGAGATGTAACACTGCCTGCCCCCGGGGAGAAGGTGATTCACCGACCACTGCCACTCAGCTCAAAAAACCCTTTGTTGTATACGGTGAACTAATCTAATATAGACCTGATATTACAGAGCATAACCCCCTCCAACTCTCTCCTCTGTGTATGTGTGAGCGTGTCAGTGTGTGCAATTCTCAGTGTTAGTGTCTGTATACTCATACTTCTCCAGTCAACATGACGCTGAAGTGAGGAGACAAGTGTGTCTGAATCATTATGGAGAGAGAGAGGTACCAGAGGTGTCGACGTGGTATGAGTGAGAGAGAAAAAAAGAGAAAGAAAGAAGATGAAGACGGAGACCTGAAATATGCAAAGGAAAGGTAGAGGAGGGGTGAAGGAGGCATGCAAAGAAGTGGAGGAGAAGTGCTTTAATACGAAACGAGTGGGCGAGAGAAGTGACGACCAAGCCCCCCTGCTATCAATCATGTCCTGACCTGTGCTGCTAGTACGAAGGAGGTTGCGACTTAACGTGTGTGTGTGTGTGTGTGTGTGTGTGTGAATTCAATAACTACAGCTAGGGCCAGTGTTTCCCAGTGTGCTCTAGATCAATGTATGCCGGTGGGATGCAACGCTCCATTAAGTGCTTTTTCGTGTACTGGTACCTCAGTAATGTGTTTCTGTCAGATACACACACGCAGAAAAACAGGCGCCGATGCACACACTCACCTATGCAAATGTACACATCTACACACACACACACACACGCGCACACAGACACATTCTCTGTCTTTGCTGCCCTCCTCCTTCTCTCTCCTTCCTCAATGCGCTGCTCAGTGTGAGAACTCTTCTTTTTATGCTGCATAAATTGCTGCATGTTCTTGTCAATTGTTTTAACAATATGATTCTGCTCCACTTGTGCATTTTGCCACTGCTGTGCGCCACGCTAAGCTTTTGCTCCCCCGTTGTCCCTCTCTTTCCCCCCTCTCTTTCCCACCTTTTTCCCCCTCTCCTCCTTCTCTTTCTTCATTTGCTTCGCTCCAGGGCTGAGGTGATTTAAGGCGGTGCTTGAAGACTGAAGACGGGGCTGTTATCTGCCTGTTATTGATGTGAGCTGTAACTCTGGCTGTCCACACTGCACAGACAGAGAGAGAGAACTGCTGCCACAGAAAGATGGGCGGGTGGAAGAAGAGGAACGATGGTGAGATAATGCTCGTGGATGGATAGCTTCTCCCAGTAATGTTCACACTTCACACTGTCTGTGTTTGTGTAAACTGGTGGGACACAACACAGTATGGTGTTTTACAGGGATTCATGCAAAATGACAGTGTGTCCTATAATAAAAATAAAATGCTGTATAGTAAAATACGGATGATTTAGTACGCTCACCACATCCGTCTCCTACCCCTTGCGGCTATCCCTCCTCTCTATCCACCCCCCTCTCCTACCCCCTTTTCCTTCCTATTTCCTCTACCTTCACCCCTCCCTGTCCCAGGCCCCTTTCTCCATCTGTACGTTACGTAGACGTAAATAATTTAGCGCAGGATTGAAGAATTCAGTACTTAACAACAGGTTAAGATCTTTGTTATGAAAGCCATGAAATATGCATTTGTGAATAAAATATGATTCTCTCTCTCTCTCTCTCTCTCTCTCTCTCTCTCTCTCTCTCTCTCTCTCTCTCTCAAAGCAGCTGAAACCTGTCAAGATTGCCATTTGTTTTCTGACAGTATCGTAGTGAAGTGACAGTTCAAAAGCGGGGGTTTGTCTTTATCTTGGCAGGTTTTCAATCTTTGCTCTATTTCTGCACACCACCGAGTATTATTTTGTATCCATTGTTTTGTAGATTGTCTTTCATCTTCAAGGCTTTGTTATTCTCTCACTCTCTCTCTCTCTCTCTCTCTCTCTCTCTCTCTCTTACGCCTGTGACTTCTTTTTTCCACTCTTTTACAGTTTCATCTCGTATTGTACAGTAACAGTAGCGCTGTGCATGGGGCTTGAAGCACACAAACAGCTAACACATCGCACTGTAAATCCCCCCCCATACTTTTTCTTCCCCCCCTACACCATATTCTCCTCCCATAACCTGCCTCATAAACCCACCCATCCCTTCATACACTGACACTTACACCTACCCCTGCTTCCCGGTTCTCCTGCCATCCTTCCTTCCTTCCTCCCTTTTATCCCCACCCTCTCCTCCCTCCTTCTCCTAATCCCCCCCCCCCACCCCCCTTTTACCCCACAGGCCTGGAGATCGTTCCTTTGTTCCTGACATCTGTTTTGTTGGGTGATTAATTGAGATGAGCATGTGGGTTGAAGGCCTGTAGAGGGGGAGCTCAGACCCCCCAGGTAATGTGCATGTGTGTCTATGCATGTGTGTGCATGTGTGTGTGTGTGTGTGTGTGTGTTGGCAGAGGCACTGGAACAACCCTTGATCTGGTTAGTTGGTGCAGACTGCCAGCACCTCCCTCTAGTGCAGAGGAATATGAGACATTCTAATATGTTTTACCTTAATAAAATGCAATAAAATAAAAAAATAAATCCCTTGATTTAGCATTGCAAGATGCTAAGTGACAAGCTGGCTGACAAGTGGCAACACTGATTGCACACACCAGTATGCCAAATGTCCCAGAAGGCAGAGTTATGATGTGCGGATAAGCATGATACAATAACCACTGTCATTCTAACACATCAGTCCAACCTTTAAATGGGAAATGTATGTTGATAGGTGGAGTTGAAATGGTTTCCTTCAAAATGAACCCATTGTAAATAACCTGATAGCCTGCTACACTGTAATTAGTAATGCCATTGAATTACAAGAAAACATCCACAAGGAACACGGGAATGGCAAGCACTTCACAAGACGTCTTCAAAAAATAAGGCAAGGCTTGACGTCAATATTTATTTTATTAATGGCCACAGCATCAGATCAGAGCATCACCTGGATTATGTCAACCTAGTAACATAAAGTCAATCGCTTCTTTTGTACAACTTTCCCACCAAAAATCTATAAAACAAAATCTAACAGAAAATGTATTTTTGTATTGTAGTGTTGTTTACAGACATTATCCCATAATAAACCATTATTTCAAGTTGTGTACAATAATATTTGCATCTTAAACCTCATCATCAAAATGCCATCTTACCCATTTGATGCGTTTATGAGCAAGGCACCAAATATTCACATATATTTTAGGTACATGTAATGTGAGGGTTTTTTTCAGCCACTGTAACAGAAAACATCATCCTGTTAGTTGTACTCCATTACTTTCCACCCCTACTGGTATTTAGACGTATTTAACATGGACTGCTTTACAGACAAAGAACAAGTGTTGCTTAACCCTTCTGAGTCCTGGCCCGGTTCTGGGTGGTTCTGGACGTTTTTCTATGCTTTTCATTTTGCCTTTATATACCACTTAAAAAAATGTTTCCCCACAATGCTTGGTATCCTTTTTTCCAGCACAACCTCACCTATAAGACCTGTCAATTGTCAATTTGAGATACAAATAGAAAAGAGAAAAAAATAGAAAAGTGTTTTCTAGAAATTCACATTTTTTTATTAGAAAAATCAAAAACCTGCTCAACCAATTGATTTCTCTATTCTGAAACACTACTGAAACACTTTTGACACAAAGTAAAACAATAAAAATAAAAAATGAACACAACTATATACTATCAGCATATTGCTCATTCCAAATTCAGTATGAGTATCCTATTCCTCTCTGTCTCTTCTAATGCTGCTCACTGTCTCTCGCTCCCTACAGATGAATCTCAAAAGTATTCAAGTAAGACGTGAGTGTCAGAAGTACGTATTAGCATTAAGTCATAGAAAATGTCCCGAGCTTCTGATAGATTTCCATAAAGGCTACATTGAGATGTTGTGCACAAGAAATCAAAGAGGAAGGTTTGAGGCTCAGCCTGTGCCTGAGGTGGTGATTTATGACCCTTTGGAATCAGAAGGCTGTGAAGGGACAGACACAGGTTTACAGGTCACAGAGCCAGGTCAGAGGTCAAAGGGTCACCTTGGTGGTCAGGCCAGGGCAGGGAAATGTGCCGAGTGAAGTTCAAAACTCTCCTGGGGAGCTTTGTTGATTCAGACGTGATACTGGCCACGAGGGTGTGTGTTTCCCGGGGGAGCGTCACCCATGTGGCACCCCAAATGGTGGCATGGGGTGGGTGAGACCTGACTGACCCAGGGGGGGTGGAGAGAGGAAGAAGGGACGGGGGGGCGGGGGGGCGGGGTTTAGACAGAGTGGGGCCAAATAAAGGCACACAACACACCATCTCTCTCTCTCTTCTCTCTCTCTCTCTCTCTCTCTCACACACACACACACACACACACGCACAAGAATGATGTCACAGCAGCAGGCCAATTTCCCACTAAGTATGTGTGTCACTGTACTCTGCTCATACTTGCAGACAGATAGATGGACAGGAGAGAGCTAGAGAAAGAAAGAAGAGAGAGAGAGAGAGAGGGGGGGGGGGTGTTGGGAGGTGAAACACTACAGTGAAGCTCTGTGGCTCAGGCCCATTAACAGATTTGATTTATGTTGCTCTGCATGCTGTGGTGGGGGCAGCGGCAAGCCCAGTGTGTGTGTGTGTGTGTGTGTGTGTGTGTGTGTGTGTGCTGATTCAGGCATTCAGCAGGCCAGGCTCTGATAATACATGTCTATGTGAGTGTGTATGAATGCCGTGTTTAGGATAGTTTAGTGGCTAGACAGGCACCAGACAGCCTGAGTTTAGACCAGCTTAGGGGCTGGGGTGAGGTTTGGGGGTGACCGGAGAAATGCGCCGTGCTTCCCTCCCATTTCTTTCTCACTTGCCCACACACAGATGCAGACTGACACTCTTAGAGACATTCACATACTGTATACGCGCCTATGCCAGCACACACCACACACAGACACACACACACACACACACAGACCAAACCAATGCTCTAAATCCACCATAGCAATCCAAGCCTCAGTGAGACTGTAGTTCATGGTGCTACTAAATGTCTGAGGCTCCGTCATAAGTCTGGGGGAGAAGAGACAGCCCTGTGATTGTGTTGCCTTCTGGATCATATGCATGTGTCCCTATAATATATTCCCCATTGGCTAGGGGGACTAATGGTGATGCTGGTGGGGATGGTTGTGCGTATCCCCTGTAATTTTAACTACTTCTGTTGATGCCACAGTGAACCCATCAGTGTAATACGTCCTATTAAATCCAATGCGGGTAGGGAAGACACTGAAAAGCACTGAGATACTGATGGACCGCGGACAGGAGAAGACGATGATGAGAAGGATGGGTTGAAAGAAAGTGCTTTGGTTTCTCTATACAATATGTGCATAATGACTTCGGCTGACAATTATCTTTGATCCGAGGCAGTGCCACCCCCCCCCCCCTTCTCCCCTGTTCTCCCAGCTTCAATACAATGTCTTTTAATCTTTCATTCCTTTTTGTGCTAATTCCCTTCCTCTATCATCTGTACAAAGCTGTGTCTCTTTAAATGTCTTATTTGAAACTGTCTGAGTGACTTCAGGAATGACAAATATTGTATTTACTATTCAGCACATCAACACATGCACATGTACACACACTCACACACATGCACGTGTGGATACACACACACACACACACACACACACACACACACACAGTCCCCCCGTGACTGGATATGGAGTGACTGGGTAATGAGGCTCGCTCACTCAGGGTCAGTGACCTCACAGGGCTGAGATGGAGAGAGGGGGAGGAAGAGAAAACAAGAGGGGGAGGAAGAGGAGAAATAATGGCAGAAATGGAGGCCTTTCTCTTTTTCATCATTTCTCTCCCTTTATTTCTCATTTTCTCTCTGTCCCTTGTCAGCTGTGAGAGTGCCATATGGATGCACGAGAGAGTAGGAGAAAAAAAATAGAGAAAGAAAGATAGATAGATAGAGGGGGGGGGGGGGGCAAGAGAGAAAATGTTTAAGCGTTGATGGCAGCCCCTGGTTGCTGCTGAGACCGGGGTGTCAGCTCTTATTCTGCCACAGCATGCCTCTGACAGGCTAATGATAGAGAGAGAGCCAGGGAGCAGAGTCGGGGGTGGGGGTGGGGGTGGAGGGGGTGTAGGGTGCTGTCTGTATTGGCTTCTGTTTGGAAGAGAGAACAAGAGTCCCAGCGAGGAAGGGAGGGGGGGGGGGGATTTTATTGACCACATCTCTTGTAAAGTCTCTCGTCTTCTCATCCTTTTTTTCCCTGTCCATCTCTTGGTGATAGATTGAGTTATTCGACTCCCTCGGTGACAGGCATTCCGTCACGTTTCCACGGTGATAAGGTCAGAGGTGGACACTCGTTATTGGCTGCTGTCTGTAATCATCACAGATCATGCTGTGTGTTTGTTGGCCCGTGGTCCCCCTCTTGACCCCACCGACCCTGCTCCGTGCGGCACAGTGTGACCCTGAGGCCAAGGGGTCTTGACCCAGAGGTCAGGGATGTTTACAGAATGATGGTGGATGGGTGGGGGAGGGCGGGGGTGGGGGGCAGGGCTCAACAAAAATAGGGATTGCTGGGAATCACCGGGAATCCAGTGACAAGCGTCAAAAATGTTCGAAGACGTATCGACGTGCAACCAATGACAATTGGCAATGACAATGAGGAAACAGCAAGTGACAGATGAATCAACCTGTCCCAAACCTCTCTCATACTGGCCCCGGGCCATCAGGCCATCCTTACTGTCGAGCCCTCGGGGGTGGGGGTGGGGGTGGGGGTGAGAGGTTAACAGCTTGGGCTTTTTGATGCGTATGGCCAGAGTAAAGAGGGGTGAAATGTCTAGTGTACAGTCTCCTTCGGGTTTTAATCTGATGCAGAGCCCATAGACAGAAAGTGGAAATAAGGTTCCTTTTCTTCTGACAGCAAGTAAGACAGTACCAGTCCCAGTCCCGTCCCACCCACACCACACACTTCCTCCTTCCCTGCTTCTACACCCCCCCCTTCAACCACCACTACCCCCCACCCCCACCTCCCCCATCCACCACCACCATCTTTCCATCCTCTGTGCTGTCTCCTTAGTATTCTTTATCTCTTCTCTCCAGTCTGGCCCCACTGTCAGTTTGTGGCTGGCTGATGTTTCACAACTGCTCTCACAGCTGTTGATCAGTCTGTGTGTGTGTGTGTGTGTGTGTGTGTGTGTGTGCGTGCGTGCGTGTGTGTGTGTGTTTAAGTGAGGATTTTCATATGTGCGTGCATAATGTGTGCTTGCGCGTGCTTGTATTTGTGTCTGCAAGTGTTCGTCAGTCTGTGTGTACATGTGTGTCTGAGAGAGAGAGAGTGTGTGTGTGTGTGTGTGTGTGTTTGTGTGTATGCGTGTGTATACAGCTTGTCCTAGTGCAGTCTCTCTTCATTGATTCAGTGGTGACAGGCGGGGTTATAGATAGCTCTTTGAGACCCTAACGATCAATCTTATCACCAGCACACTTCCTCCTCACAGAGAAAGAGAGAGATAGAGAGAGAGAGAGAGAGAGAGAAATGGGTAAAAAAGAGGAAAAAAAGAGAAGGGGGAAGAAAAGGAGGAGGAAAGGTAGAAACAGACAGGAAGTGTGAAGAGCTGAAAAAGAGAGAGGGGAATAAATTGAGACAGGAAAATAGAGCTCGAAAGGGATGAATCTGTTTGAAAAATGTATGTGTGTGTGTCTGTGCATGTTTATGTGTGTAAATGCAACGTGTGTGTGTGTGTGTGTGGGTATGTGTGTACATGCACTCATGTGTGTGAGAGAGGAAGTGACAGAGAAAAATGAAGGCTATTGCGTGGAGATGGAGAGAGTGATAGAGAGGCGACGTTCCTCTGGGCTGCCCCTGACTGCTGTGCCACGGACACACAGGTACCAGGAGGATACTAAAAACAGCACCACATCTTTTAGACCACAAACCGGCAGAATGCCACACAATCACCTCCAATAATTGCTTCAAATCACAAATGATTTCTTTCTGTGATGAGGCTTGGTTTGAGGCTGTGTGTGTGTGTTGCTTGGCCGTTGCTCAGGCTCTAACATGGCTGTGATAGAATGGGGTCTCTGACTGTAGATGGGACATTAGCTAGCTGTTGCCGGACAGTAATTGATGGAGAGCCCGGCTAACGTGATGTGTCAGACATATGAGGCCCGTCTAATCAACAGAGCTCCACTCGTGACTGGTTTGGGGTTGTGTGTGTGTGTGTGTGTGTGTGTGTGTGTGTGTCTGTCTGTGTATATGGACAACACAGTATGCGCGTCACATCGTTGTATGCCTGCATTCCAAAACAGCAGACTGTTGATTTTTTTTGGTGGCAAAAAGATGGAGAAAGGGACTGGAGAAAGGAGGAAGAGAGGGAGGAGAGCAGTTGAAGCGAGGAGAAGAGGAGGAGATCTGAATGAAGCAGATGCTTATGGGCAGGTTTTAACCCCCCCCCCCCTCCCCTCCCCTTCACTATCTCCCTCTCTCTGCCTTCCTCTCTCTCCCATGATGAATCAGCTGTCACTCAGGCACCAGTCCAATCTACTGATAATGAGAACTGCATCAACACCCTCTCTCCTCTCTTCCTCTCCCTCTCTCTCTTTCAATCTCACATCTCTCACTCCTTTCACTCACTCAAACACACACACGCACACGCACGCACACACACACACACACACACACACACACACACACACACACACACACACACACTAACTCATCCTTCTTTCTCTCTTCATATTTCATGCACACACACACACACGCGCGCGCACACATACACTCATTCATCTCTCTCTCACTCATCCGTCTTATGATTCTCCTCCCCTCTTTTTCTCCCTCCCTCTCTCTCCCTGTTTCCCTCCCTCCTCCTCTGTGCTCACCGAGCTGAGCAGTCAGTGGTGGGACTGAGGCAGAGAAGGAGGATAAAGGAAGAATAGAGACACAGGAAAGAGAACAGAGGCACAAAAAAACAGATCATTATACAGCAAGCGAGCAAGAGGCTGCTGAATGAATAACAAGGAAGGGATTACAAAGCGCAGGACTAAAAAAGGAGAGGACAGCGGTTGAAGAATCTCTCTCTCTCTCTCTCTCTCTCTCTCTCTCTCTCTTTCTCTCCTTCCTCTCACCCTCCCAACTCTCTCAGAGGCTCTCCCTCCCAGAGGATCTCCTCAGTAAAGGATGGCATGACCACACCGTCACCCGTCCTCAGCTTGTGGAGTATTTCTCCCTCTCTCTCTCCCTCTTGCTCTCTCTCTCGCTCTCTTTGATCCATTTCCCAGATTCCTCACTCTTTTGCTCTAATCCCTCTGTCTCTGTTCTTTATGTGAGCTCAGACCAGAGGGGGGAGACAGTGGCTGACCTCACCCCTCCTCCCTGACACCCGCAGGGCCCAGAGCCAGAGCAGGGAGCTGTCTGATGACTTACGCCAACAGCGAGCTCTTTAACCCAGCCGATTACAGCCAGACCCCCCCCCCCCCCACGTCCTATAACCCAGATTTACTCTCTTATTCTCTGTGTGGAAGTCAGTGGAGGAGTGATCCAGGGCCATGTTTGGATTAAAGACTCCGCGCTACTACCTCCCAGGTAAGGCTGTTTGTATTCTGCACTTTTCACCTCGGCTTAGTTTATTTTTTAGTGTTGTAGACGGCTCTGTACTCGGTCTGTAACTTGATCAAACATTTAGAGTTGAACGGAGCTGTACACTTCTCCGAGGTCACGTGGCTGCAATGTGTTTCATATTCAGCAGCACAATCATTTTTTAAAGACATAATTAATTTAATTGCGTCACGTTGAATTACTGTCTTCTACCAGGTAGGGAGGTTTATCATATTCTGCTGTAACAGTAATGCATATTGCGGCGCGTACTGCTTGTACCAATGAACCTTGCTAGTTCCTGACCAATTAACCAATAGGAAGGTGGAAGGAGGAACAGTGGCCGTTGCCTCGGTTACTTGCCCTGTAACCTGGTGTGCAATGTCTAATCTCTCAGGAAAATGTGATATTTTTTCAAGGTGTTGAGCCAAAGATGTGTTAACCCGATGATATCTGACTGGTTGTTTACTCGCTCATTGCTGTGAAGGTTATATTTACATTTGGGATGATTTGTACAGCTTAGAGTGTATTATTATACACTCTATATATACACTATATATTATATGTGTGTGCTCTTGAATGTTTTTTTTTATTGTTTTCCTCTTTTCCGCAATGCAGTTGCAAGTGATCTGGCCATATGGATCCTTTGGTTAAATTGTAGGCTTATTGAATGAGTGTAATAACATAGATGGCAGCTTGGAAGAAATCCGTACGGTCCAAATGAATGGTAAAAACAGTTCTGCAACTGAGGTGCCACGATAAAGGGTTGGGCACCTCTATTCCCTGTTGGTCTGTAACAGGAGAGTCTCTCTGCTTGACGGTATACAAAAACTCAATGGTTTATCTCTCTTTCTTGCTCTGGGGCTTTGCTGCCTCTCATTGGCTAAACAGCATGAATGTATAATCCTCCAGCCAATTGTGCGACGTGAAAGAGAGTGTGGTCAGTCCCTGTAGCGGAGGGAAGAGAGGTGTGAGGTTACCTGAGAAAGGTGCTTAAACATGTCTGATGGCAGGATGACAACATGACTTTGAAAGGAGAAAGGAGAGAGAGAGTGAGGTCAGTGAAAAGGCAGCGCGGGGAAGAGAAATGGCAAGGAGTCAGAGGAAAGGGTTGTAAATTGGGATCTTGTTTATTTTAGCCAAGGCAGGGAGTATGAATGATGCTACGTTTAACACAAGACGTGTCTTTGTAGGGGCAGACCTTGCCCACATTTCCGTGTCTTTCCCCCGACCCCTAGCTCCTGATCTTTGACCTTTTAGTTGTCTTAGCCAGACTGTGGTCAATGATTAAAGACCCTCCTGTGGCAAAAGGTGAAAAGTGTGAGAGGGAGGGGGTGAGCAGGGAAACAGGGAGAGAGAGAGAGGGAAGGAGGGAGGGAGGGATGGGGTGAATTAGAGGGTGGAGGGCAGATTAAACAATGCTCCTTGCCTTCTGAATCTTTCATGCTGGTTTTTGAATTATACATCTGCTTTCATAAATGATTGAATCACAGTGATTATGTGGTGCTTTGTCATTGTTTGTATATTTGTGTGTCTTTCTATCTGCAAATACATCTGAGTGTGAGCGGGGGAGATAGAGGAAGAAGGAGAAAATCTCTCCAGGAAGCAACTATCCCCCCACCCCTCCACCCCTCCCCTTCACTCTCCCTTTCATCCTCTTCTTGTTTCCTAGGTCTCGCTTAATGTCTGTGTGCGCGCGCACGTGTGTGTGTGTGTGTGTGTGTGTGAGAGAGAGAGTGTGTATGAACTTGCGTACACTTGTCTGTGTTTATGTGCATGTGTCTAAATGGGTTTTTGTGCAGCTGTGTGCATCTTCATTTGTGTGCAGTTGTGCGTACCTGTATGTGTATATGTGCTCATGTAAGTGTGTGTGTGTGTGTTTATGTGTGTGTGTGTGTGTGTGTGTGTGTGTGTGTGTGTTCTCTCCTCATTCACGCACTGGAAACTGCCCCAGCCCCCCTCCTGGTCCTAACTACCGTTGCTGTGGAGACAGTGTCAGCCACATGCTAGTTCCTCAATGATTATTTGACAATGCAGGGGGTGAGGGGTAAAGGATGTGTGTGTGTGCGTGTGTGTGTGTGTGTGTGTGTGTGTGGTGTGTGTGTGTATGTGTGTGTGGTCACAGTGTGATTAGTCAGGGTAGAAGGAGTGGAGGGGAGTAAGGATGAGAGAGGAATGGTGAAGAGAGACAACAATGGAAAATCTGGTTAATAACGTATTGGCATGATGGACAATCTGCATAAAAAATATTTTATTAGATTAAATGTAATGAATGAAATCATCGGTTGGTGTGTTTGAAAGAGCGGGGGGGGGGGGGGTTGGTCTTTCAGTCAGGCTTTGTTACCCAGAGCACACCATGACCTTAACTTGGTATCATAAGGAAAAGCAAGTGTCATTTTGCTATCTCCCACTCTTTGTACCCCCTGGCGGTACACACCACACAACTTACAATGGTTTACTGTTTTCCCTCACTGAGCTGTCAAGCGATCACAATCTAAATCTCTTCTCATAAAATGTATTTCTGTTAAAATAAAATCCCAAGGGAAATTCCTCGTACGGCGTATCAAGGTTGTGAGTTATGAAATAAGCAAAACCACGCGTTTGTTTACACGGGCGCCAGAAGGAGAAGGGTGTTCTGGTGCCGCAGCGGGCTAGAGTATACTAGCTAGCAAGGTAGAGCTGTGTATCGGTCCACTGGCACCCAATATCAAGCCCCTTTCCAAGAATGTAGGTGTTGTTTTGACCCTTGTTTGAATTTTGATCATGTTAAGAAACTGGTTCCGTCTTGTTTCTTCCAGTTGAGGAATATTGCCAAAATCAAAATCAGATCTGTTCTGTCCTTTCAAAATCTTGAGAGAGTTATTCATGCCTTTGTCTCCTCATGCCTGGACTATTGCACCGCTTTATTTACGTGCCTTAGTCGTTCAGCTATGTGGGTGTCATATCGTCTGCTTGCATTGCTTACTGGTAGAATAGCATAGATGATAAATCCTTCTTATTTTATTTTAAAATGCACTGTGAGGCACTTTGAGATTTCTAGAGAGGCGCTATATAAATAACATTTTACTTACTTACTTATACTATGTACTCCCAGCGCCGCAGGATCGATTGTGGCTCACCCCTGTCCCCCTACACCCAAATGACATAAAAATGGCAACACACATCGGTATGTCTCCATGCATGCATCCACTCGCGTGTGGACACATTATCCATGGCAGGTCAATAGGGTGAGAAAGCAGGGTTGTTGACGTGTGTATTAGTCAGCCATATTTATTAGCTGCTGTGGCATTTTAGGGGGCTGGGTAGCTCTGTTCGACTTGACCTCTGCATTGATTTCCATGATATGTGTTAGAGCTACAAGGACACTGTGGCTCGTGATTTATGGCAGATGTCACAACGTACACACACACACACACACACACACACACACACTCACTTCTCACTCAGCCTCAGGCCCCATACTGTGGGTGCTTTATTCAATAACCTCAGCCTAAATATTTTTCACCATGTGGCCAAGCGTGTACAGCAGCACCATTTCACATACCCACTAGATAATCTTTCCTTGAGTAACGACTTCAACATAATTTAAAAAATGTCTTCACATGTTGGAGCGGCCCGGTGGTTAGAGAGGCCGCCCTTCAACCAGAGGACCCGGGTCACGCCCTCGTGTTGGCAAGCATCCGCCCTGCCGTAGTGTCCACGAGCAAGACACTGAATAGCCTATCAGCTACCAGTTGTTGTTCTGTAGCTGACCCTGCACTCTGAACTCCTTGTAGCCAGGGGCAAACAAAAAGAGAATTTCCCCACAGAGATCAATAAAGTATCACACTGTTAACAGAAAACATCAGACCAGGTTTGGAGCAAATGTATTTCAAAGAGAGATCAAGATGTGATTCTACGTGACGCTAGTTGTCCTGCGGTATAGACAGAAAGAAACGGCTCCTGAGAGACTTTAATGGTGGATTGAAGATGCCTTGGTGGCAGATTAGTATCCCTTAATTTTACTTTGTTACTACCCTATTTCTTTTTTCCTGCCTCCCTCTCATTTCTTCCTCCCTGTCTTTCATGTTTTTCATCTTACCTTGGTTCAGATGCCAGGTGGGTTCTGCCTTGTACACAAGGCACTGCACTGTGCTGGAGCCAGAATTCAATCACTGCCTTTGAGCCTTTATTTAAAGTAGGACACTACATGTTGTGTGTATATGTGTTGTTGCGTGGGGGAGCTGCAGGCATGTGTGCGTACGTGTGTGTGTTCGACAATATTTCTATTTCTATGTGCACACGTGCATGTGTGTGTCAGAAAGAGAGTCTTTGTGTACACGTGTGGGGGGCTGAGAGGTGCTGCCTCAAAGGAAGCTGGTGTTAATTGTGTGTGTGTGTGTGCCTGA
>JAXDDX010000001.1:9867500-9872500 GCA_034670405.1 Hoplostethus atlanticus | reverse complement strand
TTCCTATATTCCTATCCTCCTATTAAGCAGAGAGAGAGAGAGAGAGGGAGAGAGGGGAAGAGAGAGAGAGAGGGAGGAAGAGCAGAAGACAGAGACAGAGGGAGACTGTGTGTATTTGATTTGCGTGTGCCTGTGTCTGCATACAAATGTGTGTGTGTGTGCGTGTGTGTGTGTGTATGTGTGTGTGTGTGTGTGTGTGTGTGTGATGGATAGAGGGCTTTATGAGAGAGGAGTAGGCTAATGACCAGGTCTCCAGAGGCAGTAAGATTCCTGGAGCTATTACTGCCAGAGTTCATAATGGCCTCTGTGCTTGGCCTCTTTTACACGCTGCTTAATGGGGGATCCTACAGTCCACCGCCCTGTATAACCCACACAGAGAATACACTGCGCTGTGTGCTTTGACCCCTGCACTGCCTCAGCACACCACACACACACACACACACACACACACCACGGACACACACACAAACAAATACACACATACACGTGCACGCACATGGTAACATGGTTTGTCTCTCTCTTGGGTTGTCTTTCTTGCACTTGTACACACAGAAGCTCACACAAGCTTTCTCTCTCTCTTCCACACACACATCCACACATGCGCGCACACGTGCAAGCACATGCACCCATGATTGCTTTATAGTTTATCTTTATCTCTCTGTGTCCCCCTCCCCACCACGCACACACACACACACACACACACACACACACACACACACACACACAAAGCTATAGGACCTGTATAGGTCACATAGGATGGAGAAGGTTAGACACCCACCTCAGAGAAAACTGAGTGTGTCTGCCTGCACTGCACAGCCAAACCATAAATCATGTCAGGCTACCCTAGTCTCTGCAGACACACACACACACACACACACACACACACACACAGAATTCTCGTTCACTCCACCTTTTTTCTCTTGTGTAGGTTCGAGTGCAAGAGAGGGGGATTTGGGGATTATAGGGGTGCCTCACTTTTTTCTTTTCTTTTTCATTTCCTCCTGCAGTACTTGTTGTTTCCATAGAGAAAAAAGTGGGGGGCCGCTAAGCTGTGCGTATGTGTGTGTGTTTATTTGTGTGTGCGCGTGTCCGTATGTGTTTATATATGCGTATCATTCATTACTGAATGGATCTCAGGGAATGATTTGTCCATTCATTCAGGATAACATCAAAGCTGCATGCTGCTACTGTATCTGGCATCCCTTTTAGGAACCCAAGGAAAAGAGGGGGAGAAAGAAAAGTGAGAGGGAGGAGGATGGACAAGGTAAAATCTGCATTCAGGAGCACAAATCGATGCAAAACAGCTGTTAAATAGCTGCAAAGTGGAGCAGCTGCTTGAGAGACATGGAGAGAAGGATGGGGAGAAGGAGGGATGAGTGAGTGAGAGAGAGAGAGAGAGAGAGAGAGAGAGAGAGAGAGAGAGGGAGGAAGAAAGAAAACAACAAGAGAGAGAGACAGAGAGGCCCAGGGGAGAAGTTGAAATTTTAGGCTAAATGAGGCAGACATTATCGATGTTAAGTGAGCTGATGGCAAATGAATGTTGAAGGAGATGTTTAGGACTTCAAACATAAAAGTACCAAGCATTTTATTATGCAATTTCATGACATACAATAAAAGACAATTGAAACAATTTAAATTGAAACTCCTTCTCTCAAATCTTTATGAGAAAGGATTTAGGAAGCTTTAATACAATAACAACAACAACAACAATAACAATAATAATAAAACTAATAATGGTGATGATGATGGTGCATTTGTGTGAGCTTTTCTATAATAATAATAATAATAATAATATAATAATAATAATAATATATCATTAATATATTATAAATATAACAATGACAACACTTATTATTATTATTATTATTATTGTTGTTGTTATTATTATTGTTATTATTATTGTTGTTATTATTGTATTGTTATTATTTTTATTATTATTATTATTATTTATCAAAAGCTTCTCAAATCCTTTCTCATAATGCAAAGCTTGAGAGAAGAAGTGTTTACATTGTCATGTAAAGTCAAGTCATTTTACTAATCTCTTGCTCTTGGTTTATAAAGTCAAGTTGCAGGAGGGGCGCTGACTTGTGGAGACCCCTCGTCTCCAGTCGACAGTAAACACGTCCAGGTTGTAAAGTATTGAGTCCTGCACACTTCTCCTCCCTCATCAGGATCAGTCTGGGTCCACATCCCTCCATCCCTCCAGGGAGTGTCAGTGGAGCAGGTGCTCGCCCTCCTCCCGCCTCCTCCTCCCTCCATACCCCGCCTCTCTCTCTCTCTCTCTCTCTCTCCCTCTGTCTCTCTCTCTCCCCTGGGACAGTTAATGTGTTGTCCTTCCCCTCCTCACATCCCCACATCCTCGGTTGTGTTGTATTGGTATTGGGAAGAATATCGGCGCAATATGGATAGATAAGTCATCCACATAAGGATGCTCAAAAATCGAGGATTCTCCTTTCTTTAGTGACGCGGTAAGCTGTCTGTTTTCGTTTTTTAATACAGTATACTTTTGGTTTTGCTTTGTTGTAGCCTGAAGTGAATGCATAAACTGATCTGGCCTTTCTCTTCAATGTAGCCCGTAGGATTACTGCTGTTTAAGTTAAAACAGGGTGCGTCTTGCTGTTCTTTTTTCGATTAACGTAAAATCACTATGGTATTTCTATGATATTCCTATAGGAACTTATAGCGTGTCTGTGTTACTCAATGTCGAGTTTATCGCACTTTATGGTATTTCGCTCTAATCGCTCTAATCTTCCTCTAATCTTCCTATATGCGGTGTGTCTGTACTAAATAACGAGTTTATAGTGATCTTATCGTACTTTATGGTATTTTTGTTTCCTATGGTATCACTATAATGCTCCTATAGGGACTAATGATATTTGTATTGTATCCTTATTTATTTATTTTTATAAAATGTCTCTAGTTCGTTTTTGTCGACGCTCAAACGAACGATTGACACTCAAAATGATTGATGGTATTTTAGATTCCCGTCATACCCCTCCCAAAGTGTACATTGTGTGATTGAATCAGTTGGCAAGATGCCACCAGACATACTGGTTCTGCTGATCAGGAGTCATCCGAAATGTTACCAGAGTCAAACTTCCATAATAAAAATAGAACTTCCGGGCCCTACTTTCAAAATAAAACATAACTACGTGAAAACAAAATATATTTAAGGGAATATCTGAATAATAAGAAAGTAAGTTGTTGTTTATCAAATAGTAATTGTCACTGAATACATTTTAGCAACGATACTTATTCCTTTTTCCAAAGTGACCAATGGTATGCTCTTATTCTGAAGGCAGAATCGTCTCAATTCCGGTTGTGTCCTAGCTATCTCAGCCTGGCTTGACCCAGCTAGAAATGTTCTGTGTCTGCTGATGAGGCTTGGCAAGGTGTGTGGTTCCATGTTATGTTACCCTACCTGTCAAACTAGTCAGTGATCAAACACTGCTCCTGTTTGCTTCTCATGAACTTAACAGACATGAAGACATATTTTAAACAATGTTGTCTAGTTGTATTTTGATGGTTGTCACAGCACCCATGGGTTTTTAGAGGAGTCGTTCTTTTATCTCTTTAAAAGACCTTTAACAGCAACTGTATTGTTTGGCTAAGCTAGATGCCACTGGCATTCGCAGCAGTCAAGCGTATCACGTCGCTTTATGTGCGTGTGTGTGTTGAACCCCACCTGCTGGCTGTGTACACACACACACACACACACACACACACACACATACACACACACACACACACACACACACACACACACATACAGTTTCATGCGCCATGTGCTACTCCTGACCTGCCATAGACCAGCTGCTCAGCAGGGGTTACTGAGTAAACCTCCAATCTCTTTAATTACCTCCCTCTCATATGGACACTGTACACCCAGGCTACTCTGTTGATTGATCCCATGGCTTCACATTCAAGTCTTAAGCTTTTTATTTGTTTAGAAATATGATTTATGCTTTTTTAGTCTGCTTTATTGTATCGTATATTGTTAAGAGTAACCAGGAACAGTAACAAAAAAGCAGCACAATATTCCTACAATATAGTTATTGTGTGTGTGCAGTACTCAATAGTGAGTTTATAATGACCTTATCATACTTTAGGTAAGGTATCAATATTCCTATAGGATGCAGTTTTGTTGTGATATTTGTACAGTGCCCTAAAATGTATTTTAGATTACTATAGGTCTTTTTATGATGGAACATGGGAGAGAGAAAGGGGAATAGGGTTGAACAGGCAGAACAGTCGCACAAATTCAATCCTTTTATTGTAGCATTAAAAATGTAACTTTTCAGTCCCAATGACCTACATCAGACATACAACTGGCAGGAAAAGGCAAGTATAGAAATATCCACACAGGAGACAGAAGGTGATGACGAAAATAAGTCAAGTGCTAATGCTGAATTCCTCATTGGGAGGTGCTAATATATGAGAACATAATCCATAAGGGGTTGACAACAAAATGCAAAAGTAAAAGATAGATAGGTTGTTTATCAAAACATAATTTAATAAACAACCCCTGTTATAAACGACTAATATTGTTGTTTATGATGGGGATAGCTGTCATGCTGGTCTCCTTTCATAGCACACCACAATTATACCTATGTGCTTTATACTTATCTAACACCTGCCCGAGATGCTAGTGTGTGAGTCTGTGTGACTTTGTATATATTTCTGCGTTTGTGTGTGTGCGTGTGTGTGTGTTTTTGTCTCTTTGTGTGTGTAACCTCTCCCCTAGGGTTGTATTTGTTCAGATGTATGTGGTCTAGCCGCCGCGGTGTCGGCACCTGGTGAGCAGAGCCAGCCTCGGGGCAGAGGAGGAGGAACTATGGCTGCGTCTGTCAACTGTCTGACACAATCCTCTGTGTACCTCTACCAGGGCTGAATACACAGAACTGAAAAACCCTATAGACAGAAGTCAGACACACGGGCAGACAGAGACAGAGACAGAGGCAGAGGCAGAGACAGAGACAGAGACAGTTTTTTTTTAGAAA
>JAXDDX010000001.1:9717500-9862500 GCA_034670405.1 Hoplostethus atlanticus | reverse complement strand
TGAGTTTACAGTGACCCAGCCTTCCTTCACCTCGTTCAGGTCTTCAGGATAACGGCCTCCAGCTAGCCTGGTCCTGAACACACACACACATCTAGTGCAGACGGCATGATCACATCGAAATACCACCACCTATCTCAATCACATCATATATTTACACATTTTCATTGTATCTGTAGCTTGTAAAGTACCCGTACTACTCCTCCTCTATGGGGTTTAGTACGACAGTGGGCATTGAGCCAAGCAACTGATCCGTAAAAACACCATTAAGATAGGATGTGAAGGATGTGAGATAGTGATGACTGAAAACTGGACTTTATATTGCGTTGCAGTGCCAATGCTAACTATGTAATCCAGATGCTGTTGCTGTTGGACGACCGGAGTTGTGTCTTCAAAGTGTAGTCTGTGTGTGTGTGTGTGTGTGTGTGTGTGTGTGTGTGTGTGTGTGTCTTCAGTCAGCTTATTGGTGTCCTAATGAAGGTGTTGGATAAGAGCTGACCTATTCTGACCTCTCCCTCTCGGTCTCTTCCTTCATCCGTTTCCATTCATCTCTTCATAATGAGAATCTAATTACAGCCAATTATAACAAGCTCTCTCTCCCTCTCTCTCTTCGCTCTCTCTCTCTCTCTCTCTCTCTCTCTCTCTCTCTCTTCTCTGTCTCGCACTATAACCATCTCCTTCTCCCTCTGTCTCTTTAGATCTCTCTGTATATGTGAGCTCATCCATTCCCACCCTCTTTCAATCTCATTATTTTCTCCTCCTTGCCTTCTTTGAACGTGTTTGTGTTAGTGTTTTTGTGTGTGTGTGTGTGCGTGTGCTGATTAGTGAGTGTTAGAGTAATATCGTAATGGGGGAAAGAATAACACTGTTGGCTTGCCACTGACAACACACACAAACACACACACACACACTCTCACCGCTATTTCCCTTTATCATACTTACACCTCCTCCTCCATATCACACCCACCTGCTCTTTAACACCTCCTTTATTATTACGTTCTGTGTCTCTGTTTTTTTCCTCTTTTTCAAACACACACAGACAGACCGCACATGCACACGCACACGCACACACACACACACACACACACACACACACACACACACACACACACACACACACAATCAACAGACACAATCTTATATCTTATCCCTCTACCCTGTTCCTCTTTTTCTCCTGTCTCTTTTTACCTTCTCTTATCTCTGTCATATTTTGCCAGAATGCTTTTACTCAAAATGATTGAATCTCTGTTTACCTTTTCATAGGGCAGCACGTTGAGAAAAAAAGGGAGACGCGTATTGATGTTTGTGTTTGTCCTTTCGTGTACTGCCTCTGTATGTCAAGAGGGGATGTTTGATGCCCTGATCTTTTTAATCTGAGCAAAGATTCTGATACCTCCAGCTCATTCCTTCTTTCACTCACCCTCCCCTCCTAATCCCTCTCTCCCCCTCCCCTTCCCTCCCTGCATCTCTCTCTCTCTTCCCCCCGCCTCAGGTTCTACCCTCAGTGGTGAGTCTTCACCAGTCTCTTCTCCAGCCACCAGCCACAATTCACCAGTCACCACCCCTAAGCGGGGCTCTTTAGGGCCCCTCTTGGGTCAGACCAGGGGCCACGGTGTCGCCAGCACCCCTCCAGTAGTCACCATTGCCCCCACCAAGACCAGCAACGGCCTTTGGAGGGCCGAAGGGACGACAGGTAATGGATGTTAATGTTCAAACGTACAGGTACACACAGACAGTATGATGCAGGACTGCTCTATAATGTCTATCTGCAGTGCTGCCAGACATTTATGAAACAAGACATCTCATGTTCTCTGCACACATTTCTGTTTCCTTGTCTTTCTGCTTCCTCTTTAATTTCTCTCTCTCTCTCTCTCTCTCTCTCTCTCTCTCTCTCTCGCTCTCTATATGTGTAGATGAGTCCTCTGTCTCTTTCTTTCTCCTCTATCCCTCCTGCTGCTGCTCCCTCCATTAAAGAAATAGTCCCAGTGCTTGTCAACATCAAACTGTCAAAACCAGCCATCTCACTCTCTCTCTCTCTCTCTCTCTCTCTCTTGCTCTCGCTCTTCCTCTCACTAATCAGTCTCAGTATTTTTTTGCCTCCCTCTCCCATGTCTCTTTCAGCTACACATGAGGGGTTTGTAAAGAAACACTGAGGCTGCAGAGACTGGCACCTATTGTGTTCAGCTTCCTGCAGTGTCTGTGTGTGTGTGTGTGTGTGTGTGTGTGTATGCATGTGTGTGTGTGTGCACATGTGTGTGTGTGTGTGTGTACTTGACCCTTTACCACAAAAGGCTTAGGATGTGAAGAGCGAGCTGTGTGGATGTATGCGTGGATGTGTTTGCTTGTGGGTGTGTGAGTGAATTTAAGCTGGGGCAAGGAACCAGGCCCCCCACACAATGCAGGGGTTAGCCCCCACAGTAGCTACTTCCCCCTGGATCAGAGCTGCCTTTCTCCCCCTTCACAAAGACCACTCTGTGGCTCTGCCTGCCTGGGGCTCCCATTCAGACATTCATAGAGAGAGGGAAGGGGGGCAGGAAAATAAAGAATAGGATGTTAAGAAAAGACGAGAGGGAGAGCAAGAAAGAGCAGGAGAGAGACAGAGACAGAGCTCTACAGCTTGCCGTATATTCAGTATTTGTCCTTACTGTCTGCAGATTGTCCTAGAAAGAGAATGACAGAGCACAGAATGATCTGTCCAATAGGAGCGGAGTGTGTCTGTGTGTAGCAGCATCTGTGAAGGCCATTGGCTATCTGCCGGGTCAGGGGTCAAGGAATGTGATGGCTGCTGTCCAGGTCCTCTGTGTTTTCCCTGCACCGGTGTCCCCTAACTCATTTTCTCTAGAGTTCTCATTTTCAAACTGAGTGAGAGAGAGAGACGGTTCATCACTGGGAAGCTTGGTTTGAATCTGCTTTCCATGAGAGAGATATTCAAAGCTATTCAAAGCGTAGAGATTTCACTGCAGCTGAAGTGTGTTCTTAACCTAGGCTAGCAGACTGGGTTTTGCTGCCAGACGTCATTTGTTTGTGGTTTGGCCATGGTGAGTCTGACCTCTACTGCTATCTGTTGCTGTAGCAACAAGATTTGTCACATTCGTGGAAATGTAACTTTTCTACTAATGAACAGAATCGACGGTTTACTGGCTTCGCGGGATGCCACGTTGTCTTCTTTATCCTGGAAAATCTTTGTTTGTCCAAATTTCCAATCTTCAAAAATATTCCACAATACCCTGCTAAGAAAAACATGCTAATGGAGGATAATGTTACATGTATGTTTATGGACAAGCTTGGGAAACATCCTTTTGTGATTTGAAGGTTTTGCCATGGGAGTTTACTTTACTTTAATATAAGCAATCCAGTGGGAAGTGAGTGGGAAGCTTAATAGAGAGAGAGTGAACATTGAAGGAGAGAGAGCAGTTGGCCAGATATTAGGATCATCTTTCCACTTTGATCTTGACCTGCTATGACATATCAGACCCACTTTTCCACTCTGCTGAGCCTCTGGGTGCAGCTAGGAGGTTTTACCCAATCTCTCTGTCTCTTTTTCCTCTCCTCTCTCCTGAACCCTCCTCTGATGAAATGGTAGCTTCAATCTAAAACACAGTTAAACAATATGGAAACGGTAATGACTCCTCTCATGCTGTCTGTCTGTCTCCCTGTCAGGCTGAGCCGGGTATTCAGGGGATCAGTAGGGAGCGGCTGGGTGCTGAGAGTACCCAGCCCCAACAGGATAAGAGGACTCCTCCCATCCCCTCACCTCACCCTCTGGCTCACCCTTTTGGCCTCACCCCCAGCACTGTCATGCAAGACCCCCGAGTACAGAGCCTTAGGTGAGCACGCACACACAGATATTTGGAAACTTTATATTTGCATTTGATTGAAATTATTTTTATTTGATTGTAAACCACAAAAACATTTGTACCAGCACACTACAGTACACTATAACATTGATATTGATATTGATATAACATTGATTTATGTTGTATGACCTAATATGTCTCACATATATAATGTACGGTGATATGTCTCCTTGTTCCTCCAGTTTGCCTGGGCAGATGCACCCTGTTGTCCCCTCGGGTGCCGTCCCAGAGGAGTACCTGAGAGGGATCCGGCCCTTCGCCACCTCAGATGACCTCCGTCTCGCCTCTCTGCCCCTGGGGCTCGACCCCGCTACTGCTGCCCATGCTGCTGCTGCTGCTGCTTACTACCACCCTGCCTACCTACACCACCCTCTTACCTTACAAAGGTAATACTGCCACCTTAACTACATCACTCTGTCAATTTACCAAGGTAATATTACAACCCTACGTACACCATCTTTTCATGTATCAAGAATACTGTACCACTACCCCCTGAATTACAACACACTCACTCATTCGCTCCGGTGCCTACTATCACTCAACGTAGTGTAAGATGTTATCATGGAGCACATTACATTGCAGTCATTTTATCCAAAGCGACTTACAAAGGTGATAGTTGACACTATGTGGGGATTGAAACCACAACCCTGAGACTGAGAGTCTTATGCTCTACTGACTGAACTGTCTGGGATGGACCAGCACCAGAGGTTTATGATAGATAGATAGATAGATAGATAGATAGATAGATAGATAGATAGATAGATAGATAGATAGATAGATAGATAGATAGATAGATAGATGGATGGTACATATATACAGAGTTAATCATTGGATGTTCTTGTCTCTGTGGCAGGATGGAGGAGTCTCTGTGTCTTTCTGCGCTGCGGTCGCAGTTCTACTCTGTGCCTGCAGGGGGTGCCTTCTCTCCCCTCCACCCCTCTGCCCTCCACTTGCACCTGCCTGGAGCCCGTTACCCTGGGGAGCTAAACCACACAGCACTGGCTGAGAGGTAACACACACACACACACACACACACAGTTTTTCTTTCTTTCTTTCTGTCTTTCTTTCTTTCTTTCTTTCTGTCTTTCTGTCTGTCTTTCTTTCTTTCTTTCTCTCTCTCTTTTTCTCTCTACACCACACACCTTTCTCCCTCTCTGCAGGGCTGTGTAATCTCTCTCTGCAGGGTATGCACAGGTTGCTGAGTGTGTGATATTTTTAGCACACACCCCACAGTGCTTCCTATACACTCATCACATGCACTGCCCTTCCAGCTCACACAAACGCACACACACATGCACACATTCATATGCACACACATGCCCGTGCATACGCAAGAGAGAAGAAAGTGCCTTTCCTCTCTGTCTCTCTGTCTCTCTGTCTCTCTGTCTCTCTCTCTCTTTCTCTATTTTCTTTCAATACTTCAAACTCCTTCCTCGGCTTCAGATACAATACACACTGTTTCCCTGTGGCATAGTGTGCAGAGGAAACGTTTGTGTTTCAAATGGATGGTATTTATTGTCTCGGCCTGTAATGGCTCCTACATATCTTGTAGGTTTGTTTGTGTGCTATTGATTGCTTGTGAATGTGTGCACTTGTTTGTATGTGTGTGTGTGTGTGTGTGTGTGTGTGTGTGTGTGTGTGTGTGTGTGTCCCGTTCCTGTGGATACCTATTAAGTGTTCATCTGGTCTTGCTCAGTCATGCTGTGTATGGATTATTTTCCTCATGGTAAGTGGAGTTTGTGTGTGTATGTGTGAGTGTGTCTGTGTATGTTTGAACAGAAATGTTTGTGTGAGGTTCACCAGTGTGTGGTTAATATCTGCCTCATGTTGGGTGTTGCATCTCTCACCTTCTCCCCCTGTGTGTGTGTGTGTGTGTGTGTGTGTGTGTGTGTGTGTGTGTATGTGTGTGTGCGTGTGTGCATACTTGTCAACCTCCCCCACAGGCTACAGATGGAGAATGAGCTCCGCCAGCGAGAGAGAGAGCAAGAGCGTGAACGAGAGAAAGAAAGGGAGCGAGAAGCAGGGCTGGAGCGAGAGCGGGAGAGAGAGCGAGAGAGGGAGGAGGAGAGAGAGAGAGAGCTGGACAGGCAGAAGGAGAGGCAGAGGGAGAGACAGCAGCAGATGGTCCGGGCGGCGGAGAGCCACTACCTGGCTGAGCTGCAGGCTCGGAGGGCACCACCGGAGGACAGGGCCAGGCCAGGGGAGAGGCTGACCCCGAACAGAATGGGTATAAACACACACACACACATGTGCACACATCTATGCGCATGCACACGCACACATGCACATACCATAACATTCACACACAGACTTTTTTTGCATTTTATTGGTGATTTTGACCACGCTTATCAAAAGAATAGACAGAATAACTAACTCATGATCACTTTATCTCCAGATAAACTCAAGGAACCAGACCACCCAGGTCTTCCAGTACCCAAACCTCTGTCCCTGCCGCCTGGGCTCCACCCCTCCATGAGCTCCATCCCACACCCTGTGCCCAGCTTGGTGCCGTCACATATGGGGAAGCATCATGCTGCTGCTGGGGGGATCCATGGGGCACTAGCAGCTGCCATGATGACTCAGAGGGCCAATGAGGAGGGATGGTTAGCACGGCAACGAAGACAGGGGCAGGAGAGGGAGGGGCCACTAGAGCTGGGCCTTAGGTCACCAGGGAAAGGGGCGGAGTCACGGAGAGATGGCCACAGGTGAGAAAGCCAGATAAATCAGCCTGAAAAAATGATTTATACTTCACTCGGCCTGTACATAAGACCGACAGATGTAATGGAAATGTCAAACGACAAATAGAATACACTTTTATTCTGACTTTTTTTTTCTAAACAGGACCAACTCAGTCCATCACAACACAAGCAACAAAGACGTACCTCTGCGCCTAGGTGCTCCACCTCCTCTTATCTCCCCAAAAGCTCCCCCTCACCCCACTGCCCCTCCAACTACTCTCTGGAACCCAGCCTCCCTTGTTGACATCCCTACAGACTCCCGTCGAAAATTCAACCCTCCTACACCACCAAGCCGACCGCCTCCAGGCCTTACCAGAGCTGACAGACCTCTGAGTTGGGGTGAAAAGCTAGAGGAAGGAGGCAGGAGAAGGGCAGAAGGCCCAGAGAGGTACCCATCATTGAGGGGACATAGCCTGCAGGAGCCAGGCCCCTGGAACAAGGCTGAGCAGGACAGACCCGTCCACAATCTCTACCACCGCCATCACCTCAATAACCTCCACCAGAGGTCCTGCGCGCCTCTGCCTATCCCCAGTACCTTAACTGAGCTGGCGGGCCAACGCCAGGCGACCTCTCCCTCTCCGGCGAGGGAGCAACAGAGTCAGGCGCCCAACAGCATGCTGGTGTATGATGAGGTTCTTCAGCAGCACCGGCAGCTCCTCAGCAAGCTAGACCTGGAGGAGAAGAGGAGGAGGGAGGCCAGGGAGGGAGGTGAGGAGAGTGATGGAGAGCATAAATGGAGACGGGGTGAGGGAGGTGGGCAGAAATAAGAGAGGTGTGGAGCCTAGAGGACACACTGATTATAAGAGTGGAAGGGAGGGGGGAAAAGATGAAAAGATTCAGTGACTACAAGGAATGGCTGAATGACTAACCCTTATGTCATTAAACACTAAGATTGCTGCTATTTTTTATAATGAAAGGTAATTTCTCTCCTTCTCTGTTCTCCCAAGGTTATTACTATGACCTGGAGGAGTCGTACGATGAGAGCGATGAGGAGGAGGTGAAAGCCCATCTCAAGAGAGTGACAGAACAGCCCCCACTCAAACTGGACACATCGTCTGAGGTACACGAACACAGACAAATAATCACACAGCCACCCACATGCATGCACACCCACTGTTTACATGTTTATATCCAAGGTCTCAAAATGTTTCTTTTGACTTGACTGATTGATGATTCATCCAAAATTTCGCTCTCCAAAGAAAGTGGATTTTCTGCGTGTGTGTGGCCTGACCACGACGGCTCACCGTGATGAGCTTCTTGAGCGCAAGAGGAGGAAAAGGAGGAGGATGCTCAGAGAGCGCAGCCTCTCTCCACCGGCCGTACGGAGCAAGAGGAAGGCCTCCTCCCCTGCAGCACCCCCACCTCCCCTAACCACCCCCTACACTGCTGAGCAGATGGACAGATCCCCCAAATTGGAGGAGAAAAAAGATTTCCTCCTTATGTTCAACCTCTCCCATGTCACCCCACAGCAGAGGAGAGGTAACAATGTGTTTAACATCTTCTCACATCCTACCGTTTACTCTGCTTTCTAAGACGTCACAGTTGTTCTGGTGATTCCCCATGCAGAAATACAACATACTTCAATTCTATTCCAACAGGGTAGATTTATTTCAGTGCATCACCTTCTAGTGAAAATATAGCAGTTAAACATTTATGAATTTTCGCAATATATTTATCAATGTGTACATACATATCAACAATATTTATATTTTCATATCAGTCAAGACATTACTTCTGTCAAATCCTTTACTGACTTGTTTTGTTGACAGTCACTTTCAAATGTTCTTTTTTCTAGTGTGACTGACGGGTGTTCTCATTCTGTCTTCTTCCCTGTAGGTAAGGAGAGGACAGAGGAGCTGCTGAGGGCCATACAGAGGAAGCGTGTGACTTTAGACACACTCAGATATAACCCATTACCTCCATGTTGCAGCCCGCCTGCTCCCTCAACCGGTGAGACAGACAGATGCGTACACACACACACACACACACACACACACGCACACGTGTGCGATTACACTCACACACACATTAAATGTTACACAAAGCGCTCTCTCATGCACTGTGCATATTTCTGTTCAGGTGACTCCTCATCAGCACCCCTACCGTGTCAGTCAAATGGACATCACTACCCAGACTCTCCCAGCCCTTCCCCTCCCTACTCCCACCACCCTAACAACCTCCATACAGACCCATTCAAGACCCCTATGGACACCCCAATGCCCCGCATCCCTCCACCTCTGGCCCCCCATCCTGAAAAGACTGGATTCATGGAGGGTCAGCCAACCAAGAAGCTCCAGGGCCTCCAGAATGGCATTGTCGCTTCTGCCCAGAGAAAGGAGCCCAATCCAGTGCAGAACGGACGGAATCGGCCCTGGGAGAGATTCACGCCAGAGGCCTTTGCTCAGCACTTCCACCAGGCTGTGCTGCAGTCCACACACAACACACTGCAGAACAAAGGTTAGCCACTCACTCCCATTGGTACATGACCTGTAGGATTTGTGGTGAATTGTGAAAAGGGAATATTCCGCCACCTGGTGGCATTAAACACACCTGCAATCAAACTAGTGAAAATGTCTGTTGGCACCCATAGTCATTCTTTATGATGAGGTGATGGAAATGGCTGTAAAGACTGATATTATCTCTGTGTCTCACTCTTTTCTTCTAAGGAGTTTCAAACTGTGTCTCTGAGGCCGGCTTTAAGGTAGACCACTCGCTGCCTCACAGTATCGCTCCACTGAAAAGACCAAATCTTCACCATGCTCCCCAGCATGCACACATCAACGGCCATCAGTCCCATTCCTCTGTAGCCCACCGGGACACTCCAGGGCCACGGGACCACCTATCTGAGGAGGATGAGGAAGAGTCTGGGCAGGAGGAGGAGGATGAGGAGGAGGAGATGGAGGAAACTCCTAGGAAGTGGCAGGGGATTGAAGCTATCTTTGAAGCCTACCAGGGATACATGGATGGTAAGAATACCTTACTTCATTGAAAAAAAATGTCTTGATTGAAAGAAATGAAAGAATCAAATGAAAGATTTTTTTAAATTTAGAATTCTTTTGACTCAAAAGAAGTTTTGAGTGTACCACGTCGGCAAATCAGGGTTGAGACCTGGGTCAAACTCTGCTTGGCTTGGTGTGAATGCTCAGTGCTTAATCTGTGTTGCTCCTCTGTGACCCTGTGTTGGGTCATTGTCAGCCGCCATGCTGAGCATAGTACACATCTGTTTTTGACCAGATTTCAGCCCATAGGTCATTGCTGTGTATAGGGCTCAGTGTGATATGCCTCCTACATGGGATGGAACCGCAGCCTATACTTTTCCCTTTATTTGTGTTTATCATCTCCCTATTTACCTCTGTACTTTCTTTTCAGAGTGGAGTATAGAGAGACAAGTTCTTCACAGCCAGTGCAAGAGACTTGAAGCACAGAACTACACTCTCACCAGGACTGCAGAACAGCTCTCTCTCAGTATGGGTGTAAGTACCTCAGACTGCCTGTCAGATGATGTTGTATGCCTGCCTCTTTGCTTTTCACAGATCTTTGTATTTCTATCTTTGTGCGTCAGATTTTACATTTTCTGTTTGTACTCGTGTCTGTATGGCATGTAAGTCAGTGCCGGAAATCTGGGTTTTGTTATGTAAATTTCATCCATTTTTCATTTGTCAGGAGTTGGTGAGTCAGAGGCAGAACGTGAGAGAGGAGAGAGAGAGACTGCAGGCCCAGCTCGAGCACTTCCGGAGGTGTTTGACACTACCTAACATTCACTGGGGCAGAGGGCAAGTCAACGGTCACACCCCGAGGTGACCCCTGCAGTAGGTGTCCATGCCCTCACCTGACACTGAGTCTCTAATGGTTACGCCTCTGACAGCGAAGAAACACTAACAAGAACAAGAGCGACTGGAGTCAGACCAGATCTCTGTGCTTGAAGCACTTGAAGCAGCCAATCCTTGTCTTGTTACCTTGTTGACCAATCAGTGCTACTACCTGACTGGTTCCAGATTCCAGTGATGAGCAGCCATGGTTACCATGGTAACTATAATCCATGGTGACCACATAGTCTGTGCATTCTCATTCTTCTCATGGATTGTAAGCAACACTGTGTAGGTAATACATTATCTTTGTTAGAATAATGCTAACCACTCCCACTAGTCCCCTTGTTGGCTTTAAGGACTTTCCACCATTTAGCTCATATTGTACCCATTTTACATTGACTGTATCGGCCCAAAAGAAGTGGCACAAATATATAATCTCTCCAGACAGCAATGAAAAGAGATTAAGCATATAATAGTCACTTGGTTAATACACAGCGAATGAAAATTGAGGAATCACAGCACACCTCAGGCCTTAAACTTGATAGGATGCACTTGAAATGGATTTTGAGGAAGTACTTGACCTTCCTCTGAGTTGCAGAATATTATAGTATCTACTAAGTACTGTATCTGACAGACCCAGCAGTTTATACTGCAGCTGTGTGCTAGTAAGGCTCTAAAGACAATAGGGAACATCTAAAAGAATATCTATAAAATTATGAAATGGTATCAATAATCATTTTTTTGAGGTTAATACATTTTCCATTGGTAACGTCAGTTGTGATAGACAAAGAATTTTGTATGTTTTATTGTTTCAACCATTTATTGTGGGAAGCCATATATTTTATTTGAATTACTGCTGGTCAGAATAAAATGTTTAGAATCATGTGAAGGATGTTAGGAAAATTGTATTTGAACATATTTTATGTTGGCCTTTTTGCAACATTCTAGTTATTTAATTACTAAATCGAGCTGGGAAGAACCACTTCTTAAGTATACCAGTATGACTGTGGATAACACCATGCAAGCTAATATGGCGTCACTTGACTGAGAGTGAGAATTGCCACCCACCTATATCTGGCTGATTTTGACAGAAAACACAAATTATCCTTCAGCTCCATTTTAGGAGTGTGTCAAGTGTGTCAAGACTAGTGTCAAGTGTCAAGCCTACTATACAGTATCTTGTTACTTGACACTCCTCCTGATACAAATTCTCCCTTTGTTTATGGGTGACATAAACATTAGAATGACACTACTCTCTGTGGCCAACAATAGACTACAGCTTCTCTGGTATTTTGAAAAGATTTTTTAATTTAAAATAGCCAGTCAAAACAATGTCTCAAATGAACAAAAATCAACATCACAATGTTTGCTTTGCCTCTGAATATGATAATCCCATAGAAGCACAAGCTAGAACAGTAAATCTACAGCAGTAAGCCAACCGTCCTCCACCCTGCATCACCTGTTCAGTCTCCTCTACCAACATGCTGTGAAATCATGTCTATTTGTTTCAATCAATTGTTCTGTAATATATTATTTGGACTGTACAATTACAATGAACTATTTATTAACATATATTGCTGTACATTCTAATGGAAATTTACATTAAAATCTTTGTAAAATGCATTTTATTGATTATTGTCGTGTGTCTCTGGAGGGAGAGACCAGGTTTTTGCCATTCATAAATATATATGAATGGAGCAGGAGTGGGCGTAGACCATCTTGAGGAGCTTATGTCTGCGTTTACTTACGATGAGATAAAGAGCAACTTGACTACATACAGTCCAACCTCATGGAGCGATTACTGCTCTTTATTGAGCCCTATTATGCATTTTGAAAAATAGTTTTAGATCATTTTCTTTGAGCCTGAGTCCTTCTAGGTTGGGTTTGGTATATGTGGATCAGGATTATTTGTGAATAAAATTTTGTGAATACACAGCGACTTTAATGAAAATTGTAGGACTTCATTGTGTCAGGTTGTTAGTACTTGAGTAGGGTAGAATAAAACATTTAACTATTGTTAAATTCAAGTTACATCCTGTACAAAGCATGATATTGATTGGTTAACATTAACTTTGAAGGTCGTAAAAAGGATGAAAAGGACACTGATTTTATGTCTCTTTAGACTAAATAGTCACTTTGTACTTAATATGGTCTGAACCCCATTAAGATGCTGCTATGGCAGACTGGGGTATTTGCGAAAGAGAAACTGGGGAAAAGGACTACATTCCCCAGCTGACAACGGCCAGTCGGCCATCTTGCCCCAGCTGAGGGGCATTACTAATCAGCCAGGTGGGACCTGATTGCCTCACCAAGATTTAAGAGTGGATTCTACAGTCCACAGAGAGAGAGAGAGACCATCCAGGGAACAGCCATACAGGCTCAGAGTCAGGCTGTGCAGACAGCGCAGGCTGCAGAGAGGGGGAGCACAGCAATACTAAGTTCAAGAATCCATTGCTTTTGAAACTGGCCGCACCTGTCAGAAGTGAGAGATTAGTATACTCACCTGTGACACACAAATGGTTTGAGATTGATACGTTTTGTCTCCCCCATTGAACTGGTTGAGAAACTGCTGTTCTCATTCCCTCCATTATTATTACATGTGCTCTCCCCACCAGACTTGGAAGGAAGATTTGCTCTGGTCTGACCACCAGGAGTCTCTGAACAGGCCAATTTCTCCTGCTGCCAGATCTTGGATCTCCTGGTTCTCAGTCTGGGTTCTCACAGTAGCTCTGGGCAGCTCTTGAGGTCTTTAAATCTTTGCCTTTTACAAATCTACCATTACCTGTCATGTTTTCCTGTAAAAGTATAAAGTTGTGTTTCTTTGTCTACGACTCATTTTGAAAGTATTTTGCTTTCGTGTATTAAATGAATCACTTGTCGTGATTAGCTGTGAGGCTTACAAATGATTCCAAAAAAAATGTCTGTGTCAAAATCAGTATTGTGAACATCTTCTCACCACATTGTAACACAGGGAATTATTGTTTCTTGAATCAGACTAGGTTGACTAGGAATATTTGGATGCCAATGTTCTTGACAAAACAGTCATGCTCCGCCTTTGCTTAGAAAATGAGGGTAGCACAAAGAAGAGTTAAATGTATGGGTATGGTCTATATGTGATTTTCTTCCATACATTATTGTTACCTGTAAAATAACACATTAAGAGTAGGAACAATTGGGATGTACTTTGAACAGCAATTTTATTGCAGACTTATTAAACATCAGTGCAAAGACATAGGAGGAAAGAGATGCATCACATGGATTAAATGAACATACTGAGTTCAAAGTAGAAAAATAAGGAATATACACTGGGCAATATAATACAGAAGTAAAAAGCACAATGAAAGATTATTTTGCTTTGATGAAGCAGACCACTGTGTGACAAACCAACGGGTGACTCTCATGGGAATGGCCAGGGGTTATTCACATGGGTTCTGGATGACTATCAGCAGAAACTCATTCTCTGAAGGAGAGTGAAAGAGGTGGGGAGACAAATACAGTAAAACTAGTTAACCAAATGTGTTCCTCTTCTAAGTAAAAGGTGTTAAATGTGTTAGAAATGGTCATCAGGTTAATAAAGCCAGTATAACTACTACACATACCTGGAGCAACCATGATCTCATGTTTCTTAGAGCGGATGCGGAGGAATGTGAGGTCATTTTGAGGGTCAATGTCCCTGACTGTGCTCCTGGCCTTCATAGCGAGCTGGCGAAGAAGTCCTGCATACTGAACTGTTGTGGAATTGTCTAAGGTCGTTCTGACTGGAATCCCTGAAAACAACAGTGATAAGGGCATCATAGCACAACAGCAACTTTACAGACAGCCTGCGTTGTAAATATCTTCTATCGAGATAAATTATACAGAGAGAGACTTGCAGTTTAGCTATATGCTGTTGTCTTGTCTATGCTGTCTTTGTTCTTTACGCTTTTTGGTTTACCTTCTGCATTAACAACTATTGTCCCAATCACACCTTTGTGGGCCTCGATCCTCTTCAATGTTTCCTCAACTTCAGCCTGCGGGACAGTAGAAGGTAAGGTTAAAGTCGCCTCATAAAAGTGATTAAGTAAGGATATTCTGAAACTTTGATAATTACTGACATGGATTCATTGTGGTTAGTAGCTTTATGCCAACAGCATACAACAGTGGGCTACAGGTTGCAGTTGATGCAATTTCAATGTTTCTGGTAATAGTGAACGTTAACAAAAGTTCTCATCAAGTGACGTAGTGACATTCATTTTATGCAACCGTTTCCGATTCAAAGTATATTTGATTTACATGCTCAATTCCTACCATTTCGAGGCTGTTCGTTGCCAGCTGTCTGCGGCAACTCCTCGGTCTCTTCTTCGCGTTGCTCTGTTGCCAAGAGAAACGGAAGTAGGTTATTCGCAAGCGGAAGTCAAGTGTAGCCGTCATTGTGTGGGTAGTGGGCTGTTTCGCTGTAAAAATGCCGGATTTAGCGGTAGAAAATGTGGTTGTCCATCCTCTTGTGTTGCTCAGCGTGGTGGATCACTTTAACAGGTTGGTAATTTCTGATTAAATGACCAATCTTTAAACATATTTTTCCTTTTAGATGTATATATGGGGAGCAGGCTTAGCGCGTCTGGAAACGTTACTGTCTAGCTAGCTGCTAAGCTAAGCTAATGTTAGCTCTGCTGAGTCAGAACGCCGTTGAAAGCTAATGCTGTCACAGCTGGGCAGAAACAAACTGGCTAGTTAGCTTGCTAAATAAGTTTAGGTCGTCACGTAGCTAAGGTTAGCAAGAAGTATGCGACAGACAGTTGGATGAATGAATAACCCAATTGGAGTGACACATTATAGAATTAGCACATACATAATAAAGACATGGCATGGTCTCATACATTTCATTTGCGGTGGATAATAAATTGGTCGAGTGGTTAGCTTAGCATACAGTAACTAGCTAACGATTCATTCTGTGTTCATTCGTGGGTTTATTTCGGTTACGCACTAAATCAAAGAGTGATTATTGCTGTTGTTCTTCTTACAATTAACTGTTAAAACGTTTCATATTTATTGTACTATTCAACCTTACAGAATAGGAAAAGTTGGCAATCAGAAACGTGTCGTTGGTGTTCTTCTTGGGTCGTGGCATAAGAAAATTCTTGATGTCTCAAATAGCTTTGCTGGTGAGTGTCACAACGTTTTTTTTTAAATATTTGACTTCTGGTAACTTCTAGATCTAGTAATGTAGAATGGTTATTACTTCAGCTCCATATCAAGTTAAATTATTATTGATGAGTCACTATTAGAATGACACAGACAAATATTCTCAAACTGTTATTGTCAATGTTTCTTACAGTGCCATTTGATGAGGATGACAAGGATGATTCAGTGTGGTTCTTGGACCATGACTACTTGGAAAACATGTATGGCATGTTCAAGAAAGTTAATGGTAAGGCACTGCCAACATCTACATCACTTGTCCAAACTCAATTGTGTTTGCTATACTGTATTGTCCTGATCATTTTTTCATGAATATCTATCTTCCCTGTTTTCCAGCCAGAGAAAGAATAGTTGGATGGTACCACACGGGACCAAAACTACATAAGAATGACATTGCCATCAATGAGCTCATCAAGCAGTACTGCACAAATTCGGTGTGTAGCTACTTTGTTACTTTATACTGCTCAGTGTGAATGTGTCTAGATAACACCTTACTTTATTCCAGGGGTTCCCAACCTTTTTCTGATGTGACCCCAAATGAATGTTCACAAATTTACATGACCCCAACACACATTCACATACGCACCCACAAACATGCACGCCTCTGTTGAAAATGTACTAATTAACTATAAATCACAGAATAGAACACAATTAGATTGCTCGCCATGTTTAGTGAGAGACACAAGCTTGCTTAGCACAACAGAGTTCAAAGTCTGGAGGGATGCTGGATATTGCGCATCTGATTTCTGCTGTCATGTCCAGTTTGGAACGATGCTTTGACTTGGTGCAGAGAAGTGCACTGAGTTTCAGTGCAGGCATGGAGAGCTCAGCATATTGTCCTTTTGCAGCAAACCAAAATTCTGTCAGAGAGCTCTGGAAATGTGTTCCTTGTAAGATGAGCTGTTCATTTGTTCATCAATTTAATTTGTGGGTATTTCAATTGCATCTGGATGGTAAATGTGATAGCCTAGCCCTAATCAGGTGTGCAAGAGGTGACTATGGGTAGCCTAATTAGCCTATAGAATGCGTTCTGATTGGCTGAAATGTATGAAGTAACGGTTACATTTGCATAGTTTGGTTGTTGCGATGTTGGGTGTGTAGTAGTACATTCACATACTGTATCTGAAAGAGACAAATAAACAGGCGACCCTCATGCATTTCCTTTGTATCCTGCCAGGTGCTAGTCATCATTGATGTGAAGCCCAAAGACCTTGGACTACCCACAGAAGCATACATCTCAGTGGAGGAAATACACGACGTAGGTGACCTGTGGACACTGTGAATATACATGGTATCCTAGTGTAATGTGGTTGCAGGTTAGTCTCCCCCCCCCCCCCCCCCCAACAAATGCGACCGCACAGAACTAAATGCTCAACCAGTCCAATTTATTCATAACACAATTAACCATGCATCTGCTACGTCTTTAATGGCGAGTCAGTTTACAATCCTGGTACAATACACCAATAAAAACAGTGACATAGGTGGTTTCAACAGCCACTCCGTTCCAACTCCTCCTTAAAACATCACAAGAACAACATATTCAACAATACAGACATACAATACATACGAACGTACAATATATACACATAACATACACACTTCCAAACACATACCAGTCTCGAAAGCCTTTAGCCTTGCAACCCAAGCGAGCCTCACCGCGTCCCCGCACCTTCACAATACAAACATGCACAACACAATCAGCCTTTCGCACACTTCACCCCACAGCCCTCTAGTAGCCAACATAGCATAGTTCACACATACCATCTAATGGAATTCCAGCCTCAGCTCCTCAGCACCCCAGGGACAAACATGCCGCCAAGGAGTCGGCGTCCAGCCAGCATGCTCCCCAACTACGCTCGGCACTTCCCTATGACGTCAGCAGTAGGGATGCAGCGATTAACCGATTTTACTATTAACCACGATTTAAAACGTCACGGTTATATAACCGTAGAGGCTCAGCAACACTGAGTGTATAAAAACAAAACAAAACACTGAGTGTTTCTGTTCTCAGAAAAAAAGGGGCATTAATGGTAAATTACTGCCGGCGCAACCTGCAGCCGCTGCAGCCGGAACGAAAGGCTCTCAGCGAAACTCCCCCGAATAAATAAAGGTTAAAAAAAAGGGACTGGAACGAAGTTAACGTTAAACCAGTGGTGCGCGCGCCAGCTTAAAATGCCGTGCGGAAGCCAAGCGACGCTGTTGACAGTCAGAGAGAGCGAGAGAGAAACGCGAGACAGAGAGAGATAGTCTGTGTAACGTTATCAGCTCAGTTAAGTGAAACAAATGAAACAGACAGGAATTTAGACCGTATCTGTGTGGGTGTCACGAGAGCGACATTGTGTTCGAGGGGGGGCTACGTCCGTCCATGCTACGCTACATTGCCAAACAATGGCAGAGGGACCAAGCGATTTGTATCCACCAAAAAAACGGCTGAAGTCATCAGTGTGGGAGTATTTCGGCTACACAAAGGACGACCAAAAACATGCCGAAAAAAAGTCGCAGCTAAAGGGTCCAACACCTCCAGTTTACTTCAACATCTTCGCGATCACCATGCAGCTGAACTGAAAATACTATTTTGTAATATAGTTGATCAGAAGAGCCTTGCAGACAGAGGTCCTGCAGTCTTTGACTCGGTTTTGTTCAAAAGGGAAATACTGACATGGATGTTTAAAGATGTAGCTTATATTTAATTCCAAAGAGACATACTTTTTGTTTATTTTTATTATTTTGTATGTATTATTTGGCTACTGTATTATTTGTGTTTTGAAAGGCAGCAACTGTTAAAAAAAAAGCCAACAAAGACATTTTGTGGGGAAAATACAATAAAACCTCTAATTTATGAATGCTCATGTGATTTTATACATCCATAGTGTTGTGGAATAAATTTACGCGTAATAATTGTGAAACCGTGGTTTTTCCTCAGACTATAATCGTACCATCAAAATCTATAATCGTTGCATCCCTAGTCAGCAGCGCCTCACACTAGAGATACACATGGATTCAGTTTGCCTACAAGGGTTTCCAAATGTGAAATGAAATGAAAGTTTGAATTTGGTGACCATATTTAATTGTAATTCACCTTACCTCACTCTATTTCTGGGAGCCACATCTATTTAGACAGATTATATTCAGACCTTTTTGCATTTCAGAATCCTCAATTCTAAAATTTGTGAAGATTTCAGAGTTGAAAACACAGTTTGATGTAGTACATATTTGTCTCAAAGCGATTTGTGATTTACCTATCTAGGATGGGACTCCGACATCCAAGACATTTGAACACGTCACCAGTGAGATTGGAGCTGAGGAAGCAGAGGAAGTGGGAGTGGAGCACTTGCTCAGGTATTCAAAACAAACTTGGTTTCACACACACTAGGGCTGCACGATTTTAGTTACCGTAATTAATGATCATAGAATACCGTCATGTCAGCTATATTGAAACATTTCACTTCAGTTAGAATGTCCACAGTAGCTGAAAATAGTCAAGATGTTGATGGAAGATGCAAAAATTACAGCAAAATGATTTTTCTCGATAAATCATTGAGACTAATAATTGTGATAAATAATTGTGGCAAAATGATTGGTAGTATCATATAGCGATGATTGTCATGGACACAAATGTATACATGCATATCCCATTCCCTTCTGTTGTTTAATCCTATCCACAGAGATATCAAGGATACAACAGTGGGCACTTTGTCCCAGCGTATCACTAACCAGGTCCACGGCCTGAAGGGGCTCAACTCTAAGCTGTTGGAAATCCGGTCTTACCTGGAGAGAGTGACAGCAGGCAAACTGCCCATCAACCATCAGATCATCTACCAGCTGCAGGATGTCTTCAACCTACTTCCAGATGTAAACCTACTGGTAAGCTTTGTGTTTGCACTAACAGCCGCTTCATTTCTATATAATTGAAATCCAGTTCTATCTTTTGGTTCATGGCCCGCCAGTCACGTTCGTTTTCGACCCTTGACTCTGTACCCCTGCTGTCACAGGGATCTGTTTGCTTCTATCCACATTTTTCAGCCAACAGATCCTTGTTGACTTTTCTTGATGTATTCTGGCATATTGTAAAGGAGTTTTCTTGATGCAGAATTTTATTTTTCCTTTGCAGGAGTTCACAAAAGCCTTCTACCTGAAGACCAATGACCAGATGTTGGTGGTCTACCTGGCCTCACTCATACGCTCTGTGGTGGCTCTGCACAACCTGATCAACAACAAGATCTCCAACCGAGATGCAGAGAGGAAGGAAGGGCAGGAGAAAGAGGAAGGCAAGAAAGAGAAAAAAGATGACAAGGAGAAGAAGGATGAGAAAGACAAGGAGAAGGAGAAAGGGGACACCAAGAAAGATGAGAAGAAGAAAAAATGAGTGTGATTTTCTTTAACGTTTTCTCTCAAATCATGCCCTCTTCATCGGGATGGTGCTCTACTTTTTGTCCAGAGCCACAACTCCGTATGTGGGTCTCAAGCTAAAAGTAGGACTCTATATGGGGAATGGTGTCATTTGAGATTTGGCCTTGAGGTCACAACCGGCACTCATAAGACTGTTATTATTGTATGGAGCATGAGATGACGTTAGCATCTTTCGTGTTCCTTACTATGAGAACATGGTCATTCTGTTTTCATAGTTGGCTCCCAGTGTTGTCCAACACCTGGTATTGCTTTTTTGTAAGATGGGAAAAATGTTTTGTTTCTGTATCGCTCATTAAATTGGGTCATATTAAATTTGTTTGGCAATTTTTATTTTTCCTATTAAATTGTATTTTTCTTAGTTTCTTTGTATTTGAATGCCACTTAGTCTAATATGAATCAGTGTATAATGGTGAACAGACAAGAATGTGTGTGTGTGCTACCATAACGCAGTAAGGTCACTGAAAGTGAACCTGCCAAAATTAGGCTATAGATTGAAATGTAAATGGGGACGTCCTTGAGAGATGCAGCTGATCCAGAAACAGTTTTTATTAATGGCATGCAAGCTTTACAAAGAACTATAATAATCCTATAATGCCTTTTTAGATGAGTGCTAAACAATTATCACAGCAAAACTAGAAGCCCCAGAAGGAATATATTAACAATGGAGATAAAAGATAAGGTCACAATAAACTCATGGAGTGCCACAGACATGAAACCGTAAAGGAGCAGTATCTATATTACAGTGATACAATAGGAAACAAAAAACACCTTCAGTACTACAAGGTCATCATGGACTCACTACTGAGTACCACAGACAGAGGTAAGTAGAAGTGAAACGACAGCATTGGATAGATATATTTTTTTTTAGCTGCGTCATCTGCAGCTTGTCCAAACTGATCGAGAAATCACGACTACAGTCTTAAAATGTGCAGCAGCAGTAGCAGTAGTAGTGCGTTTTAAACTCTGGTTGCGTCGGGCAAATCAGATTATTGGCTAGGTAAACTGGATTCTGACGTAAGGGATTAAACCCCGGCAGAGGAGCATCGCATCCACTTGTACTCGCCCACGGGGAAATCAGCGGTCGGCGAGAACAGCTCGGTGCAACACCCAGACAACAAGCCTCCCTCTCTGCTCTGACTTCACTATGACTCTTCAAATATCACTGTGAGCGGACGGTCGGGCGGTAACATGGCTTCCTATCTTCAGGTAAAGGCAGAGCTGGCTGAGACGAGCTCCCAGATTACCTCTTATCCAAACTGTTCCATTGTCAGGGTGTGGTTTTGCACTGCGTTATTTAGGCGGCGGGTCGCGTGCAGCTTTTTAAATTGGAGTTAAAATGTTTAGTGCGTTCGATCCACGTCGGCTTTGACACGCGTTTCGTAAAATCAGCCCAATGTCTGGCTGGGAATAAACAGGTGGTTCAGAGGCTCAGTGTCGCACGTTTTCTGTCAGTGGCGGCGAGTTGAAGAGATGCCTTTCTGTTCCAGATTGCTGATGATGACAAAGGCCATGAGCTGGACCTCTTCTGTGTCCCCAAACATTATGAGAATGATTTGGACAGGGTGATCATCCCCCACGGACTGATCATGGACAGGTAAAGCAATCCATACCCAGTCTCCCACCAACATGGGACATCCCTTTCTGTTGCGCTGTCTTGTCTTCACTCACTGGCCTGTGCTAGGATCACAGTGGTGGACCTGAAGAGCTTGGCAACATATTTGTTTGACAAATCACTGTCGCCTCCATCCTGTCTGTGGTTATTTGGATATAGGAATGGGCATGGGGGTTGGGGAGTGCAGTTTAGACTGTATTTACAATGAAATGCATGGTAAGCAATTGCAAAAGCGCAATGTCATGTTAAGAATCTCCTTGCTGTTCATATCAAGTGGGTTGCATCATTCAATATGTAATTCACCATGCATCTCTCTGCTTTCCCTCTCTCCCTCCCCCCTGTTTTTTGTCTCCCCTCTCCGGTCCAGGACAGAGCGTCTGGCCCGGGACATAATCCGGGACATGGGGGGACACCACATAGTAGCTCTGTGCGTTCTTAAAGGGGGCTATAAGTTCTTTGCAGACCTGCTGGACTACATCAAAGCGCTGAACCAGAACAGTGATAAATCAGTCCCACTGACTGTGGATTTCATTAGGCTAAAGAGCTACTGTGTAAGCTGCCTCTCTCATTTCATTGACAGGAACAGCTTTTGCTGATGTGATATGGGGGTAGTAAAATGCAGATCAGTAAAATCTTGTTAACTCAAAACAGGCCAATGAACAATTTACACAGTTTGCAGTTTTGGAGTGCAATGTACGGAGGTTTTTGCAGAATGAACGTTCTGTTGGACTTAATGTTGTGTGCCAGTAGAGCAAACAAGCCAAATCCTCTGTGTAACCACACTGAGATAGATATGTCCTTCCTTCTTTGTATCCCCTAGAATGACAAGTCTACAAACACTGTCAAAGTCATAGGAGGGGATGAGCTGTCCAGTCTAACGGGCAAGGTTAGTTCTGTTTGTGGAGCTCTGATGTTTGTTTTTCACAATCCTCTAATGAACTACAGGGTCATTTCTAGCTGTATTCAAATGTGATTCAAAAAGTATCTGCTTGAAATCTGTCTCCGTCTGAATAACGTTTCCATTATTGTTTCTGCAGAATGTTTTGATAGTTGAGGTAAGACATTTTTATTTGTTGATACAATTCTGTATTGATTTATTATATTACTATTATATCTGGGTATTCATCAGTATTCTAGTCTACGTTTTGAAACACATTTTCAGACGTAATCTGTCAAAGGCTAACTGGGACAAACAACAGACGTCTCAGACGTACAAGGATTGTCAACCTGTACTATTCTTAAGTACTGTTGTGTGCACTGCATCGTAAACATGATGTTGCTATGGCGCCAGGCTTGTTTTTCTCTGCATGTGGTCTTGTAGGATATTGTGGAGACGGGGAGGACAATGCAGACGCTACTTTCCCTGCTGAGTGAATGTCATCCCAAGATGGTTAAAGTAGTGAGGTAGGCACCATTGGATACAGCTTACAGTCCAGGAAGTTGAATGATAAGACTTCCAGCTGTCTGTGGAAACGGTGCAGACAACAGTGCTCTTAGCTAATGGACACTCTCCTTTAGCTAGGAGCACTCTCCTTTAGCACTGTATTAGAGATGTTATGTGAGGGAGGGAGCAGCTTAAGAGTTAATCTGCCATACTATTAGCTGCCCTGTGGAGGTAGAGGCCATCTCTCTGGTGTATGAAAGGGATTCTCTGATTCCAGATAGTGTCGTTGCTTTTGCTTTGATGCTTCATATAGAACCATTTACTAATCCTCAGGATGTCATTGTAAATAATGTGTTCTTAACTGACTTGCCTGTTTAAATGGAAGGTTGAGTAAAGACAGTTGAGCCGATCGCCATTGAAGTCTACGCTCTAGTTGTACCCTCACTTTCGTGCATTGTAAAACAAACTAAACAATCACTCAGGCTGTGCGTCATTTATTTAGCCAAAGTGTTGTGCAGGTGTACCAAGACCATCCTTCTATATAGTTAAACACGATCGTGGTGGCAACATTTCTTTCCCTTTCGTGTGTTAATCTATTTCATGTCATGTTTGTCTACTTTTTCCTGTGTTTTATTGTCTGCTCTGCCATATCAGCCTTCTGGTGAAGAGAACCCCGAGGAGTTCAGGGTACAGACCAGACTGTGAGTACCTCCCACTCATTTTACAGTGTAACCAAGAAGTCCTGTCATCCATGCGTCATGTTAGTACGTGGTAGTATTTATTTCATGCCTACCAGTCGCAAGAGTGTCTGGGTTTTTGAAGGGATGGTGAATGAGGATGTTATTTAATACAGTTGTGTTTTCCATGTAAGGTTAACATACATTTCCAGAAAATCTACTGCAAATGTAGCAGAGCCGTGGCGCTGATGCACTAACACATGCCTAAATTATCCACACACTCGCACTGTCTGCGATTATGTAATGCTTTTAGGTTTGAGTTGGATAATCTCTTTAAGATTGTCCCTCAAGGACAGCTGTTACAGCATAAGCGTTTGACCTTCCGCTATATGGCACTGGCAGCTTAAGTACCAACCCCATGCAGGCAGTAAAACAGCAGTGCCTATTATTCCACTACACAGCACTGATGTATAGAAGTAGAATATACTCACAGATGTTTCAGCCCATTTGACTGTGCACATTGAATTCTGTGGCATGCCTGAGAGATTTTCATTTCACTGCATTGGCTTATAATTTTTGCATGAGTCTCACTGGTGGTGTCTGTATATTTATTTCAGACATTGGGTTTGAGGTGCCAGATGTCTTTCTGGTGGGCTATGCTCTGGACTACAACGAGTACTTCAGAGATCTCAGTGTGAGTGCCCTGGAATTGATCCTCACTCGATGATAAAGATATAGGGACAGCCTACATCTTACAAAAGCAGCATTATGTAACATCCATTTTCAGCAGATATGGCTTAGGGATTGTCAGTAGTTGTAGTGCACAATAATCATTTTATCTAAAAAGAAAGAAAGAAAGCATTTTTAGAGAATCTACTTTCTAGAGAATGGAAAATGCTCTAGACATGGATGACTGTCTTCCTGTTTCTTTTTGTTTTACAGCACATCTGTATATTGAATGATCAAGCCAAGGATAAGTACAAAGTGTGACAAAGCTCTGCAGACGCAATGAATGGATGAAGACTAGGACCACTGTGATGATGCTCCTTAGCTTCTCTGTTTTGAATCTTATTTATTTTTCTACATGAATAAGAATCCACAAAATGTGAACTTGTGGATTGTGAATTACTTCAAGAAGAAAATGTCTTTTCCCTACTGTATGTGGGATGGATTCTGTATATTATAAATATTTTTGGTTGTTCAATTTTAATTTATAATTTATTCACAAGTCTCAGGCTACAGTACTGCAACTTTACATTCAATGAACTGTCAGTCAAATGCAGGTAGCCTTGTATTGCATTTCTGTTTCAACTGATAATACTGATATATCCTCTCATAATATACCATGCAATGACTGATCTGGAATGTACTTTAACAATATTTTATTTCATATTATCTGATGTTTTCAGAGAGAACCTGTGTACAGCAATACAAACCTTGTTGAATCCTAGGCATTGATTTTTGTCGTTTTGTTGCACTTTTTCAATTTCCCCACAAGAGGGAGTCGCAGTCTACTTTCTCCTTCCGCATGTTTATAAGGGTATATTTTAATATTCGAGATGTAAATGAATACCTTTTCGATATTGCGACACTCTATATTCTCCATTTGTTGAATTATATAGAGAAATTGTTGCATGGCCATTAAACCACTGAAATGTTAATTGTGGTATATCTCTACCTTTTTGGTAGAGATTTGTGTATTTATGCAGAAAGCTGCACAGCGACATGGTCTTAATTGCACGGAGACTGGAACTGGATGCTAACGTTAGCTTGTTAGCTAACGTGTTGCCTTTTTGATGTCAAAATTATGCGACATAAATCCTGGTGGTGCAGTTGGCAGGAAACAAAAGTCAATAACACTTATGTTACAAGTGTCATAGAAACTCAAAGATAAGCGTAAAAGGGTCGGAGGCGCCTGAAAGTGGGCGTCTAAACATAACAAACAGTGGGAACGCCTTCCTTTCCCTTTACTTCCGGGTTGAAAATCCAATCCACAATATTCAACCAGGTATAGTATGGTTTGCACTGGCTTGTTTATTATACCAAGTTAAGGGTTATTGGGCGTTTTACTTATCTTTTCGGTCACTATTTCTACATTGAGTAGAGTAGCCCATCATGGACATGAAAGAGGAGACGATTGCCATTTTGAAGCGACATGAAATTGGCAGCACATTCTCCTATCTACCTGTCCTGCCCAAAGCCTCTGTCCTTATCCCGCTATTCGTGAAAAAAGGAGAGCTGTACGTGTTGATGACTCTACGTTCAAAGGAGGTACTTAAACGAATGTCCACAAAATGTTGCAGTGGTAGGAGAGGCTGGCGGTTTACACCTGTCAATGTTTGAACCAATTCTTCGGTCTACAGCTGAGGACCAGTGCTGGCGAGGTGTGTTTCCCAGGTGGGAAAAGGGACCCCAGCGACAGAGATGACGTAGACACTGCCCTGAGAGAGGCAGAGGAGGAGATAGGTCTACCTGCTGACCAGGTCGAGGTGGTCTGCAGACTGTTTCCTATCATCAATAAGGTAGCACAAGTAAAATAAATCTCCCCCCTAACAGCTTCAGTTGCTCGAGCATGTTCTGAAAGGTGGGGGGGGGGGGACACATGACTCAGTAGGCCTGCCTCTAGCAGAAATAATAACTACACATTAAGGGATTGCACATTGTTAGTTTTAATCAACATTAATAAGCTGTTATAATTTAATAACTTAAGGTTTAAGACAATGTGCAGTATTTCCTTCTAGCCTCCCTGTATTCTTCTATTCCTCCTTAATACTTTTCCCCTCCATGTTCTAATTTCTCTACTCCAGCTATTGTGTTTCATTATACATTAGTCCTTCCCTCTATCTATCCTTCATCTCCCCTTCCTTACAAAACAAAGGTGATTGGCCCAACACAGTAACAGGTCATGGTCACTGTTGATGTGATACTGAGATGCTATTTATAGAAATCCTATAGAAAATAGAAGGAATGTACTTCTTTTGTTCTATTGCTGGATACAATTTAAAAAAGTGTGGGACATGTCCCCTTCATCCCCAATGGGGGTTACACCCATGGTTTACCTCTTTCTCACCTGTTACCCCCGTCCTACCTTCTCATAACAGAGTGGTATATTGGTGACCCCAGTGGTTGGGTTCATAGAGGAGTCGTTTTGCCCATGCCCAAACCCAGCTGAGGTCAGTGCCGTGTTCACAGTCCCCCTGGACTTCTTCACCAGGGAGAAGGACCACTCCACCTACAATGGAATGAGATGGCTGTTACATGCTTTCCATTTCATGGACCCTGATTCAGGAGGCCAATATGAGATATGGGGTCTGACTGCCTTTTTGGCCATACTGGTTGCTGTCCTTGCTCTTAGGAAAAAGCCAGAGTTTGATGTTGATTTTGACTATGAGGAACCGTTATCCTTCTTCCGACACAGTCTAGATAGAAGAATTAGTAAACTATGACAAGCTTTGTGTGTAAGCAGTCAGTATTTGCTTGTGTTGAGAACTGTAGTTGCAAACAGTTAATGTCCCTTGAAATACGAATTTATGAGTATTTGTGGATACAATGCTGCATTTACCTGAATACAATGTATTTATAATGTATTTATTTGAAAGGAGTAATAAAACATATCTGGTTCTGTTCTGCAAATTGTTTTCACTGTTTTACCATTTTTGGGATGTTTCTGAACTAGTGCATCTCTAACATGAGAAAAAAACAAAACAAGACAAGACCATTTAAATCTTTATTAATTTATTTAATGTAGCAGCAGGATTACAGATATAAACAAGAGTATACAAACGTACAGACAAAGGCAAAGTACATGTTAATAGTTCAGATGTATGATAACACACTGGGGTTCACCTTTATCCCTACTGCAAGGTCTTAAGGCTAGATACTAAAGCTCAAGCTACACAGACCAGATACAACATAACTGTTGGAGAATGTGAATAGAAAGCGAACTAGGAAACGTGAGCAAACTAATTACACACAAGGTACAGCTCACACTATTGGCAATTAACAGTTTTAATTTATCATGGTTGCTCCTTTTGATCTCAAGTCAAGCATTTTACAGCAACAATAGTAATGTTGACAAGCACATCAACACAAGAGACCTCGCCATAAAACAATCTCCACTGTCCCGTCCCTTTTACCTCACGTACAAATCTCAAGAGGCATGAAAAACTCAGGTTAAAAAAAAACAAAAAAACAACAAACAAGTTGACAGTCAACTGGTTAAGCTGCACAGCAGTACTATGTTGAAAGTACTCACACTGATATTTTGAAATAGATTTCCAAGGTGAAAATGTTAAAAGCAACATCCAAATATACTGGTATGGGCTATGGGTATGCTTGGGTTTAGAAGGAAATTTCAATCACTGAGAAGTGGCCTGATGTTAAATATTCCTTGAGAATAAAAAGGACAAGGAGCCAGATAGTAATGACACTAAAGGGACACCGGTAAACATAGAGTAACTGTTTAGTTATCAAGGCACACAAAGTTCTGTTGAACCGTCACAATTGAAATTCGAGATACCCCTGCAGTATATTTCACATTTAAATATACATGGATATTCATTTACAGGACTGAAGGACAAAACCAATCTTGTGTGAAGATTTGTGTGCTATCATCACCATCATTAAATCAACATTTCACATGGCTGTTTCAGATGCAAGTGGCTATTTGAAGCGTCAGACTGAGCAACCTACATCGCTCAAAATGAATTGAGTGGATGTTAAAACCGTAACGTAAGACAAAACACTCACAAATGTACACTGCACAATTGATGGTTACCCCCCCCCCCCCCAAAAAAAACCCAATCATGTTCTCTAAAACTGTAATTGGTCCGATGTTAGATGTAGAGCAAGCTTTTTTTTTTTCCCACACCATGAGGTAAAATTTACATTCATGAAAGTGAAGTCACAGGTTGGCTTGCTGTGTTGGTATAGCTTTAAGAGGCATTACTGTTCCAACGTCTGCAACATCATGTGCTCTTAAACCCGCCTGCCCAAGAGGAATGGAATGCTTGGAAACATCATTACTAAGCTCTGACCTGATCTACAGTTACTGGATGAGTCAAAGTGCCATTTGAGATGCATGACATTTCAATCAAATGTAAAATGTGTCAAATCAATGAGAAAAACAAAAACATGACAAAACAAACCAAACCCAGCCTGTTTATTATCATGTTATAGAGGCTGGGTAAATTAATTGTTATAAACAGCAGCAGAATTCTATTCTAACATATTTGCTCGATGTCCATTTCATTACATTTCTAGTTTCAGTCACACACTTGAAAATGAACCTGCGCTGGATTTCAGGAAAACATATCAACAATGATATTCTGTGCTATCAGCATGAACGAAAAAGTTTAGTCTTACAAAAATACAATTTGATTCATGGGTACGAAATTCTAAAAAAGATAAGTTACTTCAAAATGGATCACTCTGACATCTTCAGGACAAAATAGTATGAGTATGAAAATGTAAACAAATGCATATATGAGCAATTCTACCCCAATATCTGATTAGTTCTCATGAAGTTGGCTTGTGATGTGAAATTGGCTACTGTTCTAGATATGGAAAGTGTTATTTTGCATCAAAAACAGAAGGTAAGCATATCAGAATTGTAAAATGAGTGAATGAGTCAATATGGCGGAAATGTTAACGCAAGTTTAACTTATAAATGAAACAAAGTACCGTTACACGTCTTTTCTAATTTTTGTACTGAAAAACAAAAAAATACAGAGCTGCTAACCATGAAAGAGCTGCATAATTTAAAAGAGTAAATAAGTACAAATGAGTAAACATTATGAGGGTACTTGAAAGAACATGCATGAGACAAGACGACATCGCTTCAAAACAGGAGCTTTGGTATGCCTGGGTGCACTCAGTTCCGACCCTGCCACAACAGCCTGCTCTCTAGAGACAACTCTTTCTCAAAACTAACAATTCATGTCAGTGCTATTGATATGAGTATAAACCGCAAGTATTAATATCACATCAGAAGTGCCCATCACTCCTGTACATAGCACCATAGACAGAATCAAAATGGCGGCCTCTATGTAACAGAGATTTCATTTACCAGTGAGCCCCTGTTAACAACACAAGGGACAGGTGCTAGGGGCCAACTTCACATGGCGCCAGCCTGCACACCGTACCAACACTGAGACAAAAACTTAAATACCTAAAACAACACAAGTTAAAACAGTCTTAAGTGACAGATTGTACAGTAAATAGTACAAATAGTAATATAATGCAAATCCTTCATTTCAATGCACAACCGAATGAATCAGTATTGTAGATGTTTTGTCAGTGTGTAAAACACAAAGGTCTACTTACCTTACCACTCCGACACACTGAACAATGACAATCAATGCTTTTGTGGGAATGGTTGTTTTTTTGACAGACTTGACTGGACCACTGAGATTGAATACATAGAGGGATTCAACAGTGAACAGACATTCTATACAAAGTTATCTACAACCCTAAAAATATAGTGACATGAGAAAATGTAAAAATGCTTGGTAAAGATATTTACCTTCACAAAGACAAATGCTTTGTGTGGTTTTTTGTTTTTCTTATTTTTAAATGGACGTTTCCAAGTACAAATCAGCTGGGTCAATAAAGAGCTGTGGACGGCTATAAGGATTAGCTGGTTACACAAAAGAGGTTATAAAGTGCTTAAGATAAAATGTTTATAAAACCACACAATGCTTCATTTTCACTAGTGGAAAGTTTCTTTCTATCCAGGTCAGACTTGGAAAAGTTAACTTCCTCAAAAAAAAAGAAAAGAAAAAAGATACACATATTATATAGTTGAATGCTTCTTAAATGTTAACCAAGAAAGCTTCTGTGAACCCAGTGGTGAGTAACAAATGAAACACTGAAAACACTGGGAGGTGCCAAAATGAGAGGCCAATTCACACGATTCACATTTAACATCTGACACACATGTGCAATCTGATATCCAATCCAGAGCTGGCCATTTTCTTCCTACTCTGTCCGTTCCTTCAGCCTCACCAACTCCTCCCCGTCTTATCGCCGTTTTCCCCTGTTGCTCTGACAATCTTTATCCCTTTCCAGTTTTATCCTCCTCTCCTCCAAACCCGGTCACTCCTCCCATCATCTCTTAGGCTCACATTATAAAACACTCTGAAAACAAATAAACACTGCATCTGTGAGACTGAAGGATGAAGCAGTTATTACAGGCCTCTCTGATCCTGCAAGAGGGGTAATAACTAAGGAGGATTTATCAATTTGACAAAAGATGGTTGTACATAGGCTATAATGAACGATTAATATCCACTGGAGACAGGAGTTATATGAGCTCATAGTGTGGGTTCTGGGTAAAAGGGATATCGGATTCTTAAATGTTCTGAATTTTTGAGAGTATTGTGGCATTGGCAGAGAAAACCACTCAACTCCAACCGTTGTCTTTGGGTCGTAGGATGTAAATCTCTGGGACACATATCACTAACTCTCCTTAGTGCCCATGGGCTCCCAGCATTTATCACTGCTTCTGTAGGCTCTCCAGCAGGTCCATGTTGGAGGAGGCAGATATCGATGCCTGCAATGTATTTTGTAAGCTGCTCTGTATCGGTGTCTGTAGATTGGTCTGCATTGGGGTTGGCAGGCTTGTTTCTATGGCTGCCTGTAAACTGGACTGCAGAGCACTTTGTGGGTTTGTCTGCATTGCATTCTGTAGGTTGGTCTGCATGGTGCTCTCTAAGCTGGACTGCATTTGTGCCTGAAGGGTGTTCTGTAAGCTGCTGTGTATGGTGGTCTGCATTGGGGACCCAGTCTGGGCCATGGGCTGGTCCAGGAGAGGCTGCATGTGACTGGGGTTCTGGGGCTGGCTCTGGGCTGACATGGTTGGTCCAGAGGAAGTGAGCAGCTGGGGTGGGTCTGACAGAAAGAGAAGATGGAGATATTCCACTATTAACAAAGAGTAGAGTAGTAGTATATAATTATGGCATTAGAACAGCTCAGGGATATTTAATCTTTTAAAGTAGGCCATGACACTCATGTTTACTGTACATCAGAGGTGAATAAGATCAATTCATCTTACCATTCTGGATGCCAAACACAAACAGGTTGGTCTGTCCCTGTGGTGCCACACTCCCATTCACGCTTGTCTGGAAAAGCTGCTCGGGGGGCTGCTGGCCAGGGTTGGCTACCACACCCACACCACCCTGTACCACAAAGATGGTTGTGCCAGAGGTTGTAGCCTGGGAGCTCAGCTCCTGTGTACCAATGGTACTCTGCAGGCCAGATAGAGACGTCTGTGGCAGGAACAGCTCCACGGGTTGGCTGCTTGGGACTATGTTGGAGCTGGGGCCCACCTGCATTGGCTGTTGTTCGTGGAACAGACTCTGCTGTGGGGCCTCGCTGGACGTTGGGTTGCTGCCTGAAGAGCTCTGGTCCTGGAAAGACATGGGTTCTGCTGGGTCCGGCTGGGGGATCCCAACCCCAACCCTGATGCTGCCCATAGGGGAAGGGCCTTGGCTCTGAGTGCTGAAGAGGAGAGCTGGGGGAAGAGCCTGGGGGTTAAGGTCTGTGGTACAGAGGAGCAGACTGGTCTGTGGGGGCTGTGAGAGCTGGCTCTGGGGGAGAGGGTTAGCTTGTGAGTGGCTGGGGATGCTTTGGAACAAGGAGCTCTGCTGGCCCATAGGAAGCTGTTGATGCTGTTGTTGTGGGTTCTGATGTGGAGACAGTTGCTGCTCCATGGGAGTGCTTTGCTGCTGCATTTGGGAAAGCTGGGCTTGAGGTTGGCTCTGAAACATAGAAACAGACTGCTCACTGGCAGATGTCTCCATGGAGGAGAGGAATGCCAGCTGCTGTTGTTGCTGCTGTTGGGGCTGAGGGTTTGGGGACAGGAATAGGGTTGAGCCTGTGGACTGTTGCTCTGGGTTGAGACTACCATTAGTCAGAACAGTCAGTGTGTTCTGGAGCAGAGCAGCCTGGACCTGCTGTTGTGAACCCTGGGTCTCGGCCAGGGGTCGGGGGGACTGGAAGAGTTGTTGTGGGGGAGAGGTGTGGGATGGAGGCTGCTGTGTAAAGCTGGTCTGGATGGTGAGAAGCTCCCCAGCCTGCTGCAGGAGAGAGACGGGCTGCTGGGCCTGGGGGGAGGAGTGGATCTGGGGCTGGAGCAGCTCAGCCTGAAGCTGTTGCTGGAGGCTCTCCAAGACTTGCTCTTGCAACTGTTGCTGTTGAAGGTTGCTCAATGCTTGATTTTGCTGCTGTTGTTGCTGCTGCTGCTGTAGCTGATGTTGTTGTAAGTTTGTAAGTATCTGACTTTGTTGTTGCTGATCCTGCAGTTGGATGTTGTTGAGGACTTGCTGTTGCTGATTTTGTTGCAACTGCTGCTGTTGTTGAAGTTGTTGCTGTTGTATGTTTTCCATGATTTGCTGCTGTTGCTGCTGCAGTTGGTCCTGTGGCTGTAGTATAAGTTGTTGTTGTATTTGCATGTTGCCAAGAACCTGCTGCTGTTGTTGCTGTAGATGTTGCTGCTGTTGTTGATGTTGTAGGTTGCCAAGGATTTGCTGTTGTTGCTGCAGTTGTTGATGCTGCTGGAACTGTTGCTGTATTTGTTGTTGTTGCTGCTGCTGCTGTTGTATTTGTTGTTGCTGTTGTATTTGCTGCTGCTGTTGTATTTGCTGCTGCTGTTGTATCTGTAGCTGCTGTTGTGTAGCTAATGAGTTCTCTGTGGTACCCAGTCTCAGGCTATTCATGTTTTCCTGGACGTGTTGCTGCAGAGAGTCTGCAGAGGCTGTGGGGCTGTACAGCACAGAGTTCAGCTGCTGCTGAGCCACAGCTGCCTCCAAGACCTGCTGGAGTGTGGTGTTGCCTCCAGCCTGCAGCTCCCTCACTGCTCTCTCCAGCTGGGCTACCCCTTCCTGGGGGAACAGGGGAACTTGTGCCTGTTGTGGCTGGGGTTGAGTGGGGGGTGCCATCTGGGGTATGGCCACAACCACAACCCCACCACTACTATTGGTACCCTCTGGAGGGAGGCTCTCCTGGGGGTCTCTGAGGAACTGCTGGGGGACTTCTGGGGGTACAGGAGGGATGGTGGTATCCCCTGATACAGGGAAGGAGGTTGTAGGGGCAATGTCTTGCTTTTGTATGGTGCTCAGGGGCTCTAGGCTAGGGAAGACAGGGGGGGCTTGGCGAAGCTCCACATCCTCAGGTTGTAGGGGCATGGAGCTTGGAAAGGACTCTCCACCTGGGTGAGGACTGGAGCTGAGCTCCAGGGTCTGCTGCACAGAGACCAGAGGGTCTGGGGACGGCTGAGGAAAGAGAGAGGGAGAAATTGTCCTTCCAATACTGAAGTAGATACTTGATTCCTCCTTTGTGACAGTAAAAATAACAATTCCCTACCTTGAAAACATCTGTGGGTGGTGGATTGCTGGATACTTCCATTGGTGTGACCAATGGCTGACCAGAGGAATCAGATGGGTCTGAAGTCATGGATTTGATCTGGCCATCAAAGAGACATGCCTTGACCAGGGAGGGTCCCTCTGTTTTTACTACCAGGCCAAGTGAGTTATCCACTGAGAATGAGAGAGTGAGAATGTGAGAATGGAAACACAGGACCACAAAATGAGAGAGGACAATTCACCCATACCTATGGGCTGCACAATCTGTGATTTACATGTCCACAATTAATAATTGTAGAATATAGGCAGCAACATTGAAACATTTGATTTAATTTAGAATTGCTGCTGTATTTGAAAATAGTCACAATGTTGATGTGAGCAGCAAAATGTACAGTAAAATGTAGTCAAATAAATGTGAATAATAATCTTGATCACAACATCTAGCAGAATATTGGGGATTATCATGTCAGCCATAATGCTGAAGCCCTATCTATACTTCATACGAATTCTACACTAAAGTACGAGTGGGGGTACCTGAGTCTGGAGTGTAGGTGAAGGGCTGGGCATCATGTGATCTACCAGCATTGGTCATCACAAAGATTCCCACAGAAATGGGAGAGCTGATTGATGGGTTGTGGAACGGCGGGACTGTCACAATCAAATGGTTCTGGAAAACACAGCAAAGATTATGAGGGTCCCAAAGAGAAATCACATTTTCTAGTAAAATCTCAGAGATCATGGGAAGTAGGAAGCAGAAAGGTTTAGTGCTCAACAGTTCAGTGCAACGAGGAACAGAAAGTGTACATGTCAATCAGTTGCATTTACCTGATGGAATAGATCCATGTCAATCTTTGCCTCAGCTTGCCAAGAAGTATCATCTAGCAATGAGAGAAAAAAAATTTCATTCTTCCATCCACCAGAAGTTTACACGCAGAAAGACATATATCCACAGTAATCCCAAGGAGATCCCATAACAGAGGAAAACATTAACAATGCCACAGCACCTGCAACGTTCTCCTGGAAAATTACTTTGGTTCCTTTGAGGAAGTTCTTCCCTATGATGAATACTTCCTCTCCTCCTCTCACAGAGCAGCTGTGAAGACTCTTCTTGAGGATCTCTGGCACCCCTGCTGGTTGGGCTGGAGAGAGACAGAAGAATACAAGGAATAGCAAGGTCTTTCCTGCATTGAGAAGTCCAAGGTCGCCCCCTGGCTCATTTCCTGTGCCGCCTTGATAAAAATGTGCCTGGTGTTGGCAAAGAAAAATTGTAAATATGTACGGTCATGCTGGGAAATTTGTGAACCCTACAGGGGGTGGTCATTATAATATAATATAATATAATATAATATAATATAATATGAAGGAATAACCTTATAAAATCCTCATCTAAACCTCAAATCTTAAGGAAGATATCCCAAATAAAGAACATGCACAAATAAATATGATATACTTTCATTCTTTATTTAACAAAACTGGTTTATTTACCAAAAACTCAGATATCCCTGCCTGCAGAAATATGTGAACTCCTTCAATCAATAACTTGTTGCACTGCCTTTAGCAGCGATGACTCGGAGTAAACATCTCCTATAGCCACTGATCAGTCTCTGGCATCTTCCTTGAGGGATTTTCTCCCACTGCTCCTTACAGAACTCGGCCAACTGAGTGAGGTTTGAGGTCTGTCTCACATGAACAGCTGCTTCAGGTCCTGCCACAGCATTGCAATTGGATTTCAAGTCAGGACTTTGACTTGGTCTATCCACAACACTAAGCTTCTTCCTGAGCCATTCATTGGTAGATTTGCTTGAATGCTTAGGACTATTGGGCCTCATTCACGAAATGTGCGTACGATCAGACTTCGTACGAACCTTTCTACAAACATAGTCTGATTTATCATTTTGTTCGTATTTGAATTTGTTCGTTGGTACGATCAAATCCTACGTGTGTTTGGAAACATGCGGAAATGTGTTCCTGTGTTTGGAAACATGCGGGAAGTAGTAGTACAGTAGTAGCCGTACACCTGCTGGAGTGTGGTGTTGCCTCCAGCCTGCAGCTCCCTCACTGCTCTCTCCAGCTGGGCTACCCCTTCCTGGGGGAACAGGGGAACTTGCGCCTGTTGTGGCTGGGGTTGAGTGGGGGGTGCTATCTGGGGCATGGCCACAACCACAACCCCACCACTACTCAACCATGCTTGACCGTAGGGATAAGATTATTTGGGTGGCGGCCAGTTTTAGGCTGTCGCCAAACATGGCATTTCTGATTGTGACCAAACTGTCCAGAGAACAGACTTCCAGAAATCTTCAGGTTTGTCCAGGTGTTCTCTGGCTAACTGAAGACGGACAGCTTTGTTGTTTTTAGACAGTAGAGGTTTCTTCCTAGGTACCCTTGCATGGAAACCGTTTCTATTCAATTTATTGTTGATGGCACAATGACATCAAATGCAGAAATGGAGGCTTGTAGATCTCTCGATATTATTCTTGGGTTGTTTTAGTCACTGTTGTGTTAAATGCTCTCCATTTGTATATTTCTTGTCTCACAGTGCACTGACGGAGCCCAAATCTTTTTGAAATTACTTTATAACCTTCCCCAGACTGAAGCAATTCTACTTACCTACTTCATTTAACTAAGATTCACTTATTTTTTCCATATTTTCATTTGACTACATATACAAATTCAAATACACATTTCGAAATTGGTAAATATGATCCTTTGTTTCAGTTGAGAAAAAGCTAGTTTTGTTTGGAGGCCTTAGCTCTGGTGTTACAAACAAGATAAAATAAATTGAAAGGCAAAAGGTAACTGCAGCAGTAAATGTGGTTAGTTCAGAGCCTCGGAGCCTGGACGAGGTTAAGAGGAAGTGGTGTGACTTCAGGAAGCGCATTACTGTGCACAGAACAAATGTGTGCTCTGGAGGAGGAGAGGGGCCCCCAATGGAGGAGGAGATGGGACTCCAGCACTCTCTCAGTGGCTTGCATTCTGGGTCAAACTGCCATCAGTGTCTTGGGTGACACAGATACAGACATACTTTTTGTATGTACGCATCATTTCTACATTTGACCCCTGGATGTGTGCTGTGAAGTGCATCAACAGTCCTGATCAGGACTCCGTGCATTACAAGGAGTGCCTCAATTTAAAGTTAAAAGCAGGAGGCTCAACTGTTCACTTACTGGATGTGAACTTTTCAAGTTTTCTCTCTCGTTGTGACATTACATTTACATTACATTACAGTCATTTAGCAGACGCTTTTATCCAAAGCGACTTACAATAAGTGCATTCAACATAGGTAGGCAAGAAAACTACTAGTCACCAGAAATCGTAAGTGCATTTCCTTCCTAAACAAGCAACTAAGAGCATAACTAGTGTTAAGGTAAGAGTGCAATAAGTTAGCAACCTACTTTTTCTTAAACAAATGAGACAAATAAGAGAATCAAATAAACAAGAGCTAAGACAAATAAGTGTATCAAATAAACAAGAGCCAATAAACAAGAGCTCAGACAGGGTAGTGTGACTCACTTACTAGTGCTGGGTATCGAGAACTGGTTCCAATTTAGTCCCAGTTCCAAACTGCCCAATTCCTCAGAATCGATAAGCTCCTGTACTATTGATTCTATCGACGCCAAAAAGCTGTTGTTCAGCTGGATGGTGCATTCTGATAACTACGTGTTGTGCAGGGCAACTCACTGCAGAGGATGGGCGATGAGGGGGTCTGCAAAGTGAGGAATGATCCGTCAGGTTGAGGGATGTTGACTTTGAAGGCCAGCCTGGCACGAGTGCTCTTCTTCTTGGACCCAGCCACACCGATACGGGCCTCCACGTCCGCATTGCGCAACTTCAAGATTCCTACACAGTCCACCCTGTAGAAACAACACAGGACATTCATAAGTGACACTGGGCATATAAAACAGAAGAAAAACAGCAATTCTTCACACATCAACACCGTCACACCCCCCTAACCAGCCATAAAAAGATGAGCCCTTACGCGAGTGTCATGTCATTGCTGGGCTCCAGTGGGATCTCTATAACGATAGTACCCTCTATCTCCACTTCCTTGCAGGCCGTGGTGTTGCGTCCCGTTACTCTGCAGGCCTGGTAGAAACCGTGAGGCTTTACTCTGCCCGCATCATTGGCTACAAACACCTGCAGCACAACCGGCTCACTCACACCCTCCAACTGTGGACAAAAACACAATTAATCACATGTGAAGTACTTCTTCACAGTCAGAAGTAGTAGAAAGCATTACACTATTAAAGAGGAAAAGTGTGTTATCCAGGCAGTTCAAACTTGGTTGTAATATTTTTCCTCTGTCATGAAGAAGCCAGTATATGTCTTTATCAAACCTTGACAGTGGGGAAGCCCTGCTGTGTGCGGTCTTTGACAGAGCCTCGGCTGCCCTCGGTCAGGTAGCGGGCTCTGTGCTGAGTCTCCGGCTGGACCAGGATCTTTAGCTCCTTGCCGTCACTGTTCTGGGGGTACTGACCAGACAGCAGCCCACCCTTCACCAGTGTCCCTGACTCCAGAGAGCTGCACAGCAAAACACATAACATGATGGCATTAATATAACTTCCACAAATTAAATTCCTAAAAGAATCTAAATTAAATGACATTGAATGTATCCCAGTCGGGGACAGGGGTGGTTTGAGTTGAAAGGCCGATAGAATGTGCATTAGGTAAGGGTCACCCCAACCTGGCCTTGGGGCTGGTCTTGTCCGGGCCCAGCTGGGACAAGACAAAGTGAGGGGCCTTGGCGCTATCAGCATCAAAAACGTCCATGCTGTCCTCTGGAGGAGTAGGCTTTGGGCCAGGTCGCTGGCGAGGGGTGCGTTTTCTGGACTTTCGTGGCACCTCAGTGTTGTCATTGTAGGAGCTGGAGCTGACCAAGCTGAAGTTGGAGGCAGAGTCGTCGGCCCACATGCTGCTGCTGTGCTCAGAGTCTGGACCTGGTGGACCAGAAGGGGGAGGCTCCTCTTGGCAAGACATCTGGCTGTCATCAAATAGGTCCTCTGGGGGTGGAGAGATGCTCAACACAGGCCTCCATTTTGATGGGGTATTCTGAGGCTGCTGGACTCCTAACCCCGGCATCACTCCTGACCCGATGTCTCCTGCCACAGTGTTTGCTCCACTGTTGCCTCGACCTGGGGCTGACAAAGCACCCTCCACACCATGCATCTCTGAGGCACCAGCTCCATCCCCTCCACTGGAGTGAAGATGCTGGGGAGCCTTAAGGAGGTCTGAGGCTGAGGTAGAGGGGCTTGTGGAGGGACCAGAGCACGGGACTCCCATGGCCAGGGAGGAAGAGGCTGAGGGGCTGGAGGTGGAAGAAGTGGCATCTGTAGTATATACAAATAACAGAGTTAGTACAGATGTTCAGCACAGAGCAGGCTAGCAGTCCCATTCAAGCAGCTTAATTTGTGCATGATTTGTCCAGATTTCCCCTCTTCCCAAATCTAATTTCAATGGACTTGTCTGTTATATGCCCTCACTATGCATGCGAGAGCTCTCGAGCATTGATCAAATATTCTGAAGTTAAAGTTGAGAAGGGTACTATAGGGCCCACATTGTTTTGATTCCTACAAAACCTTTCTCAATTAAAATTAATGTGACAAAACTGACATGCTTTGTTTACAAAAACAAAAGCAAGCTACAAATTGTTACATACACATTGCCAGAAAGAAAAATAACAAAATCTGGTCAAACTTTCTTGTACAGCCAAATTTGCAAGCCGGTAATGTGGCGCCAAATTAAATTTGCCAGGGTTACAGTAGTTTGTGCAATGTGCATTCAGTAGTACACAATCGTTTGCGCATGCCAATTGGAGGATTTGGTTGGGACTGAGCGTAGCCATGGAGACAGAATAAACAAGCCTCTGACCTATGGAGCAGTGAACTGCAGACCATTTTATATGCAGACACTCCCTGCCTCAGAGGGAACTTCCTGCAATAAAAACGAGACAGCCAATGAGCAACAAGGGAGCCGATCATTCAAGACTCAACTTCTGTCAATCAGTAAATTGGATGAGTTAACATACTGAAGGAAGGAGCAACTTTTGAAGTCGATCATTTATAGACACTTTGAAGGAAGTGTATTTGGTTAGTGATGATCTGAAGGACATTACAGTTGTCATGCTTTTGATCAGCAGTGCTTAGGGCCAGCTGGGTCAGACAGGATAGTGAAAAGGTAGCGTTAACACAAGCGCTCTCTCCAACTTGACTGTGGACCAGTTAGTTTGCTCTCTAGAAGGAACTCAAGAGAAGAATCCTTCACAATCATACGTGGATGTTGGCTATCCCGAACCATGATCCAAGATCAGACCATATTTCCTCTTTTCCGAAATGTTTAAAAGACCAGGTCTACCAATGGCTAGAGGCAACGTCTTTGTTTCACAGTGAGACAGAATCTGCATCATTACTACATTTGTCAGCTCCTTTCAAAGATGCAAGTCGATTACTCATCCAGCTGCAAAGTTCAAACAGTTTCAAACCTCAAGAACTTATCTGATGGCCTAGTATGGTGCGAGTGTGTAAATGTGTCAGAGAGCGTTTGTGAGAGTGAGGAATGTACATATATTGCTGCTTTTGGCACATTCTCTCGTCAAGGCATTTAAAAGCAACGCCTAAATAGAGGCTACACCGAGGCCTATAGATAGATATGCTCATTCAGAGGTACTTAGGGGTTCTGCTTGCTTTGCTAAAATTAAGCACAATTGACCATGTCCTGACAAGAACAAATAAATAATATCAATTTATCAAAGACTTTTTAAGACTATTCCATTCCATAACACAAGGGATAAGTAACGTGATTATTAAAGGACAGGTCTTGGATCCGCATTAGGCTACACTGCATAAACCTAGTTAAAATTGACATGAATGTCTTGTCGTGCCGTCAGCATTCAATAACTTAGCTAAAGTATACTGCATTCAGTCAGAACTATTCTTAGTCCCTAAATGCAACTGTAAATGTTGGAAGAATGAAGTTGCCCCTAGACACTGCTGCAAGGCCGTGTAAGGATTTCCACCCCTGCTGTTTTGGGGAGTGGCTTGGCAAGGTGAAGCTGATCCCAGATCATGGTGTTAGTGTGGCGAACAGGCAGCTCACCTGAAGCCAGGGCGGCAGAGGGGGGTGGTCCCGCCTCTCCCCCACTCTTCTGGCTCATGGTGGGTGGGTCTGTCTGGGCGGACGAGGGTTGGAGCTGGAGCTCTTTGGGGAGGAGGTCATATACCGACTCTGCCATGGAGGACGAGGAAGAAGAGAAATTATTATTAATATATTATTAATTCAATCCTGGAATGGGCCCAGAAGTGAACCTGGGTCTCACAACCAAAATTACCCCGCACATCTACATAAAATCCTCCAGGAAACACTGACATAGCACAGGGAATCTAATGATAAATGAAAGCAGCCCCCCATGGGGTTGAGTAAAATAAGACCCAAGGAGACATTCCTTGATCCTTGATGGGAGCAGGATTCCCAGTAGACTATAACCAAACACCACAGCTACACTAGAATAGACCACCACTGATGGTAGATAAACACATCATTAGGTAGTCTGGTTGCTAAGAAACAGGGGCCCATCGACACCCTGACATGGATATTTCAGCTGTGCATCAGCGGCACCCAGCATGTGTAGCTGTCATCTGATACTCAGCTATGACTTAGCACCAGCAGAATGGTGAAACTGACAGACACATGATCTCTCACTTCTGTGACGTCAACGATGCTGTTGAGGGAGAGACAACACAAAGTCGCCACAGTCCACACAAAGAACTACACTGTACACAGTTCAGGCGGAGAACTATAGAGGGGCAAAAAACTGAAATTTTGCGATATAAGCGCCAGGCCTGGTTCTATTGCATATTTACAGGTACTCGGTCTGAAACCTGGCCGACCACAACAGGCTGACTTTCAATACAGAAGGATAAACAAAAGACCTCTATTAAACCTTGGTGGCTTAGCCCATTTCATAACCTTTTCATGTGATCTTCTAAGTGTGCATGATCACCCTCCATCTCTGTCTGTTGTGCTTTGTTCATGGTGTGGAGAAAGTGAGTCTTTGTGCATGGATGTGTTAGGGATTGACTGAGAACCCAACATGACCTCAGTCCTGACTGAGTCACTCTCTCTGACCACTCGCAGGTTACACAGTAGAGCAGCCCCAGCAGATGGACCAGCTTCACAATTTATTTCCATTCTTTACACTACATTCTAACTCACTCTAGTTTCTACTCACATATGTTTCCCTCCTGCTAAGCATCGGGACATTTGACTAGATGTAAAGTAGAATATTCACTGCTGAACCTTAAATTTGCATAAAGTCAAAGTTGGACTTCCGCGTCCTTTAAGTGCCCTGTTGTAGTTTCTGTCTGTGACATTCCCAGCGATTGCATTAAAAGGGGAAATCTATCCTAAAACCCTAAAATGGAATTTAGATAATTCCTATGATCTTGGGCAATTTATAGATTTGTGGATATGAACAAATTCAGGACCTTCTTCATTTAAAATGAATAGAAACATTTTGCTGATAGAAACTGTGCTTATGGTGATTTAACTGGAATATAGACATGTTTTCTCGTTACTAACTGTAAGTAATGAATGAAATAGCCCAAATTTCATTTGGAGGTCAAACTCCAGAAAGTCTGCCTCCCACACATTGTGAATAGTGAAGCTTATGAAAATGTTGCTTGACAACAGCAAATAAATTATTAGTCTTGATTCTCTGATTTCAAGCTTTAAGACAGTTGTTCGTGTTCACAAATATCAATTGACCCATCCCAGGTTATAATAAATAACACAGGAATTCAGTTTTAGTGTGGGTTTTCCTTTGAACCCTGAATGAAAAGGCAATATGGTTTGGGGGACAATAGGCCAGAAAAATGGGGGGCATGAAATCATCATCAAATACAGTGCGTGTACATGTAAGTGTAAGACACTGATAACATATAGAGTTCACACTATGTAATGACACATATTACAACAACAAGGCCTCACATATCACTATACATATACATTCAAGAGCAAAGGTGACCTGTTTTCATATGACTGAAAAGTAATGAAGTTAAAAAAACAGAAAGTTAACCTTCCACTGTTACCAAATGCATATTGGACATTGACAATGTTTCTGAAACAGCATGATTTGATTAGGTGTTGGTGCCTATTTGCTATAATAGAAGTCAGGTGGCATTTTTAATGAGCTTATATCCATAACCTCGATACATCTCTTCAACCTTGTCAGAGCATTTCCACAAAAGTGGGCCATTACCCGCTAGTTCAAAAACAGTGACTTTAGCCTACATTTAGAACAATTCAATTACCTCACCACATAGTTATGCACTGCTCACATTACACATGCCTAAAAGTTTTGCCAAGTGGCAGGCCTACTGGTCCATTTTTATTCTTTGCAGCTGGCCTCGGGCATTGATAGAGGATGACAGATGAATAGAAGATTCACTGGCCAATGTTTTTGTTGCAAATTAAAAAATATGCAAGCCAAGAATGTATCTCAGTGCTCAACAATGGCCAATTTGATTACACTCTTGTTGAACACATATGATATGCTCAAGCCAGAGTACAGACAAAGAGCTACTCACTGCGCTCAAACCACAAAGAATTCCATTTTTGGCTATTTGCACCATCTCTGTTTCCCATGAAACTAAAATATAATGGCAGGGAATTAGTAAAGTTGATCCGCTTCTCCGTGAGCCTGCTTATGTAGATGAAATTAATTAAGGCGGACTCAAAAACTGGTTGGACCTTAAGCTTACTTTAAACTAAGTTCAGTTTTGCTGACTGTGATAGCTCATTGACCTAATCTATTTGCTTACTGCCATCAAAAAGACTTATAGATGATGATATATACTACCAAGACAATCCTTTCATCATGGTTCATACTAGATGGTTAAAGATGTATACTGGTAGGTCTGGACGTAACTTGGCCTGCTATCCATCCTTTCACTTCTAGCCTGATATAGATGAGGTGTCCCACTAGAGATGTTTGATGAGCAAGTCTGCCACCCCACCCCCACATAAGCACACACCCAATTACTGAGATATAAATAAACAGTCATGTGATACAGTGTGACCATATGGCAAGCTCAACTGAGCATTTCAGGGTCACAGAACAATGCTTACTGCTAGCTCAAGAGCACCAAATACACAGATGTGGGACCAGCAGGTCAGACGGCAGGTAAAGGCTGAATTGAGTGGACTGTGGGTGTGCATGCACATACTATTGGTCAACCACTAGAAGGAGTCAACATGCAGAATAAAACTAAGGCTATGAGGGAATGTTAGCAGCAGAGAAAGCTCAGTTCTCTACCAAAATGCAACGTGCATAAATTCTCATGAATCAGGTTACAGCCCCACTGAAAGAGCAGCACAAGTCAACACACAAGGCCTACTCATGAATAAGCAATAGCATAATGCTACTTGCAAATGTTGAGTACCACGGTCAGAGACATCATCTCTGCAGATGAAGTTGACACAATATCGTGGGAAGTGAAAGACTTCAGTATCAATTAACTAAGCAAGGAGTGGGCTGTAGCAGAAATTGAGGACCAAGTGCTGCTGCATTGACTAAGACTAAGTAAATACCCACTAATCCAGCTGACCATCACAAGGGTATTTGTGTGTTAGTTACTAGATGATTCATCAACAATGTCCTAATAATTAACCCAACAGTTGGTGGACACATGTCCAAAGCGCATTACAGTGCCATGAGTGCATACATTTTTAGCACTGGTGGCCCCAGTGGGTCTTGTACCCCTTACCCTGGCAGTGTGAATGCCATGCCCTGAGCTATGGAGGGCCATTAACAGCATTCTTTCTTCTAAACAGAGAAAAGTGAGGTACACAGTATGACTTCTGGACATATTAACGTTACACAAATAAATTCAAACAACAGGGCACTGTCACTGTTCAAAGATGCAAATCAACACATACGCACGCCTTTCTTTCTCTCGCAAGACACATGCACAGCGACACACACGCCCACACCTCTGCAGAATCCCACGAGGACTAAAGTAAAGCACTGAACAATGTAACTTAAGAGTAGTGGTTGGATCGATCTCACGTAGTTCTAGGAAATCGTTATGGCTAGCTAATAGTCTGTACCTACCTTACCGTTAGCCACCAACGGACAAAATAACAGGACAGGTCTTGGCCAATCTACTTAATTAATAACTACCAGCTTCTACCACACACGAGACAGGTACAGCTAGCCAGCCAACCAACGTCAATAGACATGCCAAATGTAGCTAACTAACTTAGCTAGCCACACTGGCTAGCAGTGGAAAAGAAGGCTAACTAATGTTAGCTAGCAGCTTAACGTGAGCTATCTTGACATTCACGTTAGTTCTGGCTAAACCAGGACAAAACGTCCCAGTGGCGTCATCGTAACCTATATTTAACGAAAGCTTACCTTTAGAGTATAGGGATTTAGGTGAATTAAGGTCGAGATCCGAACTAAGGAGGGATATAAAATCAGAGGGCATCGCAACGCTTCATCGAGGGGAGGGGAAGCGGACACCCTCTTTAGATCAGAAACGAAGCCAGCTGCTCTTGGCCAGTAAGTATTTGCGTTTTACAGGCGGAATGTTGTTAAAATTGACAATAAACACCTGAATAAATCTTAATCCGACAAAAACAAAACTTTAAATGACTAAACAACCGTTTCTTAGCACGTCTCACGTTTTGTGTGTGTCTTCGCTGAGGAGACACAGTTGCTGATACGTTGTGGCGAACGAACACACGCCCCACACACACACACTGCCCAGCGTCGGTCGGCCCCTCTCCTAACCCCTCCCCCTTTTCTCCTGCCCATGCGCATGCACTGTACGTGTGTGGCGAGTAACCGAGTGGAGTTCCAACCCGGAAGCGAGTGGAAAGGCAGAGGTTCTCCTCACCATTGCCAGCACCTGTAATTAAGCCCACTTTCCTTCACCTAAAATGAAGTCTGTCATCTTTAATTTGAGGTTCAATGACAGCTGTAGCACAATACAAGTGTTGCTATTGAAATCTTTTTGTTTCTGTTGTCAGCCAAGTGCACGACCGTAAACAATGACTTCATTCAGGGTCACAATATGCTAACAGCCCATATGTTATATAATTATGGCGTCAAAAAGGATTTTCACCATTGCCAGTAATGAACATTTTCGAACAAGCTTTGCGAGTAAATCATTACAAGGCAAAATAGGAGTGACAACTGATTTCTACTAATGAGTGACTTTGATCCCAAAGTCACATTGACATGAGTGATTGTTCAGTTTCCTATTGATTGGTGATGTAATTTAAGCCCCCCCCCATTTCCTGATGGCCTTTATTTTGATAATCTATATATTGATTCCCAATTTGCATTGAGATGTTTAATTGTTTATATGTGTTAATCCTGAAATTGAGATTGTATTGCCATGAGTGGTGGCTTGTCAGACTGAGGGATGGCTCGTTAGACCTGGGAGTGAGTATCCTACTTATTGGTGATTTAATTGAAGCCAGTCCCCTGTCCTGGCTGGCTGTTTTTTGATTGCTTGCTGATATCTATCGGTTCTGACCACATCTATATGTGCAACAGCTCATTGTACTCGAGAGAGTTTCCTGTTGGTTGATAATGTCATTTAAGCCCCTCCCCCTTTCCTGATTGGCTGTATTTGGATGATCTAGTTCTATTGATTACAAAGTCACATTGATATTAGGGATGGCTGCATAACCCTGTTCTTTACAGTGGGTATACTAGTTTAAGTATACCTGGTACTCTCCCGGTCACAGCAGAGAGTAATAATCTTTATTTGCAACCATAAACAGGCTGACAAACACCCCGACACAATTTCCCCCTGAACTCCTGTCCACCCAGAAATGCAATGAATTTGCATTCTTTTTTAATGATAAAATTGAAAGCATCAGAAAAGCCTTCAATACTTCTATAACAAGCAAAAATATTAGGTCACCACCACATTTGAAAAACAGAAATGTACTAAGGATGACAAAGTTTTATGTCATTGACTGCAATACTCAGTGAGACAACTCAAGTCGTCCACTTGCTGCCTTGATGCTCTGCCTACAAGCTTAAAAATGTTTTTGACTGCCTGGCAACAGACATACTGCAAATAGTCAACAGCTTTCTCCTATCAGGAAACTTCCCAAAGTCCCTGAAAACTGCAGTCATTAAACCACTGCTAAAAAAGAGGAGCCTTGATGCTTCTATTATTAGCAACTACAGACCTATATCAACTCTACCCTTTATAAGTAAAATTATTGCGAAAGTTGTTTTCCAACAACTTAATAATTTCTTAGTCTCAACTGGCTGTTATGACAACTTCCAATCAGGATTCGGACCCCTACACAGAACTGAAACTGCTCTTGTTAAAGTTTTTAATGACATTCGTCTTAACACCGACTCGGGCAAAATTTCAATCCTTGTCCTATTGGATCTTAGTGCTGCATTTGATACTGTAGATCATACTATACTTCTTGACAGGTTAGAAAACTGGGTTGGACTTTCCGGCATGGTCTTAAATTGGTTCAAGTCATATCTACAAGACAGGAACTATTTTGTTTTCATTGGCAACTATGAATATGACCTAACCAACATGACTTGTGGAGTCCCCCAAGGTTCAATCCTGGGGCCTTGTCTATTCAACCTCTACATGCTCCCGCTAGGCCAAACTATGCGAAATAACAGTATTGCCTACCACTGCTATGCGGACGACACCCAAATCTATATAGCCCTATCTCCAAATGACTATCGTCCCATAGACTTACTGTGCCAATGCATTAAGCAAGTCAATGACTGGATGTGCCAGAACTTCCTTCAGCTAAAGACTGAGATAATTGTCTTTGGTGCCAAAGAAGAAAGGCTGAAAGTTAGTACATACCTTGACTCCCTGTCTTTAAAAACTAAAGACCAAGCCAGAAATCTTGGCGTTATTATGGACTCAGATTTCAAGGTCAACTGGGACAGGTCTGCTAACTGTTCCCAGAGTTAAAACAAAACAGGGTGAAGCAGCGTTTAGTTACTATGCAACAAACAGGTGGAACAAACTTCCAGAAGAACTAAGACTTGCTCCCACTAGAAACGTTTCCGTTCACCACCGCACTGTTATTTTATTTTTTTTAAATGTCTTTATAAATATCCTTGTTTTAAAAACATGTAAAGCACTTTGAACTGCCTTATGTATGAAAGGTGCTATACAAATAAAGTTGCCTTGCCTTGCCTAATCAAATGTATAGTATAGCATAGTATAGTATAGATAATATCTTCGCCATATGTAATTTCTACTTTCATTATTTCACCCTTCTTAAGAAAAGAACAATTGTCAAATGGGATCCAAAAATCACATTAATTTTCGCCATAGGTGGAAAAAAAATGTAGATCCAGGTACAGTCTGAAAGCCCCAAAATGACACTTGACTTGAAACACTTGAGAGCTCTGGACTACACACGGTTTTATGACCATATAAGGCACTATGGGCTAGCTTTCACTGCCACCCTGGCTCCACCTGCTCAATGTTTTTGTCAATTTAATGACCTTTATTGGCATGAAAAGACAGTGCTTATATTGCCAAATCAAACATACATAAACTGTTAATGACAACAGTCATTGACAACAATTACAACAATATTAATGACATTTTACTCTACTGTGCAAATTCAAATGTGCAAAGTTTTAAACAGGCCAGCAGAGAGTCAGAGTAATATCAGGAGTGACAGAGGACAATAAAGTATTATATTTATTGTTGGAATATAGGACAAGTTCAAGATTCAAGATTCAAGAATTTTAATTGTCACATACACACACGAGGTGTGTTATGACAGTTTTAGAAAATGTGAAAGGTAGATTAAGTTAGATTTTTTTTCCATGTAACACTCACAATTAATTTGCAATAATATTTCAGGTTTCAGTATTAAAAAAAAAAGTTTTACGTTTTTTTTGGTGTATATATATATATATACATTTGTATTTCTTGAGTAGCAACTGGCGAACGCTTGCCTCAATTTCCCAGGCAACACTTCGGCGCTCGTCACCGTGTTGTTGCGGAAGTGCTGGGGAAAGATTAGTGTAATGAAAACATTTCGCCCTGACACCTGCGTTCTTTCCTCAGAATAGAGATTCCTTGTTGGGTGTGCATTTACATCGCCGTCGTTGACGTGATAAACTCGAATTATGGCAGCTCTAAAATACGCAGGCATGGACGATACAGATAGCGAGGACGAGTTACCACCTGGATGGGAAGAGAGGTCTACGAAAGATGGATGGGTCTACTATGCAAAGTAAGTGAGATCTCTTACACTGTTTAGCCTACTAACGTTAACATCGTAATATTAATTGCACTGTAGTCAGGTAACGATTACATCTACTTTGAGTCCTGAAAGCTCCATCGCCCTTGGGGCAGCCTACTACTATTGGCTACGTCGATGGTAGTAACTTTCATTGTAAGCACATGATTTCCCTATTTTTTCAGTATGTTAGGTTAATCTCTCCCCTCCTTTAATTGATTTCCTCTACCTACAGCCATGATGAGATGAAGACGCAGTGGGAACACCCCAAGACGGGAAAGAAAAAACGTTGTGCTGGAGGTTTGGTTCATTCACTTGTTATTCACTGCCCTATTTCCACCTGCTCCAGCAAATGAGCTCTCTATTACCCAGGGCAGGGGCTCTTTAACCTTTTTAACCAGGGACCTAAATGAGAATTTTGTCTCTCCACTGAAACCAGGACTCATTAAAAATAATCACTTCTCTTGTTATTTGAGGACCAACCAGAAGTAGGCCCGTGACCCAGAAAACGGGGCTTAGGATCTTGCCTGTGACAGCTTGAATTGTTCATTATGTTCTGTCTCTTTGCATATGGATACATGTTTTAAATGGCTCTGGATGCACTCTACTTGTCTACGGTGTCTAGTAACAATCACTTGAAGCCTTTTGAGTCCTGATTCTAGCTGTGGCAGGGGCATTCATCTGTTCATATGCACCTTGGTTACACACGGTTTCAAAAATGTGTTGTCCTTCTTTCCCCACAGATTTACCATATGGATGGGAGCAAGAAACTGATGATAAAGGACAGATACTTTATGTTGAGTAAGTCAAAGATGTTATTTGGATGCAAACAGGGATTATGGTAAACAGGGCATGTTTACTTAACATGTTAGAGAAGAGAGAAGCTCATGCTCTGTTATGTAGTGTAATAACCACTGCCTTATTAAATTGTTTCAACCATTTTAACACACACCCTCTTTCTACCCCCCCCCCCCCCCCCCCCCCCCCCCCTCCTTGTTGTCCTCTGTCATTCTCAGTCATATTAACAAGCGGAAATCATATTTTGACCCGCGCCAGGCATTTACAGTGGAGGATGTTGTGATAAAGCCAAAACGATATGATGGAAATACTGCTGCCCTAGAGATCCTGCAAGGTCGCGACCTCTCTGACAAAGTAGTCCTCATTACTGGAGGCAACTCTGGGATTGGTGAGTTTCATAATATCCTACTATCTGTCTTCTCACTTCAGTCATTTTTCTGTGTAGCCCTGTTGGTAATATTCCAGGTGCAGTAAAGTGTATTTTCATGATGGAACCACTAGGTGGTGATGTGGTATTGTACTGCACTTGGAGGATGCTCGACAAGACCCTCTATTCCCTGCGAGCAGAGTCCCCATCTTATCCCTCTAAAACCAGGCATTCATCAACATTAGCCTCCAAAATGATACACTTAGACTCAACAAATCATTCCTTAATACTGAACATGATTGTATTGAAGTTCATTAGCTGGGCTGAATTGGATGTCATTGTTAACTGTAATGAATGGTGTCCATTTGTACCCAGAAAATGCATGGCTCACTATATAATGGTCTGGAAACAAATGTATTTCCTCTTTCTTTTAGTTTAAATTAGCACAAGTAGTGGCCATTTATTCAGACTTGCTGCTTTTTTCAGGATAGATAACGGCAGCGTGAGGGAAATCAAATAAACATAAAATCGTTAATTGTCTTTTATAGTCAAATCTTTTGTCTCAGGGAATGTCAGGACAGTGTAATTGCTATGTGTACAGTATATATTATGAGATGCTGCAAATTCGCACCATAGTATTCAGATTTACAGCAGGCTGGGGACTTATCTGAACAAAGGAGGTCGTGAATTCCTTAAATACCTTACTAACCCTTATGATTCTTTTAATATTGGAACAGCAAAACACTCTTTTTGTTTTTTGACCTTGAGCAGATGGACCTTGGAGCATTTGCTTGTCAGTCAGATTTAATTTAATGAAGCACACAAATGATAATGAATGTTACCCATGTTTATTCTGTATGAAAAAAACAACAACATATGATGTTCTTGGTGATTTGTTCCTATACAACTTTTGTTTTGTTGCAAAATTAAACCATAAACACGTACAAACTGCACATCTTTAGTCAGCATGACATAAAACAAGTTCATGAACAAGTCATGAACTGATAATCTCATGAAAGTCTTATTTATCTTATATTTATATCCAATGATATAGACACAACAAAGAATTGTGGAAACATTTTAAAATTGTTTGGCTTTTGGTTAAAAGGAGATGAACAATAGTTTGATGGGGGATAGGCATTTCACCACAAGAGGGCACAGGAGGTCTATAAGGCTTGTCAGTGTTATGGCTTTAAAATGTTATCATATACACAGCTTCACACATGTGCCTGTTTTTTTCTCCTTAGTGGAAAAGTCTACAGTGATAACGTCAATCCATATTTAACCTTTTCTCTGATTTATTTAATGAATTAATATTTTTCCATCTCCCAAAACAAGCAGCATTTCTCGAAAGAATGCGTCAAAAAGCTAAAACACAGACATTTGTTATTATGTGTGAGTGCTTCTTAAACATATTAACATAACCTTTGTTCTGCTTTTCTCCAAGTACACAGATATTAAATATGCAGCACACACAATTAACAGTATGCCAATAGTAATTGCTACTACCAGTGTGCTCCTTTGACATTCCACTAGCCTACCAGTGAAATGTGCTTATGCCAATTGCTTGGACACACTTAGCATTTTAATGGCATCAATAGTGCTAATCCAAGTGTCAAGGCTATTTTCAATTTCTTCAATGTTTTTTTTTCTTCCACAGGATACATTTGACACTTTTATTAGTAATAGTGGGCTATTATTTAATTAGCACGTTTCCATTTCAGCCTTTTAATTTAGCTCTTAATGCACGTGGAGTTGAAACGCATGTATGAGTTTATTTATGAAATGTAATAGTCAATGGTTTTGTCACCAACCTTGAAGCTCCATTGCAGTAGTGCTGGGAGGCGAGACAGGACTGTGGTTTGTCTTGCCGATGTGATCACTGTGCTCGGTTCACACATTAGTCTTCCTCTCTCTGCTTTCTTTTGTAAATTAAAAACCAGTACCAACATGAAGAGTGTTCTTAAATGTGATAATGGAAATGAATGATCACAGTTTGTTTCCCCCCTATTTCCCCTTCTCTCTCTCCCTCTCTCGCTCTCTCCCCCCTCTCTTTAAAGGTTTTCTTACTCTTATAGACCTATGCTTGTACACCTGTACCTCCGCATTGATCCCTAAACAGCTTTGACCCTGGCTCAGGCCTCCTATCCATCCCCATTACACACTCCTGCTCTGGGTCTAATTCCCCTTCTCTCAACTAACTTGGGTTATTTACTGGCCAGTTGTCTGTGGCACAGTTCACAGGGCTCACAGGTAGAATGCTTTCTTTCATACTATGTGTTGAACAATGGAATTTATGACATTAAAATCTCTAATTTTTATTTTGTCTATTTTTCCACATCAGTATCTGGAATTAGAAAATTGAATTTAGTAAAACCCTTACCTACAAAATATTTTTTTGCTCTGTTGAGGCAAAGCTATATTTGTATCGTGCTCTCTTAGCACATGCAGTCATCTTTGCCCTGTGACAGCTCTGTTGGGACCTGCATGTAGCTACATGTATGTGTTCAGCTGTCAGGGGAGCAGAGTTAGTCTCTCAGGCTCTCAGGTGCCATTTTGTCAGTGTAACGTATGTTGAATAGTGGTCAGGACTATCATGTTGACCCTCTGTCTCAAGCAGAACATGCACATAGGCACATCTATCTATATCTTACACACTATTTGTAATTCACAAATACTGTGTATCCGATATGCAATTTAGAGAAACTATGCTGAGGCATGATCTTATTTCTAACCTGTTTAAAAAAATCAAAAAAAATCCTAGAAAAGCACTTTCACCGTAATATTGATCAATGACAAGTGAATAGGCCTAACCAACTTAAAAGACTTATATTGTTAGAGTTATATTATTCTGCATCTGCATTCTTTATTTTTTCATGCTAACGTTTATTACTTCATCTTAACTTCGGCCCTTCCTATCCTCACCAGTGCCCTGCTGTAGACGGAGACCTGCAGTGGAAAAGCTCCGCTCAATCTAAATGCATGCGCTAAATTCCACATGGTGTTTTTGTTTAGGTGGAGGGTCAATGTCAGAATAACAAGCAGAAAAGACTTGGGCACGCCAGGTAGGGAACGGCAAGGATTTGAGACAGATCATTTCATAATGTTGTAGTGCCACCGATATCTCTAAACATCAGTCCCTGCTGTGTTTTAGGACTTTGAATGTTATTCTTATTCATGAAAGACTAACATTGTTCTATGTTTGTGTTGATCCCAGTGTTGTGTTTGGTGGATTAAATGTCAGGCCCGTGCTCTCCTCTCTCTGGATGGAGAGATCCCTAAGCAGATGCAGTGAGTCGCGGAGCCGGGGGAGCCTCTGTGTGCAGATTAAACCCATAGCCTAGCTTTGTGGCTGATCATTAGATTGAGGCAGATTTGTTAAGCATAACTGCCATTAAATTGGCTGCAAAGCCCTGGTATTTACTGCACCGCTGTTTATGAATAAGGACCCCCTTAAAGACCCGCGCAGCGATGCGTTCAACCCGAGCCTCGGTAAGGAGGGAAATGCATTATTCATAGTGGGAGGAATTAGATGGATAAAAAGATGTTCCTGGTGAGGGTGGCATGCAGTGCCTGTGTCTCAGTGTGTGTGTGTGTCTTGAGCAACTCTGAGTGGCTGCGTGTGGTTTAGCTGACATCCAGAGTGTATCTGTGTTTATATTTGCAGCCTGATAGTGTGTGTGTGTGTGTGTGTGTGTGTGTGTGTGTGTGTGTGTGTGTGTGTGTGTGTGTGTGTGTGTGTGTGTGTGTGTGTGTGTGTGTGTGTGTGTGTGTGTGTGTGTGTGTGTGTGTGTGTGTGTGTGTGTGTGTGTGTGTTTGCTGTGAGTGTCCGAAGTGGGACAGGCGGGCCTCTGTCTGGGTCCCGCTCTGTCTCCTCGGTGGTAGGTTATGTTATTGCAACTGAGGAAATCGAAGGAGAGGTATTTTTTTTTTCAACGGGCATTTCATGTCCTTTCTGATGAATGTGTTTATTGGCGACGTAATGAGAACCAGTTATGGTTGGTTAGTCAAATTATTCAACTTTATTAACCTTGGATAAAATTCGCTATGCAGACCCAAACTGGTGTAACATGCAAAGAGTATTACGCTGGAGGCCAGAAGGGTTCAATAATGATTACAGCTCTAATATAATAGAACTGAAGTGGTTAGAGAGAGGATGGAATACATATATGTGCTTAAAGGCTGTGAGTGAAATAAAATGAAAGGGTACTGGGTTATTGTGTGTAGTCAAGTAGTTTATAGACCTATCGAGTTTACAGTCTGCAGATGATGAGGGGATGAAAGTTACATGAAGGGGGGATTTTGATGACAGTGATGAAAATAGCTCTCATACTCAGGAGATATGTGCATGTGTGCACGAGCAGGCTTTGTGGGTCTGTGTATATCCTTGTGCATGGGTGCACTTGTGTGTGAATGTGTATGGTGTGTGTTTATCAAGTTTGTGTGTGTGTGTGTGGGGCGGCCAGGTAAGGGTGGCTGCAGGAGGAACAGGGGTGACCAGTGTGGTGTGAGGCCATGATGAGAGATTGTGTAGGGAGTTGGAGGTGGACACAGAGGGTCAGAGAAAGAGAAGGGGGGGGTGGTGGAAGGAGGCAGTAGGGGACAGGGAGGGGTAATAGAACCACTCCAGTGCTCTCGCCTGGAACAGCTCAACCTTGGGCTGTAATTACTAACCATACATCCCACTTTTGGGGTGACATCTCCCTCCTCTAGAACTAATGGAGGGGAATTAGAGGGGCTCTTACAAGCTGGGGTGCTGCAGGTTCTCCTCTTTTGGGGCAAGAAATACACACAGCGGCGGGAACTGGTGCGCTCATCATTGAGACACTCAGGAGTTAGTGCTGGGACGGAATGAGACGGGATCCTGGGGTGGAGGGGTAGATTACAGGGTAGAGCAGCAGCATCACTAGACCAGGTGCAGGGGGACTTCAGCATATGATCTGCATCACCCTGAATAAATCCATAGGCTGATAAAAATGTGTCAACTTTCACACCTATCGATTTTGATGCAAGAATCAAACTGTCTGCACCAAATTAAACTATTCAGATATAGTGCAATAAACAAGTTGGTAAATGTGAGTCTGAAGGGCCTTTTGCCTTCTTTTGTCATGGTGACAGATTCATTCATGACTTCCAGGAATATCAGACACCCCGATATTTCTGGGAACATTGTAACGATTCAAGAATGGTTTAACCTGACCATAAAAACACATGTTGCAGACCGCACTTTGAAGCTTTGGGGGTGGATCTATGTGTAGGCTGTTCATGATCATGTGCTGTTCTTGTGTGTTTTAAAACATTGTTTTTTTAGAGTGCAACATTCCGATCTGGTGAAAGGGGCTTGGGGAACGAGACATGTTCACCGGCAGGTCTTGTAATGATCGGAATTGACTTCTGTTTGCCCAATTGTACGGAGCTTATTTTAGTTAAATGCCTCTTTGGATGCAGATCAAGAGAAAGAAGTAGCGGGCAGCTCCGTTTGCCAAATAAACACGTTTACTGACGAGGCCGGTAATGATCTCATTACATTGAGCCAATACACCTGTGTACGAGGGGGATCCAGAGAGGGGCGGTGGGCCGGGGAGGACAAACAAAGCGTGAAATCACTAAATCACACTCATTATTGGGGATATCAGTAGGGCCAGGATCCTAATGTACCATGAAGAGCATTCACTGCTTAATGGAGATTTTCTTTCATTTTATACAATACAGTAAAATTTCCAACAATAGTAGAGCCATTTACTGTACTTTGTAATGCTGTGAATCTTTAAATTGAACAACCGTACACGCATAGGATGTGATTTGATTGTTCAGATGGGGTGAAATGTGTATCTTCATCTGCCAACTTTTCTAAAATGATTCGACCATGCAGACACTTCTGTCTTTGGCTTGTGTTGTGATGTTTGTTGTCTGATGAAGAACGCAGAACCTTGAAGATCATTACAGCCCAACGTGGTAGTTAGGCCTCCTGTGTGTTGTAAAACAGCTTATGGCATCTGTCGATCCACCAAAGCAGCAGGAACCCCTGTCTGACCTCTTGTCATGTTCCACCGTCAGCGTATGACGCTGAAACAGGCTCCCTTTGTTGTACACCTGACCAGGAACTAATTTCAGTGCGGCCCTCTCTACCGGCAACATGGGCGAGAGGGCGGGGAGTCTCTGTATAGCAACGCCACTCTCGTTATTTCACAATTAATGTCAAGCCCTTGTTATTTGTCATTGGAAATACATGGCTTCGGCGCCGCTGTTGTTGTTGCTGCCATATTCTAATTTGTTCTCCATTATGGAAAACACTGGTGTCGATTAATTTCACTTTCATGGTTTGTACACACAACAAGTGAGCGTGAGGTGGTGTTGTTTACCAGCAGCCAGTATTCTTGTTCAATTTATAAAAGATGGGAAAAAAAAACACTATTTAACTTTGGAATCCTGTTTTTTTTTTTTTATCATTTGCAAATTTAGGTTTGTCTGTTGCTGCTTAGGGATGACTTCTTTTTTTATTTTTTATTTTTTATTTTTTACAAGAATGTAGAATATGCTGTAACCATCACCAGGTAACACAACACACATCCACTTAAGAGTTGTTGTTGTTGTTTTTTTTTTTTTTTACTGTATTTCAAATGAAATCTTGGTGAAAATGCTGACATTTTTGTTGGCTGACATTGAGACGCTTTTATCATCTGTTTCCTAAAGGTTGTTTCTCTACCTGCAATATATATATTATTATATAATATATTATAATAAAAAATATACAAAAGTGCATATTTACTCAGTGAGTCAAACTGCTCATTTATTCTGTCACGTTGTTTTTATTTTCATTTCCTTTTCCTGTGAGTGAAACGATCCCGGCACAACGGCCACAGTCCCCTCCATTACACCTAATAAGGTGTCATATAATTTAATTCCATGCTTCACTTGTCAGAAAGGGATTCCAATCCTACTCCAATTTTGAGTTTTAATAGATATTACTCCTTAACACTCTCCTCACAATTAGGCCTCCCAGTTTTGCTCTTAATGAAAATCTGATTAAGACGTATAATCTAATTACAGTTCATATTAATCCACCCTCTGATACACTCTGTCTGCTGCTCTGCCTCTTTGCCACAATCACTTACTGTGCACGTCAGTTTGTCAATCAGGACACTCACTGTGTGTGTGTGTGTGTGTGTGTGTGTGTTTTATTATACATTTTTGTTTATAGATGACATTGAAAAATTTGATGGTGAGAGTGCAGTTGATTTTTTTTCTTTTTCGCAAGACTTTGAAGGATAGTAAATGTCAAAGGAAATAAAAATATGGTAAAGGAAAAAAGTTAATCTCATAAATTAATTCAACCTACGGGTTGAAATGACCCATTTAGACTTGCAATTTAGAAATGAACTTCTCTCCCTCTATCTTCAGTTTTTGTCAGTTTTATCGTGACTACATGATTTGGATGGAGCCATGAAGTAGTCTTGGACTGATAAATTCTGTGCGTATCTGAGAACCTCGTTTGATGGGAGAAATGTCCTTATCAGGAGCGCTTTGATGTTCTGTAATATTACACCAAGGTTCAATTTGAATGTCATGTCTGTTCCATTGTTCACTTGACTCTCTGTCGCTATTATGAGTGTTGTTTACATAATTAATGCCATGATTGTATAATTACTAACATAATTGGCTACCGAGCGCCCTTCCCCCAGCCCGTCTATGTGCAGGGATACCTTCTGCGACTTCCAGTGGTTGGATCCCAAACTTTATCCGAGAAGAGACGGAAAAAGTCTCGAACCACATTAATTCAATCAGTTTCATCACTTCAGAGAGAAATTATTAACTTCCTCCACCAGACCACTGGGTTACTCAACGAAATAAATTATATGGAAAATTGATAGGGATTGTAACGTGCACACCCCGCACCACCCCCTTAGATTCAACTGCCCTCAGAATCTCTAAGTTATCTTCAAAAATAACTAATCTTTAAAGCATTGCTCTCTTTCAATCGTTCTGTCTGTGTGTCTGTCTGTGTCTCATCCTCCTTCTCTGTCTCCGTGCTGCAGGCTTTGAGACCGCCAAGTCCTTTGCTCTGCACGGTGCTCATGTGATCCTGGCGTGTCGGAACCTGTCCCGGGCCAGCAAGGCAGTCGGCCTCATACAGGAGGAGTGGGTGAGTGGCAGCAGAACCTTCAAGCACCCTCAACCTGCACAGCTGATGGGTGCAACTGTGACCTCCTATATTACATTAGTTTGAGGGACTTTGACGTAGAATATAGTGGTCCAGACGTCTGACACAGAGCCTGCTCTCCACCCAGGAACCAGTAGAGAAAACATCTGTATGGGTGTCTCGGTATCAGAAGGGAGGGGTGGGGCAGGCGAGGGAGGGAGAGAGAGAGAGAGAGGGCATCTGATAATTACCTGAGATTATTGCTCTAATATCGCAGCGCTTGTGACGCGTCCCCAGATTTACGAGTGTGGGAAAATAAACAAGTGAAATGTGGGTGCTGGAGCAGAAAGAATAAGCCATTAGCACTGGGTTGATTACAGAGAGCAGGAGTTGAAGAAGGAGAGTGAGTGATATGGAGGGAAGGAGAGAGAGAGAGAGAGAGGGGGGGAGGCCTTTAAGCGAGAGTAGATCTGCAGTGTTTAAACTCACCCAAGTCTCTAATTGAACTAAACCCCTGAGGCTGTCAGTGCTGCTCCACAGTGTGAAATCCAGTGTACAGATCTATTAATGTAGCCTCTTTGTCTAAATGAGTGAGAAAAGCTCTGATCCAAGTACTGGATTTTATAGTCAAATTGATTTTCAAGCTTCACACCTCCCATAGAATTATCCAAGCTGTTTAAATGTTTGTGAATTACTGTATATGGAAACTTGCTGCAAAAGATGAGTGAATGATCGGTGCCCTCTCCAGTGCAAATGATGCTCTTCCCTCTTTGTGGCACAGTGGCATGTGCAGTTTGTCAGCAAATTACATGACCAAGTTAATAGAAGTCCATGGAGTTCAAACAGAGTATGAGCTACGAGTTAGAATTCTCTCAGCTCTCTCCATATTTCCTTCTTAAGGAATCCCCCTATTATAGTCTAATGAATAAAAGTCACAATATCAGAATAAATCTTTGCAGCAAATTCTCCCCTCTGGCGACATTATTAATAGATTCGGTAGAAGAATAGAGAGGAGGATTAATCTTTAGGATGATGGATGGACTCTGCTCGCCTTCCCATGCTCCTACGTTAAGGTCATTTTGATAAGAGGGTATATTTTGGGGTCCTCTGTACAAAAGGTCATCATATCTACTTCCAGGTCCCTCTCAGAGTTCCTGCCAGGAGTGGAGCTGCCGTCCCGATTGCACAAGACCCCTGACCTCTAACTACCTGCTTACTGTTACTCAGAACTCTCTCTCTCTCTCTCTCTCTCTCTGTGGTAGTGTTACTGTTCAGAGGTGAGAGTGATGGCTCATCCTCGGAGCAGGGCGGTGCGGTTCAGCCTAGCGCTGTGTTCTGACAGTGGGTATATTAGGGAGGTCACAGATGGATAATGGGCAGGTCAGAACAGCCACTGGCTGTTAGGAAGAGCAGGGTCAGAGGGCTTATCCTTCCCAGCCAATCATACTCTGCTCTGCCAGGACTGGCTCCTGTATAAACAGAACAATACAGTTTACAGAAGATTCCTGGACGACAGAAATCCGGCATGTGCTCCTGGTTGACTGATGTGAACATTCCCCATAACATTATAGAGCCTTTTTGGGTTTGGGCCAGTGCAGTATCTGCTTGTGTTTTTGTTGACGTTTCACTATAGAATTAGTTTCTCACTGCGTTTATGCTACATGCGGTTTTCATGGTGGGACTTCTGCCACATGGCCACCACAGGCCTACTCCATATAGGATGTGTTGTTTGCCTCCCTCTATTTGAGCTGTGTGGTGAAACCCCTCCAGCAGGCTCATTAGGGGAGTTTAGAGTGGCGGAGAGAGGATAAACATTTACCTTATGATTGTGTTTTACAATAAGCCTGATGCTGGTTGCCTTTATAGGGTTCAAAGGGGGCTGGTTTTACAGGCAGTGATGAAGCCACAGTAAAACTGGGAGGGGATTAAGCAGCAGATGGGTGCTGGGAAAGAAAGAGGGAGAGTGGAAGGAGAGGGGAAGACAGACTGGGCAACAGAAACTGGTATGCAGCAAAACGAGTGTAATAGAGATAGATTTGGAGGGCCTCATGTTATTGGCCACAACAAAGTGATTGTTTTAATGTACTGTAACTAATTGCAGTTGGTGGATTAAAATAAATGTAACATCCTTGTATTGTCATATATATATAGTGGCCTTCACGTAGCTCTAGTCTGCTCCTCTTGCAGCTGTGCAGCTCTTGGCCTCTGCCCCAGCTCTTAACTACACACTATTTCAGCGCAGCCCTTTACCTACCCATCTCCTATTCCACTCACAGTAAAGGCAGGTTAAGCTGCTGGTTAACAACCAAAGTGTTGCCTGCGTGCCTGTGATTTATTTTTCCTGATTGCCTCTAAAATTCTGCTTATCTTTGACTCCGATGTCTCCCTCGGAGAGCTGTAATGGACTCCCCAGAGATACAGCCCACTGCTTGGTGGGGCAACCAAGGCCCTTGGCCCCTGAGTAGAATAATACACTCATACACGCACGCACGCACGCACGCACGCACGCACGCACGCACGCCCGGTCTTATTTTGTTATTTCTTTTACCCAAAATGCTTATTTCCCCCGCTGCCCCCTCTCTACAACACATGCTAATGAGATGCTTTGTAAGGGTGTTAATTAGTGAGCTAGTCACTGATTGCTGTGTTTGTGATTGTTGTGTGTATGTGTCTGTGTGTGTGTGTGTGTGTGTGTGTGTGTGTGTGTGTGTGTGTGTGTGTGTGGCAGGGGGGTATTAATATGGCTGTGCGCCACTGAGGAGAGTTCTGTCAGGGTCTGCTCTGGAACCAATTAGGCTAAAGCTCACTGTCCACCGAGGCTGCTGGGAGAAAAAAGCCTGCTGCTTGCAATGTCAAACAGCAGCATTAACACAGGCTGGAGAGACAGGCAAGACAGGCAGACTGAGAGGATAAGGAGCGGTCAGTCAGGTAGGCAGGCAGGCAGACGGACAGACAGATAGACAGACAGTTAGTTTTTTGGACAGGCAAATCAGACAGACAGGCAGACGGACAAAGAATACACATAGTCTTAGCATGCACCACTGTTCCTCTGCCCCCCCCCCCCACCTTCACCTTCAGTGCCAGATTGAAGCCCTTAGATCTATAGAATTATATTTAGATAATCTACAGATACTTTTTCCACTGGTCCTCATGCTGTAGGATGAAGTAACATCAGACACTATGTTCCTTCCCAAGCCTCTGCTATTTCAGGTGGAGCGACTGGGAGTTAACAAAGCAGAGAAGCAGAGGTGGAGGTCTTTCTGAAAGACAGATGGAGAGGAAGACAAATAGAAAGATGGCAGTCTCAACTTGACGATGCGTGTGTAGAGATACATAAACCTGTCTTCCTCATACACAATCTTTCAGTTTCACACTGGCTTTATCTGGGTTCATATGAGTAACAATGAAGATGTCATGTGTTTATGCCTCATGGCCTACATACGGCAGTATGGAGCAGCAACGTTCTAAATGAGTTTCTTCTAGAAAACTAAAGCCTTGCATGACTGTATTCACTGGGGCACATGCATTCATTTAAGCCCCCTTTTACGTCACTTCACTCTACCTTTACCCTGAATCTTACTTACTTACTTACTGTTTGGAGGAGAGTGGTGTGTGTGTGTTTGCATGTGTGTGTGTGTGCATATCTGTGCCTGTGTGTGTCTGTTTGCCCAGTGCATAACCTCCTGTGTCAGCCTGACAGGCCCTGTGCCCCGCTGGCCACCATGCCATGCCACGCTCCTCCCGCTGAGGCCAACAGGAAGTGACACATGTGAAATGCTGACCTGGTTGGTTGCAGCCCCCTTCAGGGCCTCAGGATGCTGCTCTTTTACTCACTCTTTCCCTCTCCTCCCTCGCTCTTTTCCTTTTTTTTCCTTTCACCAAGGCCTCAAAAGGCTCACGTCTCCTTCCGTTCACCCATTCCATACCTCTTTTTTTTCATCTTCCTTTCTTTCCCAGAATGATTAAGGAAATTGCAGCCCATTTCCCAGGTCAGTGAGCAGGTCTGTAGCACTCTCCTCTGCTGCCAGAGAGCATAGTAGATCATAGTTCATCATTTTTAGATCTTATGTCTTAGGGGATTTCAAGGAGTAGAAATTGTAGCCTGGTGTTTCCTTGTTATTCTTTCCCTGATGTCCTTTCGTTTATTTCATCATCATATGAAGTCACTTTACTCACTTATTTACTTGCAATCTATATTTAACATGAAAATAATTGTTACCATAAAAAGCAATTTCACTCCGTTAATTATTGCCGTAATTAAACAAATGCATGCCTGTAGATGGTAATTTAGGATGACTCTCACTCACACGCTGTGTTTGCTTTCATATAGAAAGTACGTGCAAAAGTGTGTTTGTGCCAGCGCATTTGCTGACACACCGTTGCGATGGCTCCAGATGGATTGGGTAAATCCAGTGGAGATTGTTGTTGGATGTCGACGCTTGCACATAAGCAGCTCTAGAGCCCCTTTTCAAATTGTCCCCAGACTACACCAACATTATACCTGCACTTCCACCTTTACCTCCTCCTCTTTCCTCTCCCAATCCTCTCCCCCCCCCTGTCTCGGGTACATGCACAGAATCATTTCGGGGTGGCGGGCTCTCCCTTATTCCCAGGACGGGGCGTTGTGCAAATTGGTCTATTTCCTTACATATTAGTAGCATGCCTCCGCCTCTCCTGGGAGACCTTCTCATCTCTTTTTATTTATTTATTTGTTTCCTCCCTGCATTCTATCTGTAAACTGGGAATAAAAAGGCCCCATATCCTCAACTATAATCTGCACTAGTTTGGTGTAGACGAGAGGCAAAGGCATGGATGGGATAGGGTGGAATTGCGATATGCAAATTTGATGAGGAAATCCCCTTTTTCCTCCAAGTGATCTAACTGATTCCTCCAAAGAGCGACCACACAACGCTAGAGAACTACAATAGGATTTACTGTAATATACCACAGAGGGTTTCTCTACATTACACAGGTGGCGGTTATAATGCAACGCGTGGGAATACTAACGGTTTTGTTTGTGTAGTGTAGACCGATCTAAGTGGTGGAAGTGGAAGAGGTGAATACCATGAGGTTTTACAGTACTGTGCATTTTTTGTGTGTGTGTGTGTGTGTGTGATTGCGCCTCTATGTATTGCAGTACACAAGTGCAGTATGCATGCGTGTGTACATGCACATTTCACACCCATCCACATGGTGTGTATTTAAATGCTTGATTATGCATTTTGCATAGCTTTGGGACGTGCATCACTCTTCCCAGACTGCTAATAAAGTGACCAGGGAGATGGGGAACCTAAATGAATCCTAAAGTGCCTGGCTTGCATTCCTCACTCCCTCACTCTCCCTCACTGCTCTGCTTAGTTATTCCAGCCCGTTGTGAAATACCGCGCGCTGCTCAGCTCTCCTCCTTCTGTCTGTCTGCAACAGCCAGGTGCTCTGTCTCCTGAAGAGGTGTGGCCTGCTCCTAATTGCCTGGACCACAGTGAACTATGGGCAAATGCTCTGTGTGAAGGAGGGCCGTGGAGGAATAATTTTGAATAAATCACACAGTTAGCCGGGTGGTATTTTCTGCTAAATAAGCAGTTCGGCAGCCATCTCACATGGAGGTGTGAGCGTTAGAATGACGGGTCACTTGCCACGGGTCATGTTGGGGAGGATTTAAATGATTTAAATGATGTCACTGCCACTGAAGGGGACAGGTTGAAAAAGGATGTATAAGGCAGCACCTCTTTGTTGTTTGAACCTGACAGACTCTCATCCTTCACTCTTTCACTCTCTCCTCTGAAGGAGGGCGCATAGCCCTGGGATGAGGGCTTCTTATGATGAGAGAGGTGAGAGGTTGCTTGGATCTCTTTCACTCTCTTTCTCTCTCTGCCAACAGAGAATGTTTTTTTTTTTTTTATTGAAGTCTGAGAAGTGCTGACCACAGAGAGACCAGTCCATCCCACACTGTAATGTTTTAAATCAGGAGCCAGTCTTAATATGCTCCAGCCAAATGGGCCTAGGCCTAGTTGATGTCTGCCAAGCAAGCGAACAGGTTTGTTGAATGCAGAAACCACACCGCTACCTCAAGCTCTGTTACCATCTTTAGCATGGTTAGGAATGAGATCCCGTGATAAAGTTCATAGGAGACGCAGTAAGCTAATTAGATGTAATTCTGGGTTTGATGTCTCTGTGAGATCTATGTTGTCTGATGCTGTCTCTCTTCATCTCTCATTACCCGCCAATAGTCTTCTCAGACATGGGAACTATATGGGTACTCATCTGTGTGTGTGTGTGCGTGTGTGTGTGTGTCCACATGTGTTTTGGTGCGCTATATGTCCATGTCTGAGTGCATTACATGGATGAGAGAGAGTAGAGAGGGGGAGAAAGAGAGACAGGGAGAGGGCTGTGTATGTGTGTAGCCTGCTGTCTATTTGTATTTGGTATTAAGGACAGAGGGATTGTCCGGTAATGAACCCACCAGTGCGTCACAACATGTCAACAGCTGCCATGCCCGACCATTCTGACACTGCAAGTCACAAATCCAATGTCACCCCAATGAGGAACAACAGATACCAATGCTCTCTATAGGACATCGAGTGCCGTCTTTAAAAGAGTAGCGTGGATGATGACGATGTTGTGAACGTGATGAAAATTGACTTTTTCAAATGATGAGCAGATTACCTGGTACCTCAGAGTTACGTCATTTTAAAATATTTTTATATAATTGACACGACTCGCAAAGAAACAGTTTCATAGTTTGTTAATAGAGAAGGGTAAAATACAAGGTGTGTCTTAGAAAGTGCAGCCTCATTCCTTAGGAGTTGTTGTAGCTGTAGCTACTGGTAGTCTTCTCTTGCCGTGTATTTACCCGGTAAATACCTAGTACTTTACTTACTGGTAAAGAGGGATTATTGGATTTATGTATTTAATTGTTTTCCTTAAAATGGATATATAGCATTTTGGAGTACAACTCTGCAAATCATGTTTTTGTCAGGGTTTTTGTCAATATAGCTTTTGCTTATATGGCTGTGAGTCTCCAGGCCTTGTCCTGTTTATAGGATATCCTCTGCAATCAGGTCTCATGGAATTGATAGCAGTGAACCGCTCCAGGCATCCAAACAATCCTGCCCCAGGCACAGCTATCATTAGATTCCGGGAAGTGTGTGTGTGTGTGTGTGTGTGTGTGTCTGTGTGTGTCTGTGTGTGTGTGTGTGTGTGTGTGTGTGTGTGTGTGTGTGTGTTTCCGTTGCGCACGCACATGTATGCATGTTTGTGTGTTTGCATGTGCTTTGACACAGAGTTAACACTGGTTTACAGCTTAATCAGTCTGTGTAACTGAATGCATATTTATCAGAGAGAAAATTCATGCTCAAAGAATCAGACCCAAGCCCATACATCATCATCAAAACACACACACACACACACACACACACACACACACAGATCCACATTTCATTAGAGAGGCAGATTCAGGCAGCAGTAGATTAAAAACAACGTGTGTTTTTACAGGTCCATAAATCAAGCATGGGACGAGGGGGATTCATTTAGAGAACACCGGGGTTGTGGCGTAGTTGCCCTCACGTGACTAATGCTTAACTGCGATACTTTGATACACTGCCTTTTTATTAGTTTCATTCTCTCCAGCCCCATATCAATGATTATCTCTCAGCTCACATTTGACTTGCAGAGTAGGCTACATGTTGTGTTCATTTTGGGATAACATTTTGATGGTGAACTGGCTCCCCCATCTAACAGGTGATTAGGCCTGCGCGCTGACAAATGCTGGCATATTCGAGAATAGTATAGCTTCATCTTAGTCAGCTATTTTGTACGTGATTGATCTCGTAATAAATCCTAATAAACCTTTGTGCTTTATTATTTTTACACTGTGAATATTGTGTCTGCGTGTTATTGTTCCAATGGAAAAACCAGGTCATATTCTTTACCCCCCTCAGTCAGCGAGCCGGCCTGGCCTGGTGGGACGGGTGGGAGAGGAGAAGGGCTGTTATTGCAATTTGGGCTGCTCATATTTTTAAAATGGCACCAGTCTTTTAATGGAGTGTGAAGCACTCCTATTAAATGTTTCGTTGATCAGTGATGTTGAGGCGTAAATGCAAAACACACACACACACACACACACACGCCTCTTCATCTCGCCTCCTACACATTTCAATATTCATAGCTGGTGTGTTTCTAATTCCAGGGCTCTTTTTTTGGTTACGTGTGTGTGTGTGCGTGCGTGTGTTTGCATGTGCACTTGTGTGTGTGTGTGTGTCTGATTTCCACTCCATGGGTGTGTAATCCCCAATAGCAGCGGTCTATGTGTCAGTGCTGGTCTCAGGCTAGAGAGCAGGTGTAATTTCCCCTGCACTAAAACCCCAACAAGTGGCACCAGGGGAGAGAGGAGCATATTACAGGTTCAACCGGCTCTGCTCCCCTGCACCACAGAGAGCTACAGGCTCCCCTGACCTGTGACCAGGCCCAGTCCCTGTGTGTGTGTGTGAGTGTATTAATGTGTGTGTGTGTGTGTGTGTGTGTGTGTGTGTTGAGGGAGGCTCAGAGGTGTCGGCGCTGCCTCAGTGTGTTTCTTTCATAGTGTAAAGCCTTTATTAGGGTCCAAACCTGTTGGGGGCCGCAGGGCAATATTATTTCATGTGTTCCAGTTGAGAAGTGAGTGTGTGTGTGTGTGTGTGTGTGTGTGTGTGTGTGTATGTATGTGTGTGTATTTACTGTAGGCTGTGCAACTTTTGGATAACCAGCTCTATATACAGGCAGGTTAGGGAATGAACAGGTTGGGTAAATATATCAAATAACTCTGTAATAAAAGCTTCCATGAACCAGTCAACACAGTTTGAACTCTGTAACACCCTCACTCACACCCCTATATGTAGACCACAGGGGCCCAGCTAATTAATACTGCAGTAGGCTGGACCTTGTGAGGAGGAAGTATCTTGTCTCAAACTTTATTGAGCTATTTACCCTTCTGTCCCGTTATGATGCCTGATTGGATGATATTTTGTTGGAGTAGACAGTTAATCCAGTCAAGTAGACTCATTTTATCCATTGAGACAATAGAAAAGAGTCCAGGTATATGGCAATTTGAAACAGGATAGAAGTCCAGGTGGGATTTCAAGACCAGGCAGGTCCGTGTGTGACTCCAGAGAAGCGGTATGGACCAGTGCAACATCTCTGGGAAAATATTAGATTGATCTCTGCTGTAAATCTGCCTTTTCTTAATTGTCTGTTGAGCTTGTTCTCCTTCCTCGTTTACTGTGATGCTCTCTAATACACAGAGAGCTGATCTAGGGTAATTTGACAGACCTCTGTCATTTCAACAGGTCTGTCCGTGGCAGTGAACGGTGAACAGATTTAATTGGTGCCTCTCATCTCTCCCCTGAAGGGCACTGCTGCCTATTAATACAGTGTCATGATAAATTAACCCAAATAAAGCCAGCAATGAATGATGAGCTTATGTGTGCCTGCATGTGGGCACACTTGGACGTTCTGTGCGCAATTGATCGATAAAGGACAAGTCATTTGAATAGAGAGAAGGGACTGATGTAGAGTCAGTGGATGGTGAGTCTGCCTTATTACTTTTTTTGTTACCAAATCTCCATTTGGTTCAAATGAATGACCAACAAGAGCCAACTAGGGCAAAAAAGAGTCCTGGACTGATGGACAGAGGAAAAGAAAAAGCATGAAAAGTGAAGATTGTAGATTATGGCTGAGGAGGAGAGGTAGAAGCAAGAGTGAGGGGAGGACAAGGGTGGGGGGCTGGGCGAGGGAAGCAAGGATGCTCATCCATTACATCCCACAGTGGTCCAGGGGTCGGCTTCAGGAAGACTGATTCAGAGCGATCAGCTTTGGACTCCATCTCCCATAAATCCTGGCATGTGACTCTGATGGATGTGGGCCATAAAGCCTCCTGCACTGACATGTGGAGAGCAACATGGAGAACCATGGGAAAATGTGAGTGCTCCAAGTTAATGTCAATGAGGCCTGGGAGTGAAGAGGGGATGAGAGAGAGAGAGAGAGAGAGAGGGACAGAGAGAGCAGAATGAGAACACAGGGATTGTGGGTGCATTGTAACAGAATTTCATAGGACATTACAATGATTTAGCTGCCATCGTATGGATCTAAACTCATTGCATGAAGTGCAGGGAATAGTCATTGTCTCACTGATACATTTACACCTTGTGCAAGAGATGTTGTAAATTTTCATTCTGTAATTTGTCTCCCAACATTTCCAAGTGTTGGTAAGAAGCTGGATGACACTGACAACCATTTCACTATGTTTGTCAAGGGTATTACTGTGTTTGTGTAGTGTGAGCAATTTTATGTGTCTTCATTTTGTCTGTGATTGCACGTCTGCATGGCCTACGTTTCTGATGCATGACCAAGATGAATTTAACTCATTAAAAAAGCCTCATGATTATAATGGGGCAGAAGACAGGAACTGCAGACCTGGCTAGACAGGAAATGGAGACACGTATACTTCCTAATTAACAGAGCCCCATTTGGGTCATAAAGCACCATCCCAAAGTGTACTAGGAAAATACCCTGATTAGGGGGGTGGAGGGGCATGGCTGCCCTAATGAAGCCTTTCCCCCACAGTCATTTATGATATTGGTATGGGTGGTATGGTGACTAGGCCTATGGGATGAGCTGGCTTACTGAGATATGGACGTGAGATAGCAGATGCAGTATATTGGTATGGATGGGAGAGATGGGAGGGCTGAGGGAATGCATAACCACAACCCATTTGCTGGAGTCAGTTTTGCGTGGTTGGGGCTCATGGAGACGAGCTTGTGTTAAGAGCCCGGGTCTCCCCTGGCATACATAAAACCAAAAGAGGTCTGAGAGCCATGAAGGTGTGTGTGGCAGGGTGAACTCTCCAAATTTAAAAACTGACCATCTTTTGCCATAAAAGGCTTAGATATCCAATTTAGAAAGAAATGATTGAGAATCAAGACTCAATAATATTGAGTCCAACCCTGTTGTGTCGGCATCTGATAAAAGTAGAAAGACTCCGATCCAGATTCAGTAAGACTGCATGGCGAGGACAATCTGCACCTTTTTTTGTGCTTCAGTTGCTTGAGCTAGTCTTATTCACTAAGAAATGTCTGCAAACAAGGATTCAAAAGGAGCGCTGCACAAGTAAGTAACCCCCTTCATCACCAATTGCAAGCGCAAATTCTGTGCTTCAGCTTCAAGACTAAACCACCAAGGCTGGCACCCTTGTGGCCTAATGCACCCTTCATAATTGGAGCCTTCTCTGATCTGATTTGAGATTCTTGGACAGAAAAACCTCTCCCTTGTTTGCCTGACTTGCTGGTCATGACACTCAGGTGAAGTGCCAGACACTTAATAAAGCACACTTTCCACTCATTGTGAATACCATAGCAGTCTGGTTTGGTCATTGTGGTTTTATAGCTCAAGGTCTTCCCTGTGCAAACGTTGAATCTGACCCTCAAAATCCTGTCAATGGTAACTAAATGAAGATTACTTTCTATTGAGGTATTGAAAGGAGTTGCACAATGAATTTGAAAAAAGAAAATATATATATACAGTATTTGAAGAAGAAGACGCCCTGGCCAACTCTTACACTAAACCAGTCTCCTGCCCACCATTCTCTCCTCTTCTCTTCCCTCCCTAATTCCTCCACCCCTCCACAACACCACCCCCCACCCCCCCCCATCTCCCCACCATCGCCACAGGAGCTACCTGAGGCCCTCATGTCCACCCCATTCATCACCTGGGTTTGATTCCCCTGCTCCGAGAGAGAGAGAGGGGAAAGAAAAGAGGAGGAGGAGGAAGGAGTCATAACAAACCCTCCTTCATTCTCTTCCCTTCTTTTCTACCTCCCCTCCTTTAGTGTGTGAGGGAGAGATGAATGCAGCCAGTGGAATTAATTGCACCCCGTTACTGAAGATCAGCAAGTTTGCTCTGTTGGCGTGCTGATCTGCCATATGGCTGCCCACTAGGTGAACACTTTGATTAATGTTGCCCACTCCCCAGTTTTTTCCCCCCACTAATATTTGATTCTGATAACAGAAACTCGGCTCCTCTCTCTTATTCTCCCCATCTTCAGTCCTCCAGGCTCTCTTCCCGTTTCCCCTTTGTTCCGTCTTCCCCGCGACTCACCTGAGCCATCTGTATTTGCAGGTAAACTTTGGCTACCAGTGTTGTTTTTCTCCCCTTTTGCATTGTTGTTTTCTACAAGCCTCTCATCCCCGTCTGGAACAAACTCAGTCTCTTACAAAGTCTTTGTGCGACGTGCCATCAGTGAAGGCACCGTGGAGTTTAGAGTATCGGTAAGATTAGAGGGAGAAAGAAAAGCCAGAGTGTGTTTGTGTTAGAGAGAGGCTTGGAGCTATGGGTAAGTGTCCTTTGCAGTTGATTAGGCCCCTGGTGTGTCTGCTAGATTTCTCTATTAGCCTCCTCAGCCTCTCTTGTCTTCTCCTGTGTACAGTGACTACTCTGCCCCAGAGGTCTGGGATACACACACACACACACACACACACACACACACACACACACAGACACGCACACAGACACACAAACACACCATGCACACAGTCAGATGGGAGGCTGTGCTGGGGTCCTGGCAGTAACAAGGAGGTGAACAGATGTTGGAGTCACAATATCAATAGGGCTGAGTGTGGGTAATAATACCTTAGCAGGGTTCAGCCATGAGACAATGCTAACTAGAGAGGCAACTCTCAAGTGGAGCATTCACTATCTGCAAATCACACCACGCAGCTGTGGGTGTGTGTTTGTGTGTTTGTGTGTTTGTGTTTGTGGGTGTGCATACTCCCATTACATGTTAGAGGGAGCTTGTTTTTGCTGCGAGGTAGCGGTGAGATGGTGTCAGTGTCATCATCAACTCTGAGATAAAACGTTCTCACCTAGGGTCACAAGTTCAAATTTGTTTTATTTTTTCTTCCACTATAATGAGGCAGCAACACAGAGCACTATGCAGAGCTCTATGTTGGGACCATCTATTAAAATCACATGGGTGCTTTGTTTTCCCTCTGTTTTATGGCCTGTTCCTGCTGGTTGTCTATTTTGGTCTTCCTCAGTCTTGTTAAGTGCTGCCATTCTCCTGTGTTTGGATGTGGCCCAGAGGGCCCTTAGCGAGACCAGGGGCTGGGAATGGGCTGTGAACCCTAGCCAGGGGGTGCCCGCCGTGGGCTGCCAGCCCCACTAAATCTCCCTGATTGCCCGGGGTGGATGTGGTGTGATGGGGGTGTTACCAAGGTGGTGGGCTCTCCAAAGAGGCTGATTGAGATGCAAATGGCGCCATAACTCAGAGGTAATGCAGACCTGAGCTCCCTTCGCCTTGCCCATTCCCACTCACCTCACTCTCTCATCTCTCTCCATTTACTCCAGCATGGGAGGAGGGACTGTTATTGTCTCAGGCTAAAGTTAGATATCTATCATAGTATGAGATAGAAAAGGAGAGGCGCTGTGTGAGAGAGGGGGCCAAGGAGCATGAGAGTGTGAGGGTGGAAAGCAGTGGTGGGTTTTGATTACGGTAAATAATGTCTACATAAGATAATAAATACTCCATAGATGCCTCCGTACACACACACACACACACACACACACACACACACACACCTGAATATACCTCACTATTTCTCTTTCTTAGAAAGAACAGATGGACACAATAAAGTGCAAGGGACTCGGGACGCTAGTGGAGAGGTGGAATGAGCAGGGGAAGAGGAGGGGGAGGAGTAATTGCACAATCCTTTGCTGAATTGTTCTGTGGATGCAAATTTAAATCCCTCCTATTATTTTAATAATCTGCCTTTTACTGCTTGTGCTCGGATCATTTGTTTGCAAACCAGGTTATTTGGAGAGGGAGGCTCGGGGGTAATTTCATGCTTTGGAGCATTTATATCTATAACTTAATGAGGAAAGGGCCTGTTGTTTCCTGGTAATACACTGCTAGAGGGAAGCAAACTTTTTATTCCCCGTTTAGGGTACTGTTAGAGGGCAATAATGTGGGATTACTCTGATGGAATTAAGGGGCAGACTGAGGAGAGACCTAATGTAGCTTTGTGTGGTAAACTTAATACAGATGTTTCATTGACTTGTACCATAGAAGATGGCCTTTCCCATTGGCCCATCACAATAACGGGCTCAGTCTGCTTTTACACTTTACCCTGCATTCATTTTCTGACAAATTACCTGAAGTCCTTATCATGTTCATGTCACAGACAAAATGTAGCCTGTGTATCTGGTAATGATATTCTGATCTCCCTGCTTATTGTCAGTCAGGGCAGGGAGTCAGCCTGGTGGCCTGGCCCAACTCAATTTAACGCAGCCTTATTACGTTTAGCTGAGGGACAATAGGAAGACTCACCATCTATGGGAAGGAGTGCATGCTCTTGTGAGGTGATCAGGCATTTTAATGTAATTACACTTCTACAGTGGCGACAAATGCATGGAGGGACTGAGCGATGGAGGGAGAAGGTGCGCGTCGTCCACTGCCTCCCCTCCCCTCCTTTCCTTCCCTTCCTTGCTGTCATTCCTTCATTCCTCTGTTCCCTTGTGAAGGACTCTTCTTCCAGAAAATTGAATCAGACGGCGTGAATTAAAGCAATAACGCAATTTGTTTACAAGGCGTCATTTATTCTCTGTCGGGCAGCGCTCCGTTGACAATCTGTGGCTCGCTGACCCCCGACCTTGGCTGAGGTCACATGACACATTTATTAAATAGTTCCATGAGTGTTTTTCAGGCTGTTATCAGCCGACAAGGGGCTCAAGATGCACGATGAGGATCTTCAAATCAAATCAGTATAACATCGCAACAGAATGCAAAACGTACCACATGACCTTTTCAACAGACAGGGTAGAGCGTGTAAATAGTGCCTGAACAGCTTCAACTGCCTGTAATAAATATGACGATAAAAATAATAACAATAATACTGATAATAATGAGTATTATTGCCTACTGTCAACCTTTTGTTTTCATTATTTATATTTCCCCTTATAACCCATTTTACCCGAGGTCTCTTTTTCTGTCCATCAGTGATAACGCTAACCCAGTAGTGCTGCTGTGTGATTTCATACCAGAGAAAACTAGATACTTAATCCCAGAGAGAAAGGAAAAAAAAGCATGATCTTTTATTTCCAGGCTAAACTATTGTGACAGTGGAAAATGGTAAGCAGTTTAGAATATTTCCAAACAAAAGAGCTTTTAATCAAAGTGCATACCAGACCCTGCGGAGTCTAAAACACTCCCTCATCAAAAGACCTATTATACACTTATTCAGATCAAAGGCCTCCATGTTTCTTAATTGCCAGATCCTTTTCTTATTCAATTATGTTATGCTTATGTTTTTATGAAGCCGGTACAAAAAGCAGTTGGGTAACCGAATCAAAGGGGCTTCATTTATCATCTCCGTACGGCTATGTGCGTTCACTACTAAGAGTGAATGCGGGCATTTCTGCGAGTGTGTTTGGTACTTTACTAGCCCTCCGGATACTGAGATGATGCAAGGCACAGGCGTTTCGGGAGAAATTAAACAGTGTAAAACTAGCAGGTTTAGATAAAGCAATCACATTACCGCCGCACTTGAAAAGAACACATTATTTTGTACTTGAGAGAGTTGAGCTTTATTGCTGACACCCCCAAACCGAAAGTTGTGTGTATAAGTGCACGGGGTCTAGGAGTTTTTCTCTGACTTTATTGTTATCTAACCAAGACATAATCAGCATCTAAGTCTGCGTGTGCCGTTCACCCAGACACCAAAGCCCCTGTGCAGAATTGCAAAATAAGCTGGGTGTAAATATGTAATTGCCAGTGCTTATTCTGAGATCTGAAATATTAGGGAGCAATATGGATCGCATTAAAATCCTGGTTGTTAGGGGTATCGGTTACACTGAAGACATGCAGGAAAATGTGCACTGTCTGCGAATCTGGCGGAGATGGAGAGGGTGAGATGAGGGGGAAGATAGGAGCAGGAGAGGGTGAGGAAATGGAGAGGAAGAGACAGAGAGGAAGAGGAGAGTAAGATGAAAATCTCTTGATGTCTTTCTGAGAACATAGACACATTATTTAAATCTCCATCACTTTTTAATGTAAATCTGATCAGCTGCTGTAGTCTTACTGTGTGAAGGAGAGGAGAAGCAAAGGAGAGAGAGACACACACACACACTGGCAGAGAGAGAGCGAACCAGGTTTAGAATATAGAAATAATATTGTCACGGTTGAAAGTCGTTTTTTGCCGTCTGACTTCACACTGATCCTTTTAAGAACACAAATCACACAAAACGCATCCAAAATGATATTGCCATCCCTTACCTTAACGAAGGAACTCTTCTACAGGGTGGAATTGTGTGTGTGTGTGTGTGTGTGTGTGTGTGTGTTCGTGTTCGTATGTGTGGGTGCATGTGTAAGTGTTTGTATGTGCGTGCCTTTTGTGCATGTGTGTGTTTGTGTGGAATCTGATATCTGCCTCAGGCCCCATGGCCCTGGTCTGTCTGCATCCGAAAAGCAAACTCGGCAATTATGATGACCGCCCTGTCCTTTTCATTTCCCATCTCTGTCTCTCTCTCAGTCTCTCTGTCTCTCTCTCTCTGTCTGTCTGTCTGTCTGTCTGTCTGTCTGTCTGTCTCTCTCTCTCTTCTGAAAAGTAAAGAAAATCTCATCCCTCGATACTGATGGACTTGATCACTCCTCCAACTACAGTATAACATCTTCTCTCACTTTTCTGATTATGGAGCATTTTTGTCTTTAAGTGACTGAAACAAACATGACGTGCTGATATATTGTGTCTGGGTAAATCTGACCTCAAATCATTTCAGCAGACAAGGAACACTGTGTGATTTGTACCATTTAAGGTGACGTGAGGATCAGCCACGTTTTATTTTATTCAATTATAATTTTATATTAGAATTATACTTTGTCGTGAAATAATTTCTAATTATCCTCTCCTCTTTTCTTTAGTCCTCTTTTCTCAGCATGCTTTGTGTTTCCCCCCCCCCAGCCTCTCCACTGCTCAGCTTCAGGTTTGAGTGAGTGACTAACTGATTCAAGTGCTTACTCATTAATGTGTTTCATTAATTACAGTCATTAATGCTGTGTTTACTAACACGGCCCTGTGTAGCACCTCGCTGAGCGGAAATGTCAGCAAGTACTTTACCGTGGCATGGCCTTTACTCTGTGCGTGTGTGTGTGTGTGTGTGTGTGTGTGTGTGTGTGTGTGTGTGAGGTGCCCCTGATGTCCGCGTTAAGAGTATCAGCACGTATGTGCCTCGTTCTCCATGTTTCTCATCTGGAAAATCATCCCATGTCCTTCCTTCACCTTTCCCATATCTGCCCCCACAGTTGCTTGATTTGTAACTTGATTTCAGGAAAGGGAAAACCTGTAGATTATCCAGCTTTCATTAGGGGGGAAAAACCCAGTCCGTGTCAGAGAAAGAAGAAATCAATTTAATACAGACTTAACTGGAGGAAATTGCATATTCTGCCTGTATGTGCTGAACAGGCACTTTCTCTTCCTCGCCAGAGACCTGCCTCCCTATTAATTGCAGTGTGTGCATGTGAGTGAGTAAGTGAATGTGTATGTGCACGTGCATTTGTTTGTTTGTGTGTGTGTGTGTTTTGTGTTTGTAGTGTGCAGTGGATGTGCATTCATTTGTGTGTTCGGTGCTGGCGTGCGCGTTGCCAGGCGGCGTGCTCCGTCTCTTTGTCTGCGTGGAGGTCAGTCCTCAGGTCTGCGCTAGGACACCCGGCCAGATGTGTGTATTTCTTTGTTTGTGGCGTGTGCGCGGCACGTGGTGTGTGTGTGTCCGCATTTCTTTGCCGGTGTGTAGGTAGACGCACACGTGTGGCTAGAGGTGCTTATTTCCTGTGCGGTTTGCGAGTGTGAGTGCGTGCACAGGCGCATGTGACTTAGCCAGGTGGAGAGGAGATTGGTTGGTATTTATGAACGAACGTCATAATTGTGACAGGATGATATACGACCGGCACATTGCACAGTTCCACCCCCCCCCCCCCTCCTCCCATTTCTCTTTTTCTTTTCACTAAAAATATATATCTATGATAAAATACAGTCTTAAAAGCTGATGACCAATTTAGTGTGGTGCGGTGCGGACAAGGTCACAGAGATCTGAGTTCCTCTGTGTTTCTCCCTCCGAGGCCTGTTCTAATCTACAGAGCAAGAAGAGGCTCAAAGTCATTTCTCTAATTGCTTTTATAAGGTGCCCTTTTCACATGGTGTCTTCCCTGCTCATTCACTTTCACCGCCGTTACAGCACCGCACCTCGGCACCTGCTGGTAAAAAACACGGCAGAGTGATATTTCTATTACTTTACTATTAATTCCATGTATCTCATATTCACAAGGAGCGATAGAAACCACCTCTAACTGCTCTTTTGAAATCGTTTTTATGTGATTTTTGTCTTTTCTCTCCTCACTCTTTTTACCATCCTCTCCCAGGCCTGAGGTGTTCACCAGGGTCCCCAGGTTAAGTGTTTTGTATATATAGGGGTACTTTTGATTTCTTAAGTGTTGGCCCTTCTTTGGTGATCTATAAGGGGAGCCGAGGTGATGGTGGGCAGCGCAGCGGGGTGCGAAGAGATGGAAAGAGGGGTTAAGGTGTGAGAGGGAAGGCTGCGGGGGATAAGGGGGGAGAGGGGGATGAGATTGAGCCTAGTGCATTAAGACAGTGTATTATTTGGCGGTTCCACTTGCTTGCGTCCATTAGGGGTGGCTGCCGCGCTATTAAAGAGGTCAGCAGAGTGTGTGTACCTGTGTACCTGTTTGTGTGTGTGTGTGTGCGTGTGTGTGTTTAAAGAGTTAGTAGAGTGGTCTAGTGTCTTATTGAACAGGATGGGGCCCCCCTGCTCTAATACCTCTTCATTTTATTGGATTGGATGGCCACAGTTATAATTGTATTAGAGCTCGTCCACCTCCATCCCCCACTCAGTCTCCATCTTTCTCCACAGCAGTGACCACTCCTCATTCCCCCAACACGTGTGATATATACACAAGGAGGGAGGAGGAGGAGAAGCTCTTCAATGGCCAGCTTCCTCCACTTCTCTCTCTATCCCTGCTCTTCATCTATCGGTTCCCTTCTTCCTTCCTTCCTTCCTTCCCTCCCCCCCCTCCCTCCCTTACCCCTGGTGAAAGTCGTAAAGGTCATTGTCATGTTACAGACAGCTGTTCTCCTGGGTTGACGGCTGGAGGTGGGGGGTGGAGGGTGAGAGGTGGTGGTAGGGGTGGAGGGTTGAGGGATCTGATGCCATGTCTGATCATGGTGACCTTGGTCGTTTTCTGTCTGCCGCACGCGCCTCTTTTCTGGATGTGCGGTCAGAAAGACGGTGTGGTGGTTTTGCGGTTTTTAAAGCCACAAGGATTATTTACACTTCACGTTCTTTAAGGAAGTCATAATTACCCGTGTTATTTAGACCCAGCTGTAGGTTGTGCATAGCTGGGGGGCAGTGAGCTCTGTCACCCCGAGCCGAGCTCTGTGGTGTTGCACACTCAGCGATTACTCCAGAGTTAACCAGAGAGGCTTCGCTGCCTCTCACTTTTCCTTCGCCCTTGAAGAGACCAGGAGTTGTCAGGGTCCTCATAAAAACCCTGAACGATTGCGTCCGCGCACTCTCCCTTTCTTTTTCTCCCTCTTTTTTTTCCCCTCTCCTTCCAAAACCTGGCCATCTGTCTAATTGTTCACCTCCATCGCTTTAATGCTTTTTACATGCTTTTTTCCCCCCTCTTTCCAGGCAATAAACTTTATTTTCTTCGCAAGACTTCAATCTGCGGGGGGAGGGTAGGCAGGCAGGCAGGCAGGCAGGCAGGCTGCTCACCACTCTCTGCTGGATTTGCTCCAGTGGCCCCCCTTCAACCCCCCTCTATCCTCCCTCCAGTCTTCCATTACTCCATCTCTCCTTCCCACCCCACCCCCCCCTCCCCCCTCCCCTCCGTCTCTAGAGAAGGGGATATGTGTTCGTCTAGCTGACACCTGCTCTCATCTTCTCTGCTGGTCACACACGCTGGGACGGGTACCCTGTTGAGGACTTTCATACTGACCTGTTAATGGTCACAGTGTTGCTCTCCTCTGACCTTCTTTGGAATAAATGTTTCATTTTCCTCACACTGTAAAATTCAATTCCCCATTTCACTGTAACGTTGTCTCATGAAATCATGTCATGTTCCTCTCATGCTTGCGAGAATGTAAGGCAGCCAGCTACGTTCTCATGCAGCTGCACTGTACTTCCCTTTATTAGTGTGTGCATGTGCCTTTTTGTGTATGTATTGTGTGTGAGAGGGTGAATATATATACTCCACAGGCAAGTCATTAAATGAGCCAGTCGTCTCCTCTCACCTGTGATTACTGCTGTGTGCAGATCATATAAGCAGGTACCCTATAATCATATCTATAATAGCCATAATCAGCCCTTTAATGCTTTGTAATAGCATCCATATATGGTGTAGAGTAGCATCAAGAGAATAATTCAGGCATAGATAATGGTGTGATAGCGTGGTTTTACCCTTGAGTCACAACATTGAATTTGTTGTGTGTGTGTGTGTGTGTGTGCGAGTGTGTGAGTCTCTGTGTATGAATGTATAAATACACCCCGGGGCAGTTAAGGTGTCTGTAAAATGCCTGAAGAGTCACATTTCCATCTGAAGGCGCTCTTAACCCTTTCTTGTTTTCCTTGTGCTCACTGCTCCATGGAGCGTCCTTGCTGAGAGTGTCATGTACAGTTAGCTCTGCGAAGACAGACGCGCGGAGGAAAGACGTTCCCGTATGACGCCCACGGGATGGAGATCAGATCAGGGGAAAAGGCTGACTGGGGAGCAGCAGCAGCAGGCGGCGGCGGCGGCGGCGGCGGGCGGAGAGCGGAACGCTGAACGCTCTTCCGGGGTGTAATGCGAGCTGACAGCGTTCCTCAGGGACGGCGGGCGGATGAGGGGAGAGGGACCGTGAGGAATAACCGGTGCTCCCGAACCCAGACCCCAGCCGGTGAATCCTGGGAGCAATATCTCACTCCCTCCCTCTTTCCGACCTAATGGACCGTCAGTCTGAGCGGAGCACGCGCCACCTCGGTTCGCGCTCCATGCACTCCATGCTATCATAAGCCAAGGTCCCGCGTGAGCTCATAAGTTGTGCAGACATAGAACGTAGCCCGTCTGTCGATACTGATGAAGATGCAGGGGATGTCAAGAAGGGGGAGAGACAGACAGACAGGACAGACAGACAGACAGAGAGAGTTGACATGCTGTGTCACAGACAAAAAGACAGGGTCACACACTGTTAGAAAAGAGGCATGTTCCTTTAGGCCTGTATGCTTCTCAGTTGAGGCCTTCGCCCCGCAGCAGAATGCTACAGGGGGATGGAGTGGATGATGAATATTTAGCCTGTCTTCTCTCAGTGTGTAAATGCAGCTATGCATTCAGTTCGTAAGTCATTTATCTTTCTCTGCTCTTGTATCCTTTCCCTGTCTCCCAACATATGGTGTGAGATGAGCCGCACACGTGCAACCACACGCTGTGAGGAAACAGTCAGAAGCTGTAGAGGTTCCTGAGGAGTCTGAGTCTTTAGACAGGACTACGACCATGTGTCACCACTCTGCTCATGCGGTTATTAGCAGTGTCTGTCAGTGGAACGGATCCTCGTCGTCACTGGAGGGACCAGTTTCATTGCTTTTGTATGCAAGATGAAACAGAACTCCTCCATTAGCATTCAAACCCAGATTTTCTCTGCATGTGTGCAATGGCCGTTTTTGTTGAAGAGATAACGACGTCAATAACTGTGGTGATCTTGTCGCTGCTGGTTATAACAAGGATGTTTTTGTGTTGTCCCTCTCCTACAGCACAAAGCAAGAGTGGAGGCCATGATGTGCGACCTAGCCTCCCTCCGCAGTGTTAAAGAGTTTGCAGAGTCTTTCAAGGCCAAGAAACTGTGAGTATACAACCCTTCCTCCATCCAACCACCGTAGCCTCTTCTTTCTCGGGGAACTTTTTTTTGTGTTTATGCGCCTTAACTGAAGCTCAGGAGTTGAAGAAAGGTCCCGTCTGAATTTTTCCGATAAATTGAGGGCATCATAAGTCAGGGAAAGCCTTGCAATATGTCCTAGTCTTTCCTCTCCGAAAGTGTCCGCGGCGAAGAGACCGGGACAGAGCTGGTCTGTGAATCAAACGTATGGCAGCAGACCCAACTAACCAGTCACGACCCTGACATTGTCCCTCTGTTGTTCACGCCCACCCTCTGGTAGTAAATCAGTCCCATTTCAAATGTCACAAGCCTTTCACAGTCTGCTTCCTCAGAAAGAGAGAAAGAAAAAGAAAAGAAAAGAAAGTAAAAGGAATCAAATAAAAGCGAGGAAGGAGGACAGAGGCAGATTCCTGTACTCTGTATTCATCGCGAGTGTTTCTCACACTGTGCTTAAAGGACATCCGAACTGATGGACACCATATGGACGAGGCCCCAGGAGCCACAGTGTATATTTATCTGTGTCTGTTTGTTTGACATTGCTCTAACAGACTTTATAGCACTTATTTTGTGGTGGTCAGCTTTTATGGGCTGCGTCTCGGGTCTCCTGGCTGGTCACACTGTTGCTATTTTGGGGTCATGTCTTCTGTCATCCATACTGCTCATCCACTCACAGGTCTCCAGGCAGGGGCGGGGTGTGTGTGTGTGTGTGTGTGTGTGGTGTGTGTGTGTGTGTGGTGTGTGTGTGTGTGTGTGTGTGTGTGTGTAGGTGTCAGGGGAGCCCCTTGGGGAGAGGCAGGGCAGTCATTGCCCGTAGCAGCCCTGGGGCAGGGTATGGCCATCCAGGACGTGTGTCTTGGGCCACAGCCAAGCCTCACGGTGGCTTCCCTCACTCCGTCCCCTATAGCTCCCTCCCATCTCCCTCATCTGTCCCTCCATCCACACTCACCACCCCTTTGTCCCCCTGTGCCAAAGTGCTTCCAGGGGGCCACGCCGATCTTTAACCCTACTTCACCCTGGAATTTCTCTCATTCCTCTTTTAGTTTTTGTTTGTTTGCAGCCTCCTATTTGTAATTTCTCTCTCTCTCTCTCTCTCATGTTCTATCTCAGTCTTTCTTTCTCTGTCTGTGTCGCTCTTTCTCTCCACCTCAGTATTTTGGCAAGGTTGTATTTCTTCATTAGCTGTGCTGTTGGGGGGAGTGGGGGAGTCCCAGGGGACGTCAGAGTACATTAATTCTCATCAGAAGGCGAACAGAGCAGAGTGGAGGCTGGGAGCTCTGAGCTGTGAATGGCACTGGGCAGCTGTCTGAGTCTACCACCACTCTATTACTGCACGCATGTCTTCAGGCATAACACACGCACACACACACAACACATGCATATGTGCATACACACACGCACAGGCCTTCCTGTGTGCAGACACATATACACACACACACACACATGCATTTGTAAACACAGACAGACAGAGAGACAGACAGACAGACAGACAGAGACACACACACACACACACACACACACAATAATGCTCCCGCAGCGTGTCATTGACAGGTGAAATGTAATCAGAGCCTTTTTCTTTTCCTCCTCTCGTTTCTCACTCCCTTGCTTTTAAGTGCTTTAGTCAGTGGCTTTCACGCTGCTTTGTGTTCCATTGACCCCGATTCTGCTTTAATTGCCTGTCCTTTGAAATGAAATTACCTGGATATTGATATTGTTGAATGCAGTGCAATTTCATTGGGGTGTAATTGATAGAGGATGGCGCTGACAGAATGCCCCTAATACAATTTCTACTGAACGCTCCATAATTAACACATGCAATTTGTTTTTACCTGTGATTTTTGTTGTTGTTGTAACTGCATTTATCATGTTATAATTTCAAACATATTACATTTAATAGGTGGTCCATATAAATACAAGAAAGCCAGATCAAATTAGTCCACCATTCTTCCATTCTTTTCTATTACGGTAGCTGTGAGAGAGGGAAGCTATGCAATACATGTGAGCTGTAGAGAGTGTGTATGTTATCTTTGCATGCTGTGCAAGTATGCACTTACAGTGAGTGTGTTGTACCTTGATATGTTGTACCTATGTATGTGTGTGTGTGTGTGTTGCCAGTGCCAGTTTCCCTGTGGCCAATAAAGCGCAGTGTTAATGACCAGCGCTCTGAGCCCAGCTCACACAGGCAATCTCTTCCTGCTGGCCCACATTATCACAGAGGTCAGGGGTCACACCCAGGGGGGTTATTTAAAGTAAATATATAAACTGATGTCTCCCTGTTTGGTAGTTAACACCCTCGTTTGACCAGCGCTGAGATTGCACACCGCGCACAGTGGTGTGTGAGGTCTTAATGTGGAGAGAGGGACTGTGGTAAGCGGCAATAGGCCTATTAAAGACATTCATTAGACCTACGCTTATGAGAGAGGGACTAACTGGTGGGCAGTTGAATTAACAGGCCTTTTACATTACAAGCAGACTCACCGGAGGCCCATCTGGGCTGTGTGGGGGAAATCTCTCTGCTGCCCAGCTTACAGAGAGAAGTTGGTTCTGTGGAGTTTTTTCTCACCAATTTTTTAGGGGGGATATTCTTCCTTTTCTTGGCCCGACTTCTGTTTTTACAGTGTCAAAGCAAAGGACACGGGCAAAATGTAAATCTCAAAAAGTGCGATCGATAGTAAGGATTAGGTTAAAACAGCAGCTGAAATCAAAGGTGGAGAAGTCGAGTCCATAGATCACGCTCACGGTGTCAGAGTGCAGCTCCCAGCCAGTAAGTTAGGGACAGAGCCAGGAGCTTTGGCTTGCGCGACGCGTCACTGCACTTCATGCTCTATTAGACGAGGGAACACCGGTCCAAAAACAACCAGCCTGTTTGTCTGGTATTAAGCTCGGCGCAATTTCAGGGCAGAAATTGGCATCGCAGAAACGGTGCTTTTCATGCTTGTGTCCTATTGGGTTTAGTTGCAGGTCAGAAAAGCCAGACTGTCTTAATGTAGTTGTGTTTTGGGTCCAAGTTTAAATACCTCATTACTAGAGTGTACTCTATTGATAATCTGCTGAGGTCTGAATTCTTTAAGTTGACTTGTGACTTGGTTTGTGCTCTTTAATGAACCCTGTGTGTTGGGAGGCCTGAAGGTGATCGTACCGTATACTCCTATGTAATAGCATGGGATGGCTCATTATAGCGAGGCATAACAATTCACACATTAATTTTCCAGCATCCAGTTTTTAATTAATCCAGTAGGCAGTCTTAAACACAGGGTACACAAATTGCCTTCGGCCTCATAATTAATTCTAATGGAAGAAATTAAAAATTGGTGGGGTGTGTTTGGATTGTTCGGCTGTGTTACCGTGGTTTCAAGCTCGCTGGAGCGACGCTGTCACCGACAAGGATCTCTCACTGCCCTGACCAATCCTGCAATCTCCATTCACTGGCACGTGAGCAGGGAGTGTTCGTAATACACCCCCCACACAAATCTGGTGTAAGAATGGGAGAGAGTCGTGTGTCTATGCGTGTTAAACATATTGATAATGTCAGGAACTAAGAAAATTATCCCTTTTTGTTGCTTGACCACCATGTATTTTTGAGATTATCCAAAGGGTTTTGACAGGATTTCATAAGCCCAAGGGTCGTAGAACTTTCTCAACCCATAGAGGAACATGTAATCCTTCAAGTAAAGTTAAAACATGAACAAAATGGTGTTACAAGGTTTTCACAGGACATCATTGGCCCCTGAATGACATTAGTTACCATTCATATTATGAGTTGTGTTATGTGTATTTCATTTTTGTGCACTCCTCCTCTTCAGCCTTTCTGAACAGTTCTGGCCACGATCATTGGCACCCTTGTATTTTATGCAGATAATGTACAATGTCTTCTGAAATAATTGGAAATTGAAGCAACTTTTGGGCTTCACACTCATCTATTGAATTATAACAGCATGTGACCAAACAATAAGAATAAAAATACACAAATCTTTTATGATTTCAAAATAGAAAAGTGGCCATGGCCATGATATTGATCTTAGATGTCGTTGAAGATTGATGATTGATCCTTGCCAAGACCCACCTGGACAAACCTAAATCCTTATGGGGAAATGTTTTGTGGACCCTTGCCAATAATCAAGTTCAAGTTCAAGAGTTCAAGAAGTTTATTTGTCACATACACACACGGGGTGTGCAGTGAAATGTAAAATGTAATCAATGTAATCATAGCCACTTTTCAATTTTGAAGCCATAAAATATATATTTTTTATATGTTTGTATAGATAGATAGATGTATAAATAGATGAATATGTGAAGTTACGTTTTTTGTTTCCAATTATTGTACATTGTCTGCATAAAATGCAAGGGTGCCAATGATCCTAGCCAGAACTGTATATTGTATGTGTTGGTGGGTTTGGTGGTTACTTGAACACAGTGGGTATCACCACCCACCAGCCCCACCACCGCTGTGTGTTGAAAAGAGGTTTGAGATCACTTTTCAATGTGTTGTTTCTCTTGGATTCTGACCAGCTGTATTCAGTATCCACAGTACCTGTCGGGCCCTGGGGGGGTGGAGTGGAAACCTCTGTATCATATCAGCATTACTGCTGCTCTGTCTCTGTAGGCCTCTGAGGTCTACTGCACTCTGGAACAGGACACCCTGCTTCCTTTCTCTGCCCTCCTCTCCTCCCAGTTTCTTCCCCCTTGTTTATTTCTCCCCTCTATCTCTCCTTACCTCGTCTCCAGCTTATAATGTCATGGAAAGTCCCCGTGTGCTGCCGTTGTCTCTTCTTTGTTTTCACTGGTAATCAATAAATAATCACTTTAACATGCCATATCCCGCCCTCCTCTCTCCATAGGCCCCTGCACATCCTGGTGTGCAATGCGGCGGTGTGCACTCAGCCCTGGCGCTTGACGGAAGACGGCTTGGAGTCCACCTTCCAGATTTGCCACCTAGGTCACTTCCTGCTGGTCCAGTGCCTACAGGACGTCCTGCGCCGCTCAGCCCCCGCCCGTGTTGTGGTGGTGTCTTCGGAGTCCCACAGGTACGGGCAGTAAACCCTGTACTCTATTGGACCTTAGCAGCAGTACTATACTATTCTGGCCTCTCTAGCTTTCTAGAAATTATATTTTCATTCTTCTTTTCATCTTCATTTGACAGAGAATATTTGAGACAGACAATACAGGGGGGAGAGAGAGAGAGAGAGAGAACGCACGTCACAGGTTGACAGCTTGATCACACTCAGTGTTGTGAATACATGTATCAGTTCATCATCCCTGAACTCCCCCTAACACACACATATGTGGTAGAAGCCGTGAGTGCATACATCTTTCTCATAGGTGGCCCCAGTGGGAATCAAACCTCCAACTCTGGCAGTGATGGTGCCATGCTCTCCCCGGTGAAGCGATTGCACCACACCCTAGCTTAACACTCCTAGACTTCGCTCCTAGGCATTGCTACCTTGTCCAGCAACTCCAGTCATGTAGCTCCAGTCATGCAGTTACAGACGCTACGTTGGCTAGTTTTCCTCCATGAACTGATAGATCAGACTTACTGCGTGTTGTCAAACATGACAGCCTCACTCACTGAAAACTCATTTCCCCCCATACGCTGTCAGTGTGTATTAAACGTGTCATCAACATGATGGATGGACTTACCAGCTAAAACTTACTTTCGTCAAGTATCTGCTCCTTTCTCTCTGACCCCCTGACTCAGCCCCTTTCTTCCCTCCTTTCTTCCTCTCCGCCGTCTATTGTTCTCTCAGTCTATCTCTTTGTTAAGCAACACTACTCTATAGGCCCGTTTCTGTTTTGCCTGTCATAGAGTAGACAGGCATGATGTCTTGCAGGGCGCTGTACTCTGCAGCCCTGGGCCATGTGTATCAGAGGCAGCGAGTGTGTGTGTGTGTGTGTGTGCGCGCCCGCCCGCCCGCCCGACATTGATCCTGGCTTCAGTCGGTCAGACGGCCAATCACAGTGATTGATTGGAGCTGGGCAGAGTGACCAGAGACAGGGAGAACATAGGCAGAGTTATTCTAGCAGATCAAACAGCAGCACTATTACAGGGCCACTATGAGTTATCCTATACAGACTGCCATGCATGAGAGGGCAGGAGCAGCAGAGGGGATGGTTTGACACTCAGATTCACAGGGGTCACAACACTTACAGCATATTACACGCTGTAGGAAAAGTAAGAGAGGGGGGGGGGGGGGGGAAGTAGGAAGAGCATACGGGAAGGAAACATGAAGGGAGTATTGACAGCATGTGATTGATGCAAGGCTTGCTTACGCAGTAAGAACAACGAGTTCACTCTCAGATTTTGGTGGTGTTGCCCCGATTCAGGCGACTAGCAGGATGGGCGTCGTCTCTAGGGTTGAAATGTATTGCGAGGCCAAGGCCAGCCAGGTCTTCCCACTCCACCTTCCCTTTACTCTGTACCTTCCACATCACATCTTCATCTCTCCTGCTGCCCCCTCTCCCCTGCCCTCTCTCCTTTCTCCTCTCTCCTCTCTCCCACACACACCCCCCCCCCCTCCCCTTCTCTCCTCTACAATCAGCAGTGGCCTTAACCCCTTCAAAGAGGGCTTAGGCAGGACCAGAGAGAGTCAGTTACACACCGACACAGAATAGAGGGAGGGGAAGAAGGAGTGGAAATAGACAATATCTCATATTACATCTTCCATTCTGTCCACCTCATTCCGGACCTATATTACATCTATTGAAGTCGCTCCCTTTTTTGTTTGTGTGTTATTTTCAGTTTCTGTCGATTTCCCGTTTATTCACTTAGCCTCCCCTCACAAGCGGCGTGTGACCCCTGACCTGGCAGCATATTGTATTCCCTAAGCTCCTTGTCCTCTGGTAAAACATTGACCTATAGGGGACAGGGGTGGGAGAGATGGACAGACGGGTAATAGCTGGACACTTTATCAGTTTCCAACACAGGGGCTTACTGTGGAATTGACCCAATACAGGTTTACTTCTCTCTGCTACTGCATCAGGTCTGGTCAAACAAGAGGAGATACTATGCTTAATGAAAGTACCTCTGGTAGATCTAAGCTCCTCTGCTTTAATGAACAGACGGGACACATTTTCATTAGCCAAAATCTCTATATTTCAGCTAATAGTACGGTAGGTCTGACAACATAATTCTCTGAAACCTCACTGAGATCTAGTCAGGCACAGGTTCCAGCATAATGTGGGAACAAATTTTGAAAAAAAACCCAAAAACAACTATATTTGCCGTTCAGGCAATTGATTTATCAACCTCTACTTGCTAAAGTAGTTATGAAGTTGCAGCACATGAAATGAAAAGCCTGCAGATGTTGTAATTTAGCCAAGCAAGGATGTTGCGGAAGGCGACAGTAAACAAGAGGCAGCCAGCTTGTAAAATCACAACAAGGAAACCAGGTGACATTTTGATTGGTTGTTTTCTAATGACTGGATTAATATGTAGAATGTGTTCCACCGGTTTGGAGCCTCTCTCTCTCTCTCTCTCTCTCTCTCTCTCTCTCTCACAGACACACACACACACACAAACACACACACACTCGGGGAGTGTGGTTTCACTGCCATGTATTGTGATGTTATTGTGTGACTGCACAATAACACAACGAGTAGTGTAATGTTTAAGGGGCCTTGTCAAACATCTGGAGTTTAACAGCTCTGTCGCAGGCAATTAAAGAACATCATGTCACGTCTTTGATTTGTATGCAGCCAGCGCCACACATCTGCTGTTAGTCTACACACACACACACACACACACTATAACCCACTCTTGATCTGTCCTATCTCCCAGGTTCACAGACCTGTTAGACCCGTGCGGTAAGGTGGACCTGGCCCTGCTGTCTCCCCCACAGAAGGACTACTGGTCCATGCTGGCTTACAATCGGGCCAAACTCTGCAACATCCTCTTCAGCAATGAGCTCCACCGCCGCCTCTCACCTCACGGTGTCACCTCTAACGCTGTGCATCCTGGGAACATGATGTACACCTCCATCCACCGCAGCTGGTGGCTGATGACCCTGCTCTTCACCCTGGCAAGGCCCTTCGCCAAGTCTATGGTAAGGAAGACGCCACCTTACGCACCGCGTTGAGGGAAAGAGTTGCAGTCGAGATACATTTGCTGCACCTAGCTATATTTCCTCATGACTGCACTTTGCACCATTACTTTGGTTACCAGTAGAAAGTTACTGTGAGTTAATGGCTTTGGTAGACACCAGAATGGTTTGTTTACCACCCTCGGATAACTTTGATTACCGCCAGAATATCTTGAGCAATATTATTGTGAACAGAAAGCCATTGAGTGAAGTCACCGCGCTGAATTACTATCTTCTCCCCTCTAGTGATTCTGATGTGTCCCTTACTCAGCCTATGTATTTGTCTTGGCACGTTCCTGGGAGAGGAAAAGGATGGAGTTGAGGATCTGCTGAGTGCTGAGGGCTCAGGGAGAGAGTCTGGGTTTCACAGATAGAGAGATATTCTGCGGTTTGTTTTCCTCTTCCTCCTGTCACTGTTTATTTAACCCTGAGAGACCGGTCCCCTCTCCTCTCACCAGGCTAGGTGATATTCCAGATCCTGTATACTGCGACTATTATGTTACAGTAAAGCACTGTACAAACTCATGTCTCTACTCCTCCCCAGCCATGTGTACTAAAATAAAAAGCTTCCCGTCAAAGACGTTTTAACCATTTACACCATTCCCATCAGGAGACTCTATTACTTTTCAGATGTATTATCTTTAGGTCTGAGTCATATTAACTGACTGAGAGCAGAGATGTGGTAGAGGCGTTATGTCTTCGTCTGGAAAACGTCTTCAATTAAATCATCTAAATCTAAGGCCTTACAAAACATTAAAGTATTAAATACAGTAACCCGTGTAATGCAGGTTTATTTTTTAATGAAGTTTCATTTGGATGAAACTATAAAATTAGATGACAGATTATTTGGTATTAGTCAGAATTGGAAAGTAAGGCAAATATAATAAGACAAATGCCATTAATCAAGTAGTTAAATGGGACCGGCAGTAGTGTCAGTTTTATTTTCTTACATTGTTTTACATTACTTGCACTTCCAGTTAGTCACATTATATTAGGCCCGCATGCATGTCGGCTTTTAGATTAACGCAGGACTGGAGTTAAAATGCCAAACATGTTTGACATCACGTCCCAGAAGATTTAATTTCCTGGTGTCCTTTTTCTTATGCTGCATGTATGTATAGTTTTAGTTTTAGTTTTGCCAACATTTTCTTTTATTTTGGTTGTTATCGTGAATCCAATTCCAGGTAGCATTAAAAAGATTTAAAATTTGGATTTCTGAACCTACATGTAGCCTGTGTTTAGGCAAACGACATGAACAATATTTTGAAGGAGGGCAATTTTGTCAGTGAATTGGCAACAGTAGAAAAAATGGAGCAGTTGCATCATTAAAAAATATTAACTGTCATATCTGTTGATAGAATTGCTCTTCTGTTTCCTTAACCATATGTCACAGCCCTCAGGATACTGGACCATGTCCAGTTTGGATGTGCAGTGCTACTAAAAATGATCATAGTGCTTATAATTTAATTCTTTATAAACTACATTTTTAGAGTCTGTTGTCTTTTATGTATGAATTATTTCAAGCACATGTTTTGCGTGGCTGTTGAGTATGGATCATTGCTGATCATGCCAGTGGAATCAGTGTGTGAGCAGGTTTATTGTTAAAGTTTCCTCTTAGGCTGTCCTGATGTGGCAATAACCCGTATCACAGCTCGGTGTGAGGACTGGCGTGTATTTGTGAGTGTGTGTGCGCGCTCGCCTCTGAGCATCGTAGTACAATACATCTGAGCGTATGTGCATGTATGTATGTGTGTGTGAGAGAGAGCGTTCACAGTGTGTGTATGTGTTCATGTGAGGCGGAGTCAGATGCCTGAGGTTAACATCCTCACACACTTTGGATATGAACGATAAAATCTTACACTGTGATTTATCATATCCTATATTGCGTCCTCTGCTCTGCAAGACTTCTCAATGGATAGCAACACTCTACCCTTTAGGCTCCATAGCCCCCTAATATATGCTTTAGTTTGACTATTACATCTTTCCATTAGCTACTCTTCATACTTTATCAATTTAGTGTTTGCACTGAAGGGAGAATGTGATGTGTTGAAAGGCAACGTGGTAGAGTTTTAGTGGAGCGTTATTCTGATCCATCATGTTTGACAGACACAAGGCCTCGGGCCGTCATTTGTCTCTCCTCCCTGTGACATAGGATGAGAGATGAGAGGAACTGCTCCTCAGCACCTTTCACAAAATGCCAAGCTGAACATTTCCTCAATTTGACTATTTCTGTCACCCAACGCTATCTTTTTTTTTTTTTTGCCCACTTTACCTTTTATACAATTTTTTTTTTAGCTGTTTTCCCTGAATTGCCTTCTTGTTCTAATTCTCAAAACTGATTTGTGTCATTTTCAGCTGGACTGAAATTGGTAAAACATGTTTTTTTTTTTTTTCTTCAAACAAATGATTTGGAAGTGTACCCTGTAAGTGGATTCTTTGTTCTTTGGGTGTGTGAGGGAAGGGTGTTACCATTTTGGATTTGTGAGCACACACAGGCACAATTAGCAGAGCGGTTTCTCCTCCAGAATCGGGCAGTGGCTTTTCTACACGTGGTTAATTAAAAGTAGTGTACATGTTAGTAAATATTAAAGGACAAAGGTAGAGCTAGTAATTAAATTCTGGTGTGCTGACACAGCGATTAGCTAAAACTCATGTCTGATAAAGGCCACACACACACACACACACGCAGACAGACACACAGGCACACCCTTAAGCTGAGCATTTGCTCTTATTTAAATCTGGGCTTGATAAGGCCCCTGAAAGTGTATCCTCCTTAGAATCCCACTCCTCACTCCTTCTGCCCCCACATTAAGGGCTTAATAAAACAGTGATATTATTTCAGTTATTGGTTGCGGGGATATGAAGATGGTATCGCTTTAATTGCTTGCGTACGCTTACGGGATCCGTGGAGATTGTTCTGGGATGCAAACATAAGCAGAATGTCGACTCCAAAAAACAATCACAAAGCCCCCGTGTGTCTTCTTGCGCAAATAACCAGCCTCTCATTTAAAACACAGGTTTGATTTATAGGAGCACAGGTGGAGTGGTATACAGTAGCCCTACACACACACACACACACACACACAATTTGATTTGATTGTTGTAGTAAAGGCAAGGAAAAGTCATGTCAGGCCATACGCCCCATTTTTGGTCATCCAATCATGTTCATGCTATCCACCCTCAGTAAAGTGTGCTTATTTTATCAGCTCTTCACTCTTAGACCGTTATCTTTTTCCAATGTATCTCTCATTACCAAAATACATTTTGACTTCTTCTGTTTGTATCCGTGTTGTGGATTTGACTTAAAGGAAAGAAACTTCTCTATTAGCAGGGAGCACAGCCCACTCTGCCGTTGATGTAAAGAGCAGATTCCGTTTTGCTGAGTTGAGAAAGGCATCTATAAAGAGGCATGACATTTTAATCAGCCATACTATCTCTTACTAGCATCATGTTCCCCTCCCCATGCCTTGATCTGCTTATCAGAGATTGTGCGGCCAGGCCTGTAACTCCTGTTTCTTTAATTCAGCGTGTTTAGAGTGGGAGTTTTCCCTGTGTCCTTTAGTGCCATTATCAGCGTTGAATGATCTGGCCTGCAGTGGTGTGTGTGTGTGTGTGGGGGTGTGTGTGTGTGTGTGTGTGTGTGTGTGTGTGATGGAAAGGCAGATGAAGACAGATGAAGACAGATGAAGACAGAGGGAGGCAGAGGGAGGCAGAGGGAGGCAGAAGGAGACACAGGGAGACACAGGGAGACACAGGGAGGCACAGGGAGGCAGAGGGAGGCAGAGGGAGGCAGAGGAAGACAGAGGGAGGCAGAGGGAGGCAGAGGAAGACAGAGGGAGGCAGAGGGAGGCAGAGGGAGGCAGAGGAAGACAGAGGAAGACAGAGGAAGACAGAGGGAGGCAGAGGGAGACACAGGGAGACAGAGGGAGACAGAGGGAGACAGAGGGAGATGCAGAACACGGCTGTTATCACAGTGCTATGATTTGTCTAATGTTGAAAAGTGGAATGAAACAGAAGTTGGTTGATTTGATGCATCAAGGATAGTGTCATTTTTTAGCCTTTTGCAATATTGGACCAGATTATCAATGTGCTATAAAAATGACAAATTACAAAACGATGGACATGTGCATTTAATCTCTACATAGGAAATGTTTGAATGTTGCAGGGTTAGTTGTGAAGATGTCACTGTCATGTCCCACTGTAATGTTGATCCTGTGACATTTTGTTGACTGACTGATTGCTCCCTCAAGATCAACTCACCCTCAGGCTCTGACCAGCTGGGCTAAGCCTATATACCTTAACTATAGGCAGAGACGACGCTGAGCTGTGTGGGCAAGGGCTCCAGTACCTGATCATCCACTAAAATGGTTAGAAAGAGGGGTGGATTGTGGGTTGGGGGTCGAGGGGATTGTGAGCACAGGCCTAAGGGGCTCCTCTGGTCCAATCAGACACCTCGCTTCCCCCAGGGGGTGGTTTCATTAGTGCCCTCGCCTAGTCCCATGCTTCTCAGCGTTTTAGCATGATTACTTTACCCAGGATCCTGCCTCGGGCACCAGCCCACCTTTTTACATATGCACAGGCTGAACTTTTGACCAGGCCCCAGCAGTCAGTACTATATTAGAGGAATGGTTGTTCAGTCAGGAGTAGTGAGACCGGTAGCGCCTCTGCTGCGCCTCGCCTGCTGTGTCTCGGAGCTCACTCCCGCACCTCGGGGGTTAACCCCGGAGACCGGCCCAGACACAGAGACATCAGCATTACCATGTAAGAGACATACAGTGGGTTGGGGTGCTGCTGCATGTGTGCACCGCGGCAGCCACGGTTACTTACTGTGTTCTTTATCAGTTTCTCTCCTGCAGACAGACGTAAGGTCAGGTGCTGTAATCTGCTATCTGTTGTAGCACACGGGCACAGTGGCTCTGCTGCACACCCACGCCACCTGTGTGTGTGTGTCTGTGTGTGTGTGTGTGTGTGTGTGTGTGTGTGTGTGTGTGTGTGTGTGTGTAGTGCTCAACCATGTGGAAAGAAAGAGGGGCAGAGGTCCCAATCACCTCCCCTCCAGCCCCCCTTCTCCTCTGTGGGGTTAGATGAGCTGCCAGCCCCCGTAATAGAGTCCTCTTGGATGATTAGGAGCTACCCAGGAGGGGGTCAGCTCCAACCTGACTGGAGACACTCTGGACTTTTCTCTTCTGTGATGTAGACAGAAATATCACACATTAAGCTGATTGATATTAGGCTCATATACTGAAAGTGAACTTGTCTGATGATTCACTGATTTTCTTGAGGCCATGTTTGAAATCATTTTTGAGTAAATGCATAAAATGAATCTCCTGCTATGCTGCTGCACTATCTGTGTGTGTGTGTGTGTGTGTGTGTGTGTGTGTGTGTGTGTGTGTGTGTGTGTGTGTGTGTGTGAGAGAGAGTGGGAGGGAGAGAGAGAGAAAGGTTTTGGTGTACGGGATGGATAAAAGCATACAATCCCATTTGGCTGTATTGACATGTGTGTTCCTGCCCAATCCTGTTACAAGGATTATTGTCCATGGAGATACCATTTCATTAAAGAAAACACACACACACACAGGCGCAGACGCACACACACACAGTGGGTGAATAGAGATGGCCTGAGGCCTGGTTATGTGGTCCATTGCACAGGGAAACTGTGTAAATGGTTTATTGTGGATGAGTTGATGTGATGGAGAGCGTGTCTGGATCAATAAAGAACCAATCAAATGCTGACAGTCTGCTACTGTATGCAGTCAGTCATTTACCACTCCTGCCTGCATACAGTCGTACAGTGCGAGTGTGGAGGAAACATGAACAACACCGAGAATGTCCCCTGCTACAAAGTGGGGACAACTTGGTTAAGTTTATTTTTTTCAAACACAAATTTAGATCCGCTACTGTGGCGGCGCCTCCTGCTAGCGCCAGGTCTCTGGGAGAGAGTGTGTTGTTTTTGTGAAGAAATGTTACTTCAGCCTCAGACACCTCGGGGAGGCCATTAGGACGTCTCCCGAGCCGGGGGCGTCTGTGTCTGGGCTGAGGCTGAGCTGGGGCTGGGCCACAGGTCAGAGCCAGCTGGACCCTGGCCGCCCTGGGACTGCTTCTCTAATAGGAGGGATCAGAACAGGCCAAAGAGCTAGAGACTGACCTGGCCAGAGAGACATCCTCACTTACCCTCCACTCCTCCACATCGCCTCCTTCACCTTCCTTCTCTCGTACCCTCAGAGAGCCAATAGCTTCTCTCCTGTGACCCCTCCTGGAGGAGAAGGAGGTAACCTATCGCCCCCTCCTCGCCCATCCACTCCTACTTCTCTCCTGCCGCTGACCCTCCCGCCCCGCCCCTCCCTCCCCTTCTTTGTTGTGACACGGCGCTGATGGACTATTTTTCAAATTGATTTCAAAAATGTACATAAGCAGCCGATCCCCTAGCCCAGATTACCTATTGATTTTTAATATGAAAAGCTCATTATATAAGCAGGAACTGCAACACAAAAAGCTAGCCAACCTTTGCATAAATCCTTTAATTGAATTTCCAGAGCCCGTGGTTCTACATTTTTTAATTAAATCCATTTCTTTTTTTAAGGGTTGCTGTGTAATTTGCATGCTGTGAAGTGGGTGCTGTCCCAGATAAAGTGCCATTGATCCTTATTAAGGCTCACCTCTGGGCTCGCTGAAAACCAACCGCAGAAATTAAATGTGCTCATGGTGCATACACTTATTGCCCGCATGATAGGATTAGAGGGAGAGAGGAGAGAGAGAGAGAGAGAAGGAGGGAGGGAGATAGAGATGGAGAGAGAAGGAGTGATGGGGTAAGAGGTGGGGAGAGAGGGGGGTATTATTAATGGTTGTTCATATTAATGTAATATTTCACCTTTCCTTCTCTGGGGTGAGCGTGTGAAGAGCTTGTTTATAAATACAGCGTGGCCCGGCTGTTACTCTGGTTTCACATCACCCCCTCGCTGCTCTGTCGGGGCTGTTCGGGGCTTGCTGTGATTTCGCTGTAATTGTTTGAAGGTGGCTTTTAAATATGCCGGTTGTCACCGTGCTGATTGCTGCGGCCATGTGGTCAAATGTGTCTCCCGTGGTAAGAAAAACACGTATCCCCTTTTCACTGTGTTCAGACAGACACGTGATCATGACTGTTTAAATGAAGCCGATGATCATATCTGATATGGGTGCTCTCATTGATCCCTTGATTATTAGGAGGTCATGGTCTGCAATTGGTCCAAGTAGAGAGTATTTAAGTACCTAGTTAGAGATTGAATGACACTTAATTTCCCTGTCCTTACTCTGCTTAGTAGCAGGTGTGTGTGCATGTGTGTAGGTGTGTGTGTGTGTGCGCGGGGTGAGATTTGTCCTGCGTTTGTACTCTCTGATAGGCTAGTGAAGCAGGCCTCTACCTCCCTATCTTTGTGTGTGGCTGTATGCAGACTGTGGAGTGAATCAATAGGGATTAACCTGTGACCCCAGCCACATACTTATAGCCCCGTCCTCCCCGCTCACACATCTCTCATCAGTTTCACTTAAACACTGCGCCTCACTCAATAAGGCACTGTGCGCTAATACATTTCAAAGATGGAGAGGCCCCCGATCACAGGCCTCTCTGTTCGCATGTGCGCAAACACACACACACACACACACACACACACACACACACACACACACACACACACACACATAGAATGCATTTACACACACAGAGCGACACAAGATAAGATGAACTTTGTTTTTCCAAGGGAATTGGTCTTGGACGTCATGGCCGCAGCACCGTAGACGTGAACATGAAAACAACGTGTTGATGCCGTCTGCAGAGCAGTGCCGCCGGACGTTCCATGTTATCAAGCATATACACACACAAACCCATGCACACACAGAGGGAGTGAGATGGAGAAGTGAGCTGAGTTTCAACCCAATTTTAAGGAAAAGAGAAGAAAAGCCCAACCACACAAGTACTGGGATGTCCTTATAACATGTGCAGCTTTTTGGTGTTCATCTTCTTCTTCGTACTTAGAAAAAAAGAGGCTGATCCAAAAGGAACGTTAAAAAGTTGACATTCTTATTTTTCCTACAAATAGGGACGATTAGGGAGGATTAGAGATGTCATATTGGTTCATTCAGACAAAGGGACAAGGAGCTCTGTAAAACTTCACAAATGTGCCTAGAGGGGAGGAGGGGGGGGATGTCTGTCTGTCTGTCTGTCTGTCTGTCTGTCTGTCTGTCTGTCTGTCTGTCTCTTACGCACAATCACATACAGTACACAAACACACATGCATGCATTCTCTGTTTTCCTCTTGAAGTATTGACACGGGCTGAGTGATTGGTCTGATGTTTCTCTATCTTTTGTGTACATGTCCATGTGAAAATGTGTGTGTGTGTGTGTGTGTGCATCTGTGTGTGTGTGTGCATCTGTGTTGAGCGGTGCAGTGTCAGCAGTATGTGCTGCAGGTATTGAACCAGGCCTGTCCTCTGTTCTGACTGCGCTTGGCTCTTGTCCCTCACTTGTCATCTCTTTCTTTCTCTCTCTCTCTCTCTCACACTCTTTGTCTGTCTGTCTCTCCGTCTCTCCTGTCTCTCTGTGGCTAATGATCAGAGTGGACTCCTTCACGGCGGATCTCTCCCTGTGAGTTGATCAATGTTTTTAGCACCTCTTGATAGTCTTTGTAAATCTTCACTATGTGTGTCTGTGCCTCTGTGTCTTTACTCAGATACTTGATCAGAACATGTGTCTGTGTTTACACCATCACACCGTGATTCTGCATTACATACTTTGCGTTTAAACACATTCATCTGATAGGGGTGAGAGATGTGAATGACCTCGGTAATGTACAGAATGGCACATGAGAGCTCAGCGATGCTTTTAACCCACAAACAGGTTCACGTATTGCTCATCACTGAGTGAAGGGGTGAAAGGTCAATTTACACATATAGGCGGGCGCCTTTTTCCCCTGGGGCAGATAAATGTGACGAATGTGTGACCTCTCGCTCCCCTGATTGCGTAAAACAACAGGCTGATGATTCATTTTCAGTATTTTGCATTCATGTCTTATCAACATTATGTTTTTGCATCACTCACACCACATTCTCTTTCACTCTTTCTTCTGTGTTGTTGTTCTGTCCCATCCGCACAGGGAAGGAGGTCAGGAACGTAGCGACTCACTGAGGTGTGTCTGGCTGTTGGATTGAAACTTTGATTTCTCTCGTTTCATTTCCATGAAGGGATCATAATCTAATCAATCAGACTAAAACAGCTTGGTTCCTTTTCTGTCCTCCCCCAACTAACCAACCATACATATTTACGGACACACACACACACACACACACAGTCTCCTAAATGCATGTGGAGCAGGTCATTCCACTAGTGGGGACGCCCCCTGGGGTTAGACCACTCTATGTGTTATTGATTGCGTTGCTGTTGCATGTTGTGCTCAATCATGTGTTCCATGCGTCTAGCGCTGTCCTCTCCCACCTGGCCCATTAGATTAGGCTAATGCATTCAACCATTGATTAGTCATTACACTCAGACCTGATCAGCCAATCGCCTACCTGGTTTGACTCTACTTGACCTCTGAACCCCTGGCGCTCGGTGCCGTCTCTCTCCAGACCCAACATGTTAAACACACACACGCGTCTCACAGCTCCATCTGTGATGTGTTTTGCACTCGGTCGGGGTTCAGTCAGGGTCAGTACTGTATGATATTCAATACTGATAACATTTCCATGCGTTTCCTAATCACATGCAACAGAGAGCTAATGATTGTGTCATCGAGCATGGAGCAGCACGCCGTTGTGCCCGGCATTGATCACAAAATTTAGCCTGAATGAGCTTGTTGATTGGAGTGCATGAGAGCTCCTTACAGAAACCTTGATATATGGATTATATTTTTTTAGTTTTTTTCCAGTTTACATGAACCTGTCCCTGTATGAACCAGCCAAACCAACCACATATGACCCAGAGTAGACCGACCAGGCCTGCTTAAGATGGAAGGAACCGTGTCTCTCTGCTCTGTCTGACCAGCCAATGTCAGGACTATCACCTTGAGAGTTGCACTTAGGAAATAATAAGTCCCCGTCTCACGCTCTGTCACCCCCCACCCCCCACCCACCCCCAGCCCTCTGATTCCTCCCCTCTCCCTCCACTCCCATCCCCCTTATTTGCACTTTGCCTCCTTTCTCCCTCTGCACAGTATTGAGTCTGTCTGTGAGGAATAGCTGTTTTAGGGACAGGCCCATTGATGTGTGTGTGTGTGTGTGTGTGTGTGTGTGCAGTGCGGATGAATCTGAGTGATTGAGGATAGATGTCCTTATTGGATATGAGCTGGCTACTCCGTGGCTCTGCATTAAATTTGTATTGAATAGGAAATTAATGATTGGATAATTTCATTGATGTTTCTGGTATTGAACATGTAAACAAAATGTTCTTTTGAAGCATTGTGTGGGTGTTTCACCCCGGGGGAAGGGAGCAGTCCCAGTTGTGCTTAAGAAAGAATAAGTCCATGTTAAGTCCATAGTGTATTGGAAAAGAGAGCGAATGGATCGATGGGAACTTGGTGCTTGAGACACACTTTAATTGTATTATTTTCTTTCAGATTTCTGCCCTCTCATATCCATCTCAACATAGCAGTGACAGATTTGATATGTATTGCCAACATTGTCATAAAGACTGATTTGAATTTATTGAACAGTTTCAAAAGGGAATTTGTTCTGCTTTTACGAGTAGACCCGTATGAATCATAAGGGATTGTACTTCTGGTGTTGTGTTTGACAAAGGGACTGTACGTTTTCTGTGGTGTTTTTTTCCCCCCCTCCTCATATTTGTAAGTGCTCGGGGTGCCTTTTTTTGTGTACATCGGATCAATGCCGTACACCGACAACTTTCTCAAAGTGGCGATGGACTGTTTCTTTCACTGAGAGTTGGCTAAGAACAGATCAAAGGGACGGGGAGACGGCGAGACTCTGAGTGGAGGAAACTTGTTTAATTAAAAACGAAGGCGACGAAGGGGAGTAGGGAGATGTTCTTTGATGCGTGTTCTGGATGCACCGTGTATGTTATGGCGGTTTATTACACACGGGTTTTGTTTAAGAGGTTCCCGGGAGAGGGTGGGACAGTAGGAGGGTTGCAGACGCAAGGAAAGGAGCGAAGGAAGGAGTGAGCTTGATGAAGTTTCTGATTATCCTACCTCCTCTGGCACAGGGAGGAATTACTGAATGCCATTTGGGTCAGTGCTCTTTATGGAACTACATTTATGAAATACATCTCTCCCCCTCTTTCTCTCTCTCTCTCCCCCCTGTCTTCCTCTCTGTATCTCTTCCTCTCTCCCCTCTAATTGGAGGTGCAGTAAAGGTGTGTGGGGTCAGTGGTTCCTCAAGGTGAGGCCGCATTCGTTTCTCTAATGTCCTCCTCCAGACACACGTGCGACTGACACACTAGTTCCTGTCACTCCGATCTCACATGTTCTCTGCTGCCCACAGTAGCCGTAGCCCTAAAACCGTCTACACAGCACAGAGAATTCAGCTCTCACCGCTCACCTATCCCACGATAACTCTCTATCAGTAATATATCAGTTCATAACTGCATGCCCCCTGCCCTGCCCTCTTCTCCCAACTCTCTTCCATGTCCTTGTGCCAGCCTGTTCAGCCAGAGGGCACGCTGTGGGTGAATCGGAGACAGAGCTCTGCCAACACAACCAGCGGGAGAGGCCCTGCCAAGGGTGCCAAGGCCTCTAGAGAGAGAAGGGAAAAAGAGAGGGGGTGGGGGAATTTGGAGTGAAAAGATGGAAACAAGGGAATGACTGAAAGGAGACAAAATAAAATAAAATAATGGAGGGGTTTGGAAGAGAACGTGGAGTATATGATACAGTAGGGATCTGAAAATGAGCTTTTCTGTAATCTCTCCCTGTGACTGTGTTCATCTTTTATAAGATCCGGAGCAGCTGCAGAGCCCGAGACAAAAGTTCATGAGGAAGTGCAAGCTCTTTGTCTGAGGATCGCACTAACCCAGTACCCTTTCAGGCCAGTAGGGGTCATTGTAGTTCAACTGACTGAGCTGAGAGAGCGGGTCCCTGAGTGCAGAAGCTGTGGGGCACGACAGCGGTGGTTCATTTGCTCTTGTGTCACAACCTCTGTTATCAGAAGCTTGTTTGACTTAAAGAGAATTTAAATTCTGCCTTTTTTTTTTTTTTTTTTTCAACAAACACTTTATTCTCCACATTTCCCTCTTTTCTCTTTTATTCTGTCTGAATTGTTCTCCGTGGCGGCGGCGGCCTCTGTGGAAGGCCTCAGGTCATTTATGTGGGTGCACCACTCACAGCAGTAAGTACTGTAAGTAAGTAATGTTGCTAATGGTACAGAGGTTGCAGTACAGGAGCTGCGTGTTTCCTTGTAATGTCGTACGAGTGAGAAAAAGCCTGTGTAAAAGAGCTGAGAGTGAGAGTGGAGCGAGAGTAAGGGAATGTTTGCACTTGTGAATGTGCAACATGCGACCCTCTCCTTCACCTCCTGGTCGTGTCTAATTGATTTAACACACGGGCTGGTAATTTAATGTCCGATATGAAGAGGGCTTTGCGGTTCTCTTCCTGCTCACAGGGAGTCTTGCCTCCAGGTATTGTCTGAGACACCATTGTTGAGGAATTAATTGCCGAGTCTGTTCCCTCTTAAAGGCTTCCTCCCTCACCAGGGCTGTTGGAGTGCTGAGGAAAGGCAAACTTGCTCTCTCTCTCTCTCTCTGTCTCTCTCCCCCTCTCTCTCTCCCCCTCTCTCTCTCTATGTGTGTGTTTGTGTTTCTTACACACACACAGAGCTCAGTTTGTAGTGTGACTGTTATAATGTGATAGGACTAATATAGCCTTTTGTTTTGGTGAACGCCCAAAGCCACATTTATCATTTTATTTAACATTTTTTAAAAGAACAACAAAAGTGGGTTGAGTTTTTTTTTTGAGGCGTAATCATTTTTGAAATTCTATATTTCACGAATCTACACCATGAACACACTCCTTTTCTCCGTCCTTAATTTGTGTACACAAGATGCTTGCATGCCACCACTGCCATTGACCTCCAGTAGATGAATATTAGATGAAGCAGCAGCCAATATGTGAATAGCTGAGTTCAAGACAGCAACGATTTTAATGGCAGCGAGCAGCCATTAACAGTATATCTGAAAATAGACAGAGGATTTTCCATAGATCATTAATGACGGGAAATCTATCCCACTTTCCCTCCCTCTATCCTTCGATATATCTCTTCTCTCCTCTCTGTCTATTTATCTACCTCTATTTCACCCGTGTCTTTTTTTATTTGTGTACAATATATTTCATCTTCATCACTCTACTGTACCGCTCGCACTCATGTGGAGACTTTCTTCAGAGACGGAGGCTGTTCGGGACATGCCATTAAAATGCACTGTGAGATATTTGAATAGAGCCCACTAATGTCTGTTTAGTATATAATCCACGTCCCCTCCTCCCATATTCCTTGTTATTCTAGTTTAGTGCTGTAATCAAGCAGGGCTTGCCAATAAAGTTTATTGTACGGAGCTAAGTGTCAATATCACACACACACCCAGGGCAGAGAGGTCCCTTTAATTAGAATAGGAGAATGCAGGAGGCTGTGTGCGTGTGTGTGTGTGTGTTTGTGTATGTTTGTGTGTGTGCATATGTGTGTGTGCGTGTGTGTTTGGGTGTGTTGAAATTTCTTTGTTGATATTAACCATCAGAGACCGTAAATGCCATTCGGCGTTAACCGCAGGCCTGTTCTTTGTAGAAGTGACAATGTGTGTATGAATAAAAAATGTGATGCTGAGAGAAGAATTCATAAATGTGACACCAACATCAAAAATTTCACTGCTTTTATGAACAGATCAATTCTAGCTTTACATGACTATCGAGCCTAGATGTTTTGAATCTGTCTTGAGTCTGAACAAACAATAATCCCTGCTATATGAAGTATTGATTAGACCTACTCCCTCTCTGTGTGGTTTTATTAAAGGTACAATTGTAAAGGTCTTTATGATGATGGTATAATTTGATGGGAGAAAACTTTCACAACTACTGTGTACCAACTGCAGCTCTCTTTCAACAGCTGAGCCACAGTCAAGGAGGTTTTATCAACCTTTTGTTCACTCAAAATGTAGACATTTTCACAGCCATTTCAAGTCAGAACTGTAGTTTATATATAGAGAGAGAGATTTTTTTAAATTTGATTGTGTGATTAGAGGCCTGTGTCTGTCTTTCTCTCTCTGCATTTCTTATTTTCCTATTAGGCCACTTACAAACAGCCCAGTTAATACGTAGAATCATATTACTGATATGAATTCTTTGATAAAAGGCAATTTGAGCAAGGGCAGAATTGAAAACACCTCCCACTCCTAAACACAGAGTCCCGCGGTGGCGAGGGGCGGGCTCCCAGCTTCAATCAAACAGTAAAACACAAAAACCATTTCCCATTACAATGCAGAGAGATTAAAGACAGATTAAACGTATGGGAGCCGGGGCTGATGCCAACCGCCGATAGTTGTGTATTCATTATGACACGAGGAGAGGGGAGGAAAAGGGAGATTGGGAGAGGAGAGGTTAGGTGAGGAGAAGAGAAGGAAGGTTAGGAGACGAGAGGGTGAGGTTAGGGAAGGCGAGGAGAGGTTAGAAGAGTGGAGGAGAAGGGAGGTTTGGAGCCGGGAGGAGAGGAGAGGGGAGGCGAGAGGGGTAAATGCGTGATGCGGTGAGGGAGAGCAGATGGAGGAGTAATTTGCGTGGGATGTGGTAGACGGGGGAAACATGGCTGTGTGTCAGCGCTGAGCGATGCCTCCCGTTCTGAAAGAAATCAATTTAGGGCGGGACGGGGACGCCGTGCATACAATAATTGAATATTACCGCTTACCATCTCCTTCACATGCAACCACTCTGCTCTGCACTGTAAACTGTATGGAGAAGTGAATCAGTCGGGGGGAATGTGAGATAGGGGTGAGGGCAAAATACTGAAGAGGTTCAAGTACAGATAATAAGTTGATACTCCAAATAATCTCTTCAAATAACATACACGATTGAGAAGAGGAATTACATCTGTGTGTGTGTGTGTGTGTGTGTGTGTGTGTGTCTGTCTATCTGCCTGCCTGCTTCCTGCCTGTCTGCCTGTCTCTCTCTCTCTTTCTCCCTGGATCTGGACCCTGACCTATCAGATCTATCAGTTCTGTCTGGACCGCATGGCGTGATCAATAATCACAACTGTTAATCAATGAGCTTTTAAATAAGCATCGACCCTGCTTACAAGGTTAGCCTCGTTTATTGGTTTACATTAGGCTAAGTAACACAATCAACCAGTCATAAGAGGAGAGACGTCTTCAAAGGATCAGAAGTTATTTTAGACGTCTCACTGGTTGTAAAATATATCATGATATACATCAAAGACTAAAACCAGATTAAAACTCTGCTTTTCTGTTTTCAGTGCTATGATGTCATGATGATGCTGGTTAGCGTGATTTGTTTTTTTCATAGTGACTGTCTAAATTGCACTTTACTTGAAATAGTGATTGGAAAATGGCACTGTGGAAGGCCTGGATAGGACCGAAACGTTGCACAGGATGCACAGGATTAAGATCAGGATTAAGATCAGGATTAAGAAATGCAAGCCTGGACCTGTGTATTTGAGCTTAGTGTGTTTTTTCAACTTCTATAATTAGGGTTTCACTGACGACAGCCCTGAATGGGTTAATACAAAGTGAACTCAAGCTCCAGTTCAGTGTGATCTGTGCCTCATGTGACTCATCATTGTCTCTAAATACCAACAGACTGCTCTGTTTTATCATCATCTGATCATCTCCTCACATCATGATCATCCATATGTCATTATGGATGATCAGGAAACATTTAATTAGGATGATCACTCATTAATCCTCACACAGCTTTTTCAGAAGGTGCCTGGCATTTCGTTTGCTGTTTGTTTGTGTGCACGTGTGTTTGTCAGTGTGTGTGTGTGTGTATGTTTGTTTTTATGTGTGTATGTGCACGTCTGTGTTTGTTTGTGTGTACATATGCATTGAGTCTCATCCAGTCTGCTCTCAGTAATATTCGTCACTGTCTGATTTACTGTAGTGATGTTGCCATAGCAGGCTGGGATCCACTGCATTTGTCTCCATTTCTTAATGGTATTTCAACAGCTCCTGCACCATCGGCCGTTTCTCATTTTAATGACTGGAGAAACGACTCTGTGTGTGTGTGTGTGTGTGTGTGTGTGTGTGTGTGTGTGTTTATTCACGTGTTTTTTTTAGTAGGTTACAAAGATAGAGCTAGGCTAGCAAAGCTCTTTTTGTAAATACAAAACAACGTCAACAATATTTCTTTGGTTGAGTGGGAGTTCTGATTGATGTGGTAGCGACTGGTGGCTATTGAAGTGACTACTGTTATATTGGTTGACGTGATTGAAATTGGGTTTCTCTTCTACCCCACTCACACAGATGACCCCCCCCCCATACACACACACACACACACACACTCTCACTCAAACACATAGACGTTCCTACAAGATCTGACAATTACAAGAGAGGCTTTTAATCAATCTGGAATGCAGCTTGGAGGGGCGAGTGGCGGCAGAGGGGAGGAGGAAAAGAAGTGATTACTCCCTCTCAATCTTTATCTCTCTTTCTCTATCTCTCTCTTTCACCCCCCCCTTCTCTCTCACTCACTTTTTTTTTTTTGCTTTCATTGGGTCCTTCCCCTGTGATCTCCTCCAGACTATTTAAACAACCCCTCTCCTCACTTCCCTCTCCTTCTCTTCTTTTTCCCTCCCTCCTTCCACTCCATGTTTGACTATTAGCTGACATGCACTGAGGGAGCATCGCTCATCTCCCCGATTTCTCCTCCTCTTGCCTCCCGCCCTCCTTCCCTTCCCTCTCCTCTCCTCCTTCTCACTCCTCTCTCCTGCTCCATGTATAACTATTAGCAGACATGCTCTCAGGGAGTCTGATGAATATTTTAGCAGCCGCAGGGAGGGGCTCCAATCCTGCTCCTCAGCTTCCAACACAACACAACTTCACACTCTACTGTAGTTTACTGCACTGCACTACAACACACTGTGACATGTGACTTGGCTTTTGTTGGCTTGGCCAGGCTGGACTTGACTGGACTTGACCAGTCCGGGCAGGGCTGGGCTGGGCTGGGAGCCTGGGATTGATTGGACGGTGGTTGGACTGTGTCCTACATGCTGATCTGGACCAGGTAAGGTTAGGTTGGCAGATGGGTTCATTGTTGTTGTCCACTGGTCAGAAGACAGTTTCACACCATAGACTCATCAGAGAATAAGAGAGACATTTGCGTCACAGAAGAAACCCTTTGCTCAATGATCCCTCACTCAGTGCTTTGACTTGTCTACATCGTTTTTGGTATTTTGAGGACAGCAATATTTAGACTTTGCCCTTAGCCTCCTGGACAACGTGGTACAGTATAGCCTGTCTAATCTACAATAGGTGCTGTAATAGGTATGTATGTTTCTTTCTATGGCTGGTGGCTGTATAACATTATAGTTAAGTTTTGATCCCTGGACCTAATCTAGTAACCCATGTACAGACACCCTGCCACCTTAACATCTCATGCCCCGCCACACCACACCTGACCACAGACATGCCACACCTGCTTTGTTCTCCTTGACCTCTCCTGACCTGTCCTTGTGGTTCAGCTCACTGTTGGTCTCTATGATCTCTGAATGAACGATAAAGAGGGAGACCTGTTAAACATGATAACCATAACCTGTCCCAAAGCTGTCACTCTACTGGAAGGGAAGCAAGGAAGGAAGGAAAGAAGGAAGGATGGAAGGTCTGTTAGTGGATATTGAATATACAGGAGACTCTTCACAGCCACGTCTGCTGCAGGCCCTGTTATCCTTTCACTGCTTTACTTCCCTTTCTTCCCTTCTCACTTTCCGTCTCTCTTGTCTCTCTGTGTGGTACAGTACACAGTGTGTGTGGGTGCCTTTACTCGTGTGTGTGTGTGTGTGTGTGTGTGTGTGGGCGCGCACGCTAATCTTTAGATGAGGGGCTGGTGGTTAAATCATGATGCATAGTCCAGGGCTGCTCTGGCCACTGTCATTAATCAGTACAGGGGCGGGGGACGTATCTGCTTTTTATCCATCTCTTAAATCAGTCACTGCAGCTATCGGCAGCCCTCCCGCCCCTCCCCCTCCCCCTCCCCCCTCCCCCTCCCCTCCATCTCCTCCCTCCTCCCCGAGCCTCAGCCCAGCCCCCCCGGGCCGCTGATTGAAGTGGCATTGTTTGGGAGACAAGCGGCGCTCAATCAATAGACAGTCTCACTAAATTACCGTTTGCATGAAAAATGAAGGGCCGCCCAAGCTGACTCCATTCAGCAGGGGATGTGCTGTGTGTGTGTGTGTGTGTGTGTGAGAGGCAGCAGTGTGTGTGTGGGATGGAGGGAAGAGATGTGTAGCTTATGCGTGCATGTGTATGCATTTTTCGGGGGACGGAGACGACAAAACGGGCAGGTGACAGAAGCAGGACGTGCAGCTCCCTTCGAGGGACCACCTACAGCTGCATAGTGATGCAGGAGGAAAAGGAGCCGAGGGTTTCCTGGTCATGTATTGATCAAGGCTTGTTAAGGACCTCTGGTGTGAGCCTCAAGGCCCCCTATCCGACACCATGACCCTCACCCTTCCCCTTCACCCTTGAACTCACCCTTTCACCCCGACCCCTGACCCCTGGCTGACCCGGCCTGTCTGCTTGGCTTTGACTCTCCACCTCTCAGACACTCTGCTGGGAATGCTCTTCGCTCTGGAGAGGGATTCAGATGGATATGCTTTTGGAAGGTTTGGATTTTTGTGTGTGTGTGTGTGTGTGTGTGTGTGTGTGTGTGTCTGTGTAATTTCTGTGCGTCTGACTTAGTGGTGGGTGATGTGTGGGTGTGAACACGTGTAGTGATTTGGTGTCACGAAATGGATTTTCCTGTGCTGTGTGTGTGTGTGTGTGTGTGCGTGCGTGTGTGTGTGTAGCGTTGGACGGCCAAGGTAGGCTGGAGTGAGGTCTCAGCCTCTCTGTCTGTCTGTGCTCCGCCCTGACCTCTGGCTATTAATCATCTCCAGATCTGTGTTTACCCTCAGCTCAGCTCTCCAGCACACAGGCACCTAGAGGGGCAATTAAAGAGGAACCGCCGCCCCAGCGCAGAGGATATCCCCCCTCTCTACCCCTCTAGTCACACACACACACACACACACACACACACACACAGAGAGCTCCTGAGCAGCAGGACCTAGCTTCACCCTGAGAGACAGCTATAATGTTTTTATTTACTGTAAAAGCATCCTGCTGTTAATACAAGTGGCCTATCTCACTGCTGCTATTATATTTGTATGGGAGAGAGTTTGCGTATCTCTTTGCTCAAGTGTGTGTGTGTGTGTGTGTGTGTGTGTGTGTGTGTGTGTGTGTGTGTGTCTCTCCCACCCCCACAGGGCAAACCAAACATGCATTAGTATAAGTTGTGCAGGCTGAGTCTCATCCAGTGTACATATGGTAATGGATGGTGTGTGTGGAACATGTCAGCCACCTCATCATGTAAAAGCCTTCCTGTACAGGAGGGAGCACAGAGGGCTGGCAGGTAGGCATTAGGCAATATAATGGCCTCTATTTTTACACTGTGGAACATAGTTGAAGAGGCGACGCTTATGAAGCTTTCAAAAAGCAGACACGCACATGTGGGGTGGGGGGGTGGGGGGGGGGGGATGGTGTTATGAGTGGGTAAGTGAGAGAATAAAACTGCTTTTCGAATGACTGTCGGACCCGTTTGTCTGTGCCTGTGTATCTGAGTATGAGTGTACACATGCATGCTTGTGTGTGTGTGTGTGTGTGGGTGTAAGCGCATTTTGTGTCTGTGTTAGTTTTTTATTAACGAAGCCAATAATGAGCAGTCCAGTGGTGATGTGTAATCCATGTTGCTTTTATTGCTCAGATTGATCAGAGTAGTGGAGAGAGAGAGGCTTTTTTTTTTAATGGCCCGGTCTGATCCCTCACCATCTGGATGGCGGCGCTCCTCACCGGAACGCAGCCCAGTCCGCTCTCAGAGAGGAAGAACATACAGAAATGATATGTACCTGTTCAGTCCAGTGTATACGGTATGAGTACACACCTGTTTTCCTTAACCAGGTGTGTACTCATACCGTATACACTGTTCAGTCCAGTGTATACGGTATGAGTACACACCTGTTTTCCTTAACCAGGTGTGTACTCATACCGTATACACTGTTCAGTCCAGTGTATACGGTATGAGTACACACCTGGTTAAGGAAAACAGGACTAGGTGTGTGATATTTATTGTCTCAGGGCCATCATCCTTTTTAAATAGTTTCAGAATACACACACACACACACACACACACACACACGCACACAGACCCCTACACATGTCTGTAGTCAGAGAGAGTGTGCCAGGGTCATATGCTGAGTGCATGTAGGCCTGCCCTGGGCCCAGAGAGGTAGTTAATCTCTGTGTGTATGACATGTGTGAGCTCAGGGTATTGTACTGTATGTTTCCCTCTCACTCAGCTGTACTTAATGTAGCCCATAAAGGCTACACAACAATAAGCTACGCCTGGCACTCTGGCCACCATTCCGCACTACACTAGCCCGCTGAGCAGGATAAATGACTCCTATAAACCTGTCACACACACACACACACACACACTCATGCACGTAAGAGCACACATGCACATTGGAGCGTGCACAGACTATAGAAAGCCATCTCCCTTGCTGTGGAGTACCTGCTGTGGTTCCTGGTGTGGTAGTGTGAAGTTGGTTTCACTGCATGTGGTGCACGGTAATAACCTGAGCGCTGCTCATAAAAAAACTGAGGTAAGAAATATGGATTGAAAAGGCTTTTTGTTATCTGGAATCCTCGTATTGATGGACGCACAGCATTCATGGGATGGTTCCATTACGCAGCCGTGCGTCTGTCCCCAGTGATGTGATCCCTTTCTATTTCCTCACCCCGGCCCAGTGTTTAATCAGTGGCTGAAGACAGATCCAACTTCCCTAATGTCCTGGACCTCCCCCTGTATCTCGCCGAGGAAGACTGATCTACATTAAGAGGGGATAAAATAGCCTTTCCATGTGATGGCTAGCCACAATGTTGGTAAATGAATGCCATTTAAAATCCATAAAACTGTTATTGTGCATAATACCTTATGAATATATGTGTGTATGAGAAGTAGTTAAGCGTCGGTGGGTGTTGTGTGGCGGGGGATAGATGGCCCTGTGATATGTTTGGGTGTGTGTGTGTGTGTGTTTTGTGTGTGTGTATTTGCATCTCACACTGGGTTTGATATTACACAGCACAATTATTAGTCTCTGCAATTGAGAGGACTTTATAGATCATTTTTACAAAAACACCCACTAACTGTCCTGACTGAGTGCGTTGCTGTGGGAGCATGCAGTGGAATTGCTATCAGTCTATTTATGGATCCAGCGTGGTGTTTATCAGTCACAGACTGACTGTGGTGTAGACAGCATCATCTGGCCCCTCATGTTGCTTTTAATGATTTTCCTGTTAAAGATGTCCATGTCATGTTGCTCTTGTTATATTCACAGTTGTCCTAGCAACCAAAGATGAAATTGGTGGGTATAGAGGTTTAGCGGCGCCCAACTTGATTTTGATAAAAATGTAAATTTGATGTAAATCCCAATATTTATTCTTTCACTTAAAAAGAAGAAAATGAAAAATGGCTAAACACATTATCTCTGTATTTTTATGTCTTGTCTATTTTGGCACCAGCCGTGGCATTCATAAATAAACCGCATAGATAATAGTCGTCGACCAGAAATCCATTTTCATTCTTGATATTTATTCAAGCAGTTCTCTCCCGTGTTTATACAATCCAGAGTATTAAAAGATTGATTCAATTTTATGTTTTGGAATAAAATGCAAACAAAAACAGATGCTCGTGTCTTTTTCCCCCCTCCAAGCTGAGAAGGTATTGTGGTTTATGTAAACCACAGAGCTCTGAGCTCTATTCTGGGCCTGGAGCTTCCCAGATAGACAGAGAGGGAAGGCAGAGACGGTGAGGGGAGACCGCTGTGCAGCAGGAATACTGTGTGGGTGAGAGCAGAGGGCTTAAAGACGTTGTCTGTCTTCGGTTTGGTGCAGCTGGTATTATTAGACCTGATTTCACTGACTGTAATAGTTTTGTGTACCAACCTACAGCCTTGGGGATACAGTATAAGTTTTCAGTTTTCAAGTTCTTAAATATTATATGTAGGACCGTTCATCTTATCATGATCTTCTTTCATCTATGTAGGCGCTCCTGTATATTATCATGATGAAGCCTCTGCCATTACACCTTGAATCCAGGGGTGTAACTCCCTCTGAAGACCTAAACGTTAGTCTGTTGTGGAAAAAAAACACAGCGACTCATGCAAACATCTGTGCAAAGACACAGAAATGTGCACGTGCACGTGAACACACACTACATTACACTAATTATCACAGCATATTGGCGGGTGTCCTCCGTATTGCCGGATGCTTGTCCGTGGGACGGGCCTGCGATGTACCGAGAGGAGGGGGAGGGGCGGGATGGGATGGGGGTTGGTTCTACGGGGGTACAGACATGCAGGGGGGGGGAGTGGCAGCAAGAAAAGGGGGTAGTCAAAGCATCCTTCATGTAATTTAAATGCAATTACGGATTCCCCCGCTGGCTCGCGGCGCTGGAGTGAATACCGTGGGCGGATCTTCATCTAGTCCCGCTCAGGGGTGCTAGTCCTTCTGTCGGGGTCCGCCTGTCCGAGAGCTTGGCTCCTGCCCCAGCCCCAGTCACCTACTCCCCTTATTACGAGACATTATTACACTGGCAGAGTGGAGAGGAAGAAAGGAGAAAAAAAGAGGACAGGAGGAAAGGAAGAGAGGAGGGGAACTTTAATAGCACACCTGAATGGAGGGTGTCATATAATCAATGCATACAGGCCTGCATTACAGGCTGTCACTGAGACTCCATCACGCACCACGAGAGAGGAGGAGGGAGAATGGGATATTAACTCTTGTGAAAGGGGGACGGGTATCAGCGGCCTGAAATTAAATGGCTTGCTCTAAAGGAGATGAGGCCAGAAATGAGACACCCGTTTGAGTTAGAGTTCGGCGTACGTGTTTTGCACAATATTTGCCTCTCCAATCCAGGTCCTCTGATCTACTCTCTCCCTGTTACCTCTCCCTTGTTTTCACTATGGGTGTCTTCTTGGAGTTGTTATGACGCCATGACATATAGTGTGTGTGTGTGTGTGTCTGCTTGGTCGCTGTGCTCTCAGTGACGTATTGATCCGACATCAGGGTTCACCATTTCCATACATCTACAGACATCTAGTTAGAACTTCTTCAAACAGAACTTCCCTTAAGAAGTTTTGTGTGCTTTTATGCCTCTGTGTGGGCGTTTGTGTGTGTGTGTGTGTGTGTGTGTGTGTGTGTGTATACGTGAGAGTGTGTCTTCAACTGCTGTCGTCAGCAGACTGTAATCCCTCAGAGCCTTCCGTGTGTGTGTATGTTTGTGTTAGTCCATTTCTCCCTGGTTTGGAAAATGCCGGACTGGCACATGTGTGTGTGTTTGTGTGTGTGTGTGTGTGTGTGTGTGTGTGTGAGAGAGATGTTCAGCGGAATGCCCTTTGATACAGAGAGAGCTTTAGAAATGCAATTTCTTCTCTTTCTGTATATGCGTGTATTCATATTGGGTTTATTAGAATATGAAAGTGTTGCGCCGCAGTGCCAGGGTTAGCCTCCCCGTCCGCTCTCGCTCCCTCGCTCTCCCCTTTCGCTCGTTCTCTGGCCTCCTCGGTCTCTCTGGCTGGCTCATGCATTAGAGATGAGGGGCTGGAGAGGAGAGGGAGACTAACGCCAGGGGAGACCAGCAGCTTACACTGGGAAACACACCATTCTAAACAGGATCAACGCACTTCGAGTATCAGACACTTTCAAGTCTGTGTGTGTGTGTGTGTGTGTGTGTGTGTGTGTGTGTGTGTGTGTTTTAAAGTTCACTTTATATAGTTTCTTACTTTTTATTTCAGATTTCAAATAATAATGCAATACTTCATTGATTGAAATTGTCTTTTTGCCCGTCCCCCTCCAGAGCTCAGGGTCCGCTACAGAACAGCGGCCCTGAAGCTGGTTCAGTGTCTTGCTCAAGGAAACTTCAGCAGAGCGGCGTCTTGCTGACACGGGGGCTTGAAGGGTTGAAGGATGGTCTTCCTAATCACTACTCCACCCTGCTTCTCATAGAAGGACACAATGCAGAGATACACACAATCATCATCATCATCATCATAATCACCTTCAGAGGATATGAGGGTGGATGACTAAAGGATGAAGGAGGAGAGTAGAGGTGTGGATGGAGGAATGAAGCAAGGTCCTTGGTGGCTGGATTCTGGGTAATTAAAGAGAGGAGTCCTTTCTGATCAATAGACCGCTTGTTGATGACCAGTCATCCTCTCCCAACTTTACTGCCTGTGTATGTGTGTGTTTGTGTATGTGTAGTGTATACAAACAGTTTCTTTCTCTCATGCCGACACATACACACACACACATTTCCTTTCTTTCTTGCTCCCTTTCTCTCTCTTGTTTCTCTCCCTCACTACTCACTTACTCACTCACTTACTCTCACCTTTGTGTGTGCACTTACTTCCTTTTGTGTGTGCGCTCCCTGTTCATTGAGCGGTTTGATAATGCCAGGTGTAGAGTTGAGTCTCTGTTCTGGGTAGGCGCTCCAGACAGACAGGGGCTGCTTGTTCGGGGTCTTCCCCAGGAGAGGAGAGGGGAGAGCAGGCACAAAAAGGCAGGGTCGCCCCTGGGGCTGGGCCTCTGTTCTCCCGTCAGCGGGCCAGGATGAGGTCAGGCTGAGGAAAGGCTCGGCTCGGTGGCAGAGCCTGGATCTGAAAGGAACACACCATCTTCTCCCTTTACATTACAGTTATTGAGCATCATTTAGTCATTTAGTCATCCACACTATGTGGGGATCGAACCCATACACCACCGTACACACCATAGTGGAATGCTGTCATTTTGCCTTTCCCATTCGTGCTGTTTGACTATGTCTGCATATCTGCCTAGGGCTAGATCCAATGTATGTTACTGTATTGGTGTTTATGCACTGTGGAATTACAATTTGAGCGTGGGGGATTGTACTCTACGGAGGAAACTACTGTACATTACTGTAAACAAACCAGGCCATCACTGAGAACACTGTCTACACTGCATTTCATGTTGTATGCCACTGGGTCTGTTTTCATGACAAATCTGCTGGATTGCTTTAGGGCACAAACAGGAAAGTGTTTTACTTACAACTTTATTCCAGTTCCACTACTCTATAACTGCATAGTTTCAAATTCACATTGGTGTACCTTTTCAGAGTGCATATTCACTGATTTGAAGAGTTGTTATCCTTCTTCCTGCTCATCAATACAAAGGCACATGGGAAGGGGGACAGTTTATGGGCAATATGGTCTCAATTGACATGTAGCACCTTTAAATTCTACCTGCCCAGCAGACTACAGTAACCTCCTCTTTCAGATTCTCTCATCCCTTTTCCCCCTTTCCCTCTCTAATAGCTGACCTCTCATAGTCTGTACGGGGTGGTCCCTCCTCCACCCCCACCTCACTGGCCAAGGGGCTAATGTTCAGGAGTCCCTGTCCAGACGGGGGCACTCCTCCAGCCTCTGACCCCAGCCCGCCCCTCCTTCACCTGGGTCAGCCCACAGAGGACAAGGCCTAGGAGAAGATTAATGGAACTCACTGCTGGAGAGAAAGAGAGAATACAATGAGTAAAGGGAAGGAGACTTTCTATGTCTTCAATGTACATTTTTATTTTGATGGCAGAGCTTCATAAACTGGTGAGACAAACCTAAATTGAAGATTTTTTTTTTCACTATATTTTCTGTTTGTTTTTTTTTAAGCCACTTTAGTTCATCTAATATCCCTGTTTTCTTCATACAGCACATAGTATAACCCTTATTTAGGTGATTATGCAGCACCATGTGACACAACCCCCACAATGTATTCTCTCTCCCTCTCTCTCTCTCTCTCTCTCTCTCTCTCCCCCTCTCTGTCTCTCTCTCCCCCTGTGTGTGAAGAGTGCTGTTTCAGCAAGGTCTTCTGTTCATTCTCAAGGTGTCCTCCGCGCCGGCTCTTTTCTGAAGGCCCTTTTAATGGATTGTCCTGATATACCTTCCAAATGGAGCACTTTGAGCGTTAATTCGCTTTCTGATAAAGATCCCCCCTTTTTACCTTTCCTTTCTATAAGTCTTCTCCCCGATATGAAGTACACAAGGAAGGGCAGATGAGCACAAAATCCTCTCTCTGTGTCAGGCCGGGTGGGAAAATGGACTGGGGTGAAAAAGAATCAATTGGATCCCCATTCATGTGTTAGTGAGGGGGAATGAGGAGAGTGTATGGTGGAGAATGGCTGAAGGCTGTCTCTTTACCCCCCCTACTGCCTCCACAGACTGGCCCAGTGTCTGGGGGGGAAATTGGAGCTTTTCTCTCGGCTTTGTGGCGACAGCAAGGGTTATCGCCGCGATCTGGCCATTGGCAGGTATAGCTGTCAAAGCTGTCACTACCTCTGAACTCAGGAGCACATGCGCATGCCACACACACACACACACACACACACACACACACACACACACACCAACGTACAAGCAAGAGCACACTTGGATTTAGACCCTGCCACCACAAATACACATACACAGGCACAAACAAATGAAAACATGCACAAACATCCACACACAGACATGCAAGTGCCATCTAAATTATGGAAGTATGCAGTCTAAGATAAGCAGAACATTTTGGACAACCTATTACCACTCCAAAGCTCATTCAGTCTGTTAACCCCCGCTGTGCTGGAGTCCAGCGCTGCATTTTGGCTGTTGCCGAAGGAGCACAATGCAGCGGGTTGACCTGTTTGCCCACTCAAGTGTGACATTATTGTGCCGTATTTGCAGCCGGACCTGAAAACTTCTTTTGCTCAAACTACAAATTAAACATCATGTCTCTACACAAGTGCTTACACGGTCAGATTCTTATGAATAACTTCCAACCGCCTTCATTACCCGTCTCTGCAGGAAAGCACTCTATGTCTGCTGGCCCTCTGATGCAATGTGGTGAGCTAGAAGCCTCCGACTCCTCAAACAGTTTCTCTTCCTCTCAATTATTTATTTTTTTTCTGTCATTGACTGAGCGGGAGCACCAGTCTGAGCGCTCCGTTGTTCGTCATTTGGAATAGAGGGTCGGAGTAAAGCTCTATTCTTGTCGTCTTGGTTGGTAGTTTATTTGTTTGATCTGTTGGCTATATTGTGTTTTCTGTTGGCGCATGTGTGTGTGTGAAAGAGAGAGAGAGAGAGAGAGAGAGGTGGAGAGAAACATGAGAGTGGCTCTCCCACTCAGAGAGAACGAGATAGAGAGGGTAAGCTCATGTTTACAATGTCGTCCCAGTGGATGAGGGCTCCCTGCTGGTTCAGCCCAATTATGAGCGAAGAAATTAAAGCAGCCCAAAACATATGCACATCGCGGCTCTGGAGAGGCAGAGGAGGAGAGAGAGAGGAGGAAGAGAGAGGAGGAGAGAGAGGAGGAAGAGAGAGGGCTAAAAGTGCAGATCGCAGGACCCAGTGGGCTCTCACTCGGACCGTTTGGCAAACACACTAATTGATACACACACAGACGCTTCATCACGTTGGCAGTGGGTTGAAATAAAATAATAAATCAAATAATTCCTGTTCCACTCATTTCATTATTAACTGTATTTTGACTTCTTCATTTTAGTGTTTGTCCTACGTCCAACACTCCACGATTAGTCTCATATGTCTCGTTTTCTCTCCTCCCCTCCCTGCACCCCCCCCCCCCCCCCCCCCGCCCCCACCCCCTCTCTCTCTCCCTTCAGCGAGACAGTGAGAGACAGAGACAGAGAGCTAATCTAACAGCATGTTTGATGCATTTTTAAACAGCTCTGGACTTTTTCAAGTTTCCCAGCCAACAGAAGATCTCATCTGCTGTAATTTAATCAGCGGTGGAATCACACTGCATATTTAAGCAACATTAATATCTCCCGCTCCCTCTCCGGCCACTTAAACCGAGAAGAGGAAAAAAAGGACTTTTATTTTATTTCCCGCGTATTTCCCTCCATTTACACTCTTTCATCTGGCACTTAAAAGAGTCAGTGATTTGTCAAGTAATTGCCGTCTCTTTTTCGGAAAGAGAGAATGTTCAAGTGCTGTTAGGAGAGCTGTGGTTGTTCTGGCACGCGGCGCTGGAGAGCTGGAGAAGGACTTTAAAAGCGCGGCGTGCACGCCGAGGTCGGAGAGAGACGCTTTTATACACTTTGTCCACGCTGTTGAACGTACAACAGTTAAATCATAATGTAGATCTAATGTTGTTTATTCTCCATTAAATGTTTAATGTGTGGACTCATCCTATTCATGTGGTTATCTGAGGCGGTTATTTGTGAGCTGTGTATCTATCGGGTGGTGTGTTCTCATGTTTGTGTGTGTGTGTGTGTGTGTGTGCAGAGGGGTTTGTTGGGGAGGCCTTCCTATTTTGCCCATCACAGCTTTTCTGTAACATAAATATAAAAAATGAATATTTATCAGTGGTCCAGGGCTGTGTGCTGTGGGATAGGGAGAGTGGAGAGTAGGCTGTCTGTGTGGATGAGGGGAGGACCAGGGGAATTGATTTTTGACCAAATGTGTTTTGGATTTAATTCAGCTACTGCATTTTTCTCCGCTGCTCTATTTGCATAGAAATCATTTGAGGTGAGTGAATTTTAGAGGACGGCCAAGTTGCGAGGACTACTCCTTTGTGTGTGTGTGTGTGTGTGTGTGTGTGTGTGTGTGTATAGGCGTGCATGCGTGCACACATACTGTACATGCTTACCTGCACGTGCATGTGTCTTGAGTTTGTTTTTTACGTCAACATGTGCTGCATGCGTTTGTGCGTGTGCCTTTTGCAGGGTGGAAGCGGTGTTGTTACATGTGCTGCCCATGTGAAGGCAGCACTCTGCCTAGACCAGCCCTCTGACTCCCAGGCCCGCTCTCCCCCGTCTCCCCCGTCACCCAGTCCCCTTCCACACTCAGTAAGGGAGCGTTCTGATGACAGTCAATAGCCCAGACAGCACAGCTCTGTCAATATTTAGACAGTACTATAGTGTTGTAAAATGAACCAATACACAACGGATGAGGCTCCTCACTGGATTAATGATGCCTGACTGACTGGCTGCTGCAGACGCTAGTGGAGATGAAGACGTTATTTACCTCTCTCTGTTTCTCTCTCTCTCTCTCCTACCCTCTCTCTTTCTTTCTCTGTCTCTCTCTCGCTCTCTCTCTCTCTTTTCTCTCACATGCTCATTCATTTGGAAGCTGCTCTGCTCTGTGTAGTTTTCTGGTGATCGATAAGTCTATGTTCAGTTAAAGAGGAATCTGATTCCGATAGAAAAACGCTGGGCTTTGTTCACTTCACATTGCTGCCTCTTTCGACACCGTCTGGGCTTCACAAGAGCGCCGCTTGTGCAATAATACACTTAAGAGGGTTGCACTTGTCCTCGTTTGGATCCGGATAGCTGTGGGAGGAAATGCTGATATTGATCCCAAAGTAAACACATAAAATGGCGAGTGCACTCAAATAATAATCTTAATTTTCCTCTTGCCAAGCCGCTGTCACCTCAAAGTCACTCTTTCGTTTGTGTCCCCCTTTTGCTCCGGTGACGCGACGTCGGCCCCTCTGTGACTTCTTCCAAATGGGCCCCATAATCACCACGCTGCCATTGACTGTAATGGAATGTGACGATTAGCGCTCTTGTCGCTAGGCTAATGGGCCTGACTCCTCTGTTGGGGCCTGGCGAAGGTGCATTGTGGGATAGCCTAAATGAGAGCTGGCGCGGGGCGGATGGGTGTGAGGACGGGGCTAAACGCTCCTCTTCTCTTCGTGCCTCCTTCCGTCTCTCTCCTCATCTCTCATGGCGGAGCGCAGACCGTTAGGAGAACAAAAAAATCTGTGTTTCTAAATGTCAACTCCCTCTGTTGGCCCAGTGAGGCTGTGCTGTAGCTGGTGTGTTACAGAGGTAGATAGCAGTAAAATAGAGCCCCGAGGGGGACCAGTAAGCACAGCTATTCACAGACACAAATGGCCATGACTGAGAGAAACGCTTTAGTCTCCATCTGATGAACACAGATGCATTAGAGGGGGGAAATGGTTTAGGGGGAATTGGAGTACTGTGTCAGATCTTGTCATATTTTGGGAATCAGCCAATATCTGCACTTGTCTACTGCTGTGACTGGAACCTCTCTCCCTCTTGTCCCACCTGTCTAATGCAAATATAAGTAGAAGTGAGAATGTGCTGTGTGTGTGTGTGTGTGTGTGTGTGTGTGTACGTACACCGTCCAATGTCTCCCCTTCTGCCCAAAGTCATGCGGTTCTTTGATTGCTCCCTGGGTTGGCTTCAGTGCCTCTTGACAGTGGTGGTTGGGTCCCTGGCCCGCCACTATCTCTCAGCTCCATACACCAGTTTCACTGGAACAGATTAAATGAACACAATGATTCTTTAATCAGATAACCCGCGCTCCGAATAGATTAACCTTCCTAACGCAGGCCCTCTTCCCTTTCTCCTCTTCTTCGCTCCTCCGCTCTCCTCAACCAGGGAGAGAGTGGAGGTCCACAAACTTTAATCTTCATTACCTGCTTTGATTTCTCCGCTAAAGGAAGAAATGCATAATTTACATCCTTTGAAGTTGCTCCACTATTACTGACAACATGTTACCTTTAATCTTAAGAGCCGCGGAACATTAAATATTTAGTCATTTACCGAACAAAGGAGGACCGAGGCGATGCCTTCCTACCTCTTTGACTTTCACTGTCATGTGTGCTCAATGTCCCCAGTAAGAAGCAATTAATTTTGGGGGGGAGAAACGTCTTTTACTGGAGCGCAGGTTAACTTTAAGTTGTTTTCACACTTTTACATTGTTATTTCATCCAGCTGAAAAGAGAGAGCTTTAAAGTAAAGTGCTACCGTTAGCAGAAGTAGGTATGGGTGACCGGAAGGCTAACTAGCTAGCGTCTGAGCGTCTGAGTGTCTGAGTGTCTGTCTGTCTGTCTGGGTTGTCACTTTGAGGCCCGTCCTGTTCAGTCTTGTCTGTCCTTCTTGTGTTTGTGAGATTAGTGGGAGTAGCGCTGATCCATGGCTGATTATTTGTTTCCTCCTGTTGACTCAGACATGAAGAGAATGCACAATGCAGTGATTGTCCCACAAATGTGTGTGCATGTGTGTGCGTGCACACGTGTATGTGTGTGTGTGTGTGTATGTGCATGCATGCATTAATGTGTGTGTGTACACGTGTCCCACGTGAGTGGGAGTGAGTGTTTGAGCTGAGGGTTTTTCTCATCACAAACAAAACGATGATACTGATCCACCAATCTCTCTCAGGTATAATCCTTCAGTAGAAAACACTCCTTGCTCTGGAATTGTTTTTATTTCAGCTCATTCAGTCACAAACTAGATTGTGCCCATATTGGCTTATTTTAAATGTTCAATCATTTCTGCTCGAGCAAATCAAAAACTGGAACTTTCAATAGGTTTCTTTACTATTGGTGTTTTTATCCTCCTAATGGATGGTGGATATTCTGATAGCCTGGCTCGTCTTTCAACTGCGGAGCCGAGCAACTGCAGTAGCGGTTTGTTTTCCAATTCCTCGTTGGGCTCTCTGAAGGAAAATTAGACAATTACCAGGACTCATAATGTTGTTCCACCCTCCCACCCCTCCCCCTCTCCTCATCTCCTCCCCCTCTCCGCCTTTTATGATTAATTACTCTGTGAACATCATATGCCGGTTGAACAGAAACATAAGTGTGGGACTACATAATTGTGTGTCTCTGTTAATGAGTGTTGATACACGCTTACAGAAGTTGCTCTCTCTCTCACACACACATACATGTAGACCTGCACTCACATACTCACAACATGTGTATAGTCAAGCACACACACACACACACACACACACATAGGGGCCTGGGGTATAGATTACCATAGTAATAGGTGTTGAGTAGCTTAGGGCTGGTGACTGATGGTCTTATGGAACACCTCTGTCTACCACTTGGTCAGTGAAATTAATATCCACTCCAGTCCTAGCTAGGCTCAGAGCCTAAAGCCCCTGGTACAGATTGTACACTGTAGCCCAGGGCTAGGATCTACTCAACTTCTCTTCTGAGCCCTAAGCTCCACTCACCGGAGAGACTGCCACGACTGAAGTCATTAAGATACAGGCCGCCCTCTTTCTCTCACTTTCTTTCCGTCGTTGCTTCCCTCCCTCTTTCAAACATCTCCATGTGGGCCTGCAGGGATAGAAATGCTCTATTGATCAGAATAAACAGTGGAATAATCTTTAGTAATCAGCCCGGGCCCTGGCTTTATTAAGAATTGATGTGGCCGGAGTGGACATCAAGAGGAGCGCGGCTAAGATGGACTGCCGTGTGTGTTTATGTGTGTATGGGAGTGGGAACAAGATAGAGTATGCTTTTTTCTGGGTGTGTGTGGGTTTTATTTTGTGTGCGCAAGTAAGCAAGTGTGTGTGTGTGTGTGTGTGTGTGTGTGTGTGTGTCTGACGGTTCAGTCGCCCAGTCCATCTCCTTCTATAGGGCCCTGTCTCTGGGCCTCATAAATTATGAAACACTCCTGGAGCCTGCCCTGCACTATGTGCCTCTTGAAATAACAGAATACACACATATGGATTCCTATAGTCTGAAGTACACACAGTGAGGCATAAACATTTCAAATCAACTCATAACCAAGGAACTGGAGAAATTAGGCTGGACACTCGGGGGAGTATTGGAAAGTGCCCTATCTTGGCCTTCCTCTCTCTTCGCAGCAGTACATCTGTTTGACTCTGTACTTGAACTTGATGCATTAGCAACTCATTTTTCAGTCTCAAGCCTTTTGTCTGTCTTACTCATAGCACATTAGAGTTTGTCTCATTATTAAGTGTGTGTGTGTGTGTGTGTGCGCGCCTGTGTGCAACCACCCCTGGGCAGGGCATTTTTCTCCTTTCAATACTGCATTGATTTCCTGTATGACTTCATCAGACTAATACCCGCTTTGCCTCCTTTTACACACACACACACACACACACACACACACACACACACACGCGCGGACGCACGCACATGCCCATAATGCCAGAGTTTCCTCCTAGCAATCAGTCAAGGCAGCTTGTCTTTGGATCAATGGCTTCTATGAGCAGACTTCAACACCGGCAGAAGGAAAACGGACCATTCAGAAAAGCTCAACATGTGACGTTGTGTGCAGCTGGATTGGCAGTCCAGAGAGAGCACCGAGAAAAAAACCCCACCAAGACAAAAACCCCCACCAAGAAAACCCCATTTGCATTATATATCTCCTCATGGGATATTATGTGTTGTTTTGAGCGTGGACAATTTCTGCGATGCCGGGTTTGTAATCTCTCCGTATCATATCTATAGGCGACAAAACCCCACATAATCTCTATAGATATTTCACCGCAAAGACCTTTAACAAGACAAATTCCCCTCAAAATAACACACGACAACACAGGAGTATAAAGCATGGAGGGGGGTTGGGAACTGTAAACCCTGGGTTTTCTGTGTGGCGTGTTGTATGTCTTAGAGCAAGTAAGCTGATGGGTCACGCCACATCACAAAGGCTTTTTTGGACAGTCTGTTGATTAACCCTACTACCCCCACACACACACACACACAGCCAATACTACTACCCACTCTGATAATACAGCCTATACTCTGTGATAATACACTCAATGATCCCTATCAGCAGTACATGAAGTGTCAGACAGAAAAGAAAAGGGGGGGGGGGGCGGGTGAGGGGGGGCAGACTGAGAGAGTGGATGGCTAGTTATCCCTGTGCTAGCATGCAGATTAGGGCCCTGCTGGGTTCACTACATGTAATTTAAGTGAGGCGCTTATCTGGAGAGTCAACGGAGAATAGATCCTCCCAACATTGCGAGATGTTATGAATAGAATGAATATCTTAAAAATGCGGTTGAAATCACAGCAACGCACTCAGGTACATGCATGGATGTGTGTGTGTGTGTGTGTGTGTGTGTGTTTGAGTGTGCCCAGGGGTGCAGTACATTAGTCGACAGTGAGGTAATGATGAATGTTAGCTGGGGGAGCGGAGGACGACGCCAGGCAGTGTCAGGTGTCAGGAGTTATGAAGGAAAGGGATACCTGGTATATTTGGCTCCCCCAGGCTCAGAGTGACAGGACACAATGTCGGGGTGTTATCACGATGTTTTGTTTCCACCCTTCGCATTATTGTAGCAGGCGTGAAGGGGGACACTTGTAGGATCAGATACGACAGAGCCCCCTTCAGGAATAATCCTCGTTTCTCTGCCTCTCTGATCCCTGTGTGTATCCAGTTTTTATTTCTCTCGCTGGAACCCGTGACCTCCCTTTATCAGCCTTTTCTTTCTCTCTTTTTGTCTCTCAACAATCCCACATTAACCCCCTGAACCCTCCATCCCTCCCCACCAGCCAGGGCATAATGTTGGGTTTGACCACTGCTTAGTTTTCACTCACCCTGCTGATGCATCTTTTCATCGTTCAGCGTATAGATCACAGAAAGGGAGAGAGAGAAAAAGATGCAGAAAAAGAGAAAGAGAAAGAAAATGATGAAACGTACAACACTGGAGAGAAAAGAATCTGAATAGGAGCTGTCCTTGGTGCTGAGAGACCGGAGATTTCCAGGTCGTCAGGCTGTCACCATTTCATCACAGTTCCTTCTTGGTTTAGATAAAGCCTCTCTGCTGATGTCCCAGAATACTGTACCGTCGACTCCTTGACCTGGCAGTGCTGTGTGAGCAGAGCGTACACGGGCCCTTTATGGCGCTGCCTCTGTTTCTGGCTGTAAGTTCAGGTTGTAAAAGTTTATCCCCTTTATGTACTTTAACAGCCTTTAATATCAGCTCATAAACTAGCACCAAACAGGCCACGGAGGCCCCCTCCCCCTCAGATACATAGCACACTGATGAACACACTGCCAATTAAGGCTTCCACATCTTAAACACTGACTGCCTCAATCAGGAGGTGGATGAATGTGGGCATGTAAACATGTGAATGCACGAGTGTGTGCGTGGGCAACACACACACACACACACACAAGGTCTTTCCTCTGAGGTGAAATGTGCCTGTGTGTGTGTGTGTGTGTGTGTAGGACTGAGAGAGTGTGCATGTGTGCGTCCCAGCGGAGTGTGTAATCTCTGCTGTCTCTGTCTCCTGCCTGGCTGTGACGCAGAGGGAGGATGTGATGGAAATCTCCCTCTATTTAAACCCACCACTGGCACATCAAAGCTGCTGCTGCTGGAATAACAGAAATAATTAGACACAAACGCCTCATCTACATGAAAATGTTAATTAATCTCTCTCTTAGCCCAGTTAGGCTGAGAGGGCCTGTGTATATCTGTGTGTGTGTGTGTGTGTGTGCGTGTGTGTGTGTGTCCATAGTACATTTTTTTTGGTTAATGAGTGGGTAGACCCCAAATGTCTATTCCCCACTTTTTGTCTGTGTGGCGGTTAACCCCCATAGTGGCCGTCCCATGTACTTGGCTGTGTGTGTGTGTGTGTGTGTGTGTGTGTGTGTGAATGAATGTTTGATCTGGCTAATGGGTCTCTTCCTATGTGTCCCTGTCAAACATGGTTGGTCGGATTCCCTCCTCCTCCTTCTTACAGAGATGAGCTTTCCACAATGATTGCACAAACACTCACACTGTGTATCCAAACTGCTGCCACCAATAGACCTCGTGGACTGTGGGATGTTTGAATCCACTACTACGTGTGTGTTCTGCTGTCAAAAACAATCATTTAAAATGTGTCAGTTTAGCGAGAGGATGAAATTTGGGATGAGGTGCGAGATGGAGACGATATGGTACGAGATGGAGACGTTCTTACATATTAGGTGTAAAAGTGTGTTTGAACAGTTGTTGTCTGTGACTACAGCAGCTCAGGGGTTTTACTGAATTGTGTTTTTTGTGTATGAAAAAAGAAAAACCCACCATGAAACACTTTAACACTGTTAAAATGTTCTTTGCAATTCTGGGTCTGTTTTGTTTGTTTGTTTGTTTAATTTTGGTATATTTTTCTTATTCCCATGGATAACTGGCCATACATAGATGGCGGGATGTTTCCAGATGTTTCCAGATGTTTCCAGATATTTCCAGCAGAGCTATAATTGAGTTTATTAGGAATCAGTGAGGGAATTTTTCCAGACTCGCCATTTTTGTGCCAACTCTTGACTACACGTTTTAGATCCAGTAATCAGAAAGTATGCAGTTGTTCTGGTTGTAATAGTTTCCATTGCACATGAAAAGTAGAGCCGAGGTCTCTGTCTCTCTAGTACTTAGTATGCTAGATTACAGTCTGTCTGTAGAGGTGACCTCCTACTCCTTTCATCTTTGCCTACTTAACCTGAGACAACAGTCTGTAGCTGGAGAGTACAGACGCACCAACTTGAGCCTTATTATAACAAGCACTTAGATCTGCTTCTGCACCCCCCCTAACACCAGGGTTTTTATTAGAACAAGCATTTACATCAGCCACTACACTGCCTTTATTAGATCTAAGACCTCTTACATCATTCAACATACGTGCATGCACACACACACTCACACACACACACACACACGCACGCACACACACACTTTCTTTCCTCCCCCGTCTTTAGTTACCAGGTCAGGATTTGTCTCTCCTGCCGGCTTTGTCTGAATAAGTGATTGCATGGAAGACCTCAGAAAGAAGAGTAAAGTTCATTTGGGGGGGAAAAAGAACCACGTATGTATCTTATATTGTAACTGATGGACTTTCAGGAAAGATGCCCATACTATATTAAGTATAAGTAGAATGAACTAACTCCGGGTTGAGGAGGTTTAGTCGCCAATATAGACGTTTTGTATTGTACAGAAGCTCTCTCCTATTTCTAAAGCGCCGTGTCTCTTAGCGCCGCTGCAGGACTCTCCAGCAGCTTTATCGACTGGGTTTCTGTTCCTCTGGTCCAGTCTTGGCTTGCTCCTTTCATTTACACAGCCAGCGCACAACGGCCCTGCTCCGGGGAGAGCTGCTGAAACAAGACTTCATCAATTCCAGATGAAACACCAACATTTCCTCCCATTACACCAAAGCACCGTTCCCGCTCGCTCGCCGCGATCTCTCACTGCTCGGCTCTCGGTGTGTGTAATGAGGAATGGGATTGTGTGTACGTGTCGCGTGTGCGCGCATGATGTGTTTATGTGTTGTTTATGTGGTGTGTGTGTGTGTGTGTGTGTGTGTGTGTGTGTGTGTAATGAGGGGAATGGGAGGTGTGTGAGTGTATGGCGGAGGCAGGGAGAGTTGGGGCAGTGCTGAGGGGATTGGTCCGGGGAGCAGGTGCGTTTGTTTGATGTCTTCCTGCGGAGGGAGGGCGAGAGGGAGAGGGAAAGGGAAGGAGAGGGAGAAAGAGAGGGAGAGGAAGGGAGGGGAGAGAGAGAGGTTTTTCACAATCACTCCCTCACACTTTCTCCCCTCACACCCCATCTCTCCCACCGGTTATCCTCTCTCCGCCTTGAACCCCCCTTCTCTCTCTCTCTCTCTCTCTCTCTCTGTCTCTCCCTCCCTCACTTCTCTCTCTCTCTGAAGCATTTCAGAATTCAAATTCTCTCTGAGCCTCTCTCTCTCTCTCTCTCTCTCTCTCTCTCTCTCTCTCTCTCTCTCTCTTCTGAGGGCGGCACAATCATAGCTGTTGTACTGTTGATAATGCCTTTGACATGTTTTCTTATTGTTCCGATCTGGAGCCAGTCAACCCTGCCACAAGAGCAGAGCGAGAGGGGAGGACAGGGGAGGAGAGCAGAGGGAGGGTGCTTCATTTCAGGTCAACACACTCCGTTCACTCCCTGTGCTTTACCCCAGTTGACTGACTGACTGACTGTTTGACTGACTGCTCCCGGCCAGCACTCGTCTGGAGCGAACAACCGCATTCAGACTCCTGACTTCAGAGTGGCTGAGCGGAGTGGACGGGGAACCAGCAAGCCTCGTTCAGCCACAGGATGATGGGGCAGCTGGGGGAAGGGAGAGTTGGGCTTCTTGTTTGTTTAATATCTTTATCTTAATCTCTGCCCTCGGGACACAAAGGCGAATTCATCCGGAAAACTGGATTATCTCACTTAGATGAGTCACACACACGTACGCATAGAGCTGCACTGTGTGTGTGTGTGTGTGTGTGTGTGTGTGTGTATGAGAGAGAAAGAGAAATGAACGATGCTGAATACCTTTGATTTCAAGGGGTTACATGGATGCTGCCAGATTTTCACACTTTAAGTCATTAACCTCTAATAAACCTCAATTATCAGGTCAAATGTTTTGCTGATATGTTCAGATCGTGTCAGGATCGGGCTCAGTTTTGCTTCAAGTTCAGGCTGTTCAGACGAATAAGTTGGAACTGGATGAATGAAGATAATCTTGAGTTTGAGTTGACGTCGACTCCAACCTTGTTTGTGGAAGGGACGTTCATGTGATAGTCCAACAACAGTGGACGTACAACGTGGGGGTTTGAAGTGGGTTGCTGGTGGATAGTGTTCATGGGGGTAGGCTGAGAGGTCCTTTCATGTACTCACTCATCCTTTAGTTATTAGGTTCCATGTCCAAACTAACAAAACACACACCACTACGGCTCCCGCAGGATTACACTGCGCTTGACGCTATATTCTATGGATGTGTGCTGTACATGTGTGTGTCCCCCTGTGTGTTTAAGCACTAAATCATTCATATTTCCCCTTGCTTTCACTTTAATTGGCCCTCTTTCCATATTTGCCAGGGTGCCACCCCCTACCCCCTTCCTCCTGCGCTGCTGCCCCCCTTTCCGCCCCCCATCTCCCCACCCTGCTCTACTCTCAACTTGACCCTAATTGATTGTAATGAGCACAAGCTCTTATACTCTCCTCCCAGTATCCCATCTTATCTCTCTACTTCCTCTATCTTTTATTCTGTGTATAGTGGGGTGGGATACATGAATTGCCTCTGTCTCCATATGGGTATTGAGTAGCTGTAGAAATCTGTATTACCCAGAACATGCCCAAGTGTTGTACGATTAATACTGTGCCACATCTGGGAATCCTCTTAAATGAATGAAATGAAGGACTGGTGTCCAATTCTCCTTGGGGACTGTGGTTATTTGGTGATGTTGCCGCCAATTGTTCTTGTGGTTCAGCCTCTGCTAGAGTACAATTGTAGACCGAGTCATTGGTTTGTTCATTGGTTTCTGTTGTCAGCAGTGCGTCTGCAGGTAAGTAGTTGGGTTTGCTATGCAGAAATACTATACAGCAGGTTAGGGTGGGTCAGAGCTGTGTGGGTCAGAGAAGTTCTGCATCTTTACAGTGGGGCGCTGTATTGTACTGTTTGCTGAAAAGTCTCTACAGCCTTTTCTCATGTTACGCTCATTTTCTATCGTTTCATCGGTCATGGACTTTACCCCTCCTGACTCTTTCTTGTTGTCTCGCCCTGTGTTTCACCTCAACTCCAGAATACCCTCTACCCTGTCACATTGGTCGGATCCCATCCATCCAACTCCTCAGTCTTGTACCTCTTAGTTTCTACGCTGCTGCTAATTAATGACCCCTTTATGATGTCACAATGCTCATTCATAACAACTTCCATTTGTCTTTGCTTTAGAGTGTCAATATGATTGAACACTGTGTCGGGGCCAGATATCAATCCATGCCTCCGTAATCAGCACTAAAGGGAATGGCCAATATACCATAAAGATACAAACACACACACACACACACATGCGCGCACACACACATTACCATGCTGTAGCATTAGCATCGGGTGGTAGACTGATGGGGGTGTTTTAACAGTGTAAAGTGTGAGCTTTGACATGCCAGAGATGACAAAGTGCAGGATGGTTTACAATAAAAGGCCCTTGCACTCTGTTAATACCATACCATTTACATGCATGACAATGTACTCACATCCACCCACTTACATGATCAATGGGTGCACAGTATAGTATGTATATAGCTCTCTACTATGTAGTTAAAAACCTCTGAGCCTAACATCCCCCAAAACTCAGATCAAAATAACAATCTTCTAAAATCTTTGAAAATAGAGGACACAGCTTCATCTGTAGCAGAAGGTTCCTCCTCTGTAATGGATAGAAGTTGATTTAGCATACCTAAATTGTTAAATTGAGAGATGTAGAGGTGGCATTGAAGTCCAGTGATCATCAGGGTTTCGAATGACAGGTCGATATGGCTGAGAGCACTCATGTCTCAGTCTCAGCCCAACATTGATCCATTGACTTATGGATTAATGGGAACACTGATGATAGCCCTCAGACAATGTGGTAATTACATACAAACACACACACACACACACACGACACATGCACTCCCAGACAGGCAGGTTTTGACCTCTAAGCTCGTAAGCCTAAGGTGAGCCCATCAGGACAGAGAGGGCATCAGGGATGAGACGTGGTGGCGTGAGACAGTCTGCCATCGACCTGTCACTCAGATGTCTCAAACCCCAACTATCATGTTGTATCTAATGTTGAAAGTTCACAGGCTGACTTTTTCACTTGTTTCATGCATGTGTAATAGTTACTGTGGAGCTGGAGACAAATTCTAGTGAATCTACTGTGTCATGGCTGTGCGCTTATCACAGCAAAATCATGAGTGTTAGTTTAACTATGAGTGTAAATATCAAATCACTATGCCATTGTTTGCACAAGCCCACACCCATCTAAGTTAATTTAATGCTTTAGATAGTTTTGAACAGCCGCCCCAGAGCTATATCAGCTCTATGAGCAGAAAAAAACTATTCTCCAATCAACACTTACTAACAATGGAAACCCTCAAATTCCACTAAATGTGTTGTTTTGAAAGAACAACATTCATAAGTATAGCCTTGATCATTTTTCGCTGTAAACAAATGTAAACAAAAGCTGAGCTAAAACCAACACAAATACAAAAGAGCCACAAACTACAGCCAAACACTTATGGCAGGTTTTTGGAGTGTGTCTTTTTTAATTGGACATCATAGCCTATGTGGATTGCTGTTCATGTTATGTTTTTTACCTGAGTCAATACACAAGAAAACAAGCAGTATCATCTTTCTCATTATTTCACTGTGCTATATGAGGATGAACATGCACGTCGACCGTGTAGAATTGAACCTCCGCAATTTTTGAGCTTGGACACGTCCGTCAAGCGTGACGCAACGCAAACACGACGTATCCACTGGAGAAGCTTTCATTGATTTCGAAGGAGGCATTCCCCTGATGGCTGATGGCGATGCCTGACGCCCAGTGGCTGTAGTGGCGCTTGGGAACTTTTTTTTTTTCAGGTTGCCCTTTGCTGTCACATAGATAGCCATGGATCATACACCTATCTAGTATCTAAAGTTGAATGTGCCGAGCCAGGGTTAGGCAGGGGGAGTTGGAGGTGCTATTAGGTTGATGGCGGGGTCCTGCACTCTAAACCCATCCTCACAGCAACACACACATAAATTAATGTCTGTGGCTATGTATGTTACAGCTGGGTCCTGGTGGTGAGAGGTGGGTGAGATCGATATATCTGAAAGAGATGTGCATGCATGTGTACCCTCCCCCCTTCACACACACACACGCAGAGTCAGTCACCCACCCTTCCCCCTGTCTTCACCTGTCTGTAGAGGTAAACACATGCATTTAAATCAGTTGTGGGATGCCGTGGTAACAAAGACAAATGATGTTGTATGTAATATTTTTCTATTAACATAAAGTAATATAAAGTGAAGGGCAGCGGTGTATGGAGGGAGTTAGGGGCTAATGTCCCGTATCAGATGTGGACAATGTCAGGGCTGCATACTGAGCAGTCTGTGTCCTTCTCTCCCGCTGTGTGTGTGTGTGTGTGTGTGTGTGTGTGTGTGTGTGTGTGTGTGTGTCCTGCTCCTTCAGGGGGCTAGAAGGCTGTGACACACTGAGCTGCCAACACTCTTGTTATTCCCACTGCTTTATTAACCCCTCTGCCCTCACCGTCTCCCCTCTCTCTCTCTCTCTCTCCTTTCTCCTCTCCTAGTTAAACTTATATCTGAACTAACCTCAGCTCTTGGTCACTCCACTCCTGTTGTCCTGTCACACCCAACGCCACACACCTATTGTATGTCAAGGAAAAAGGCGTAGCAGTTTCTCTATCTTTTTTCTTTCTTACTAAAAAAAGGTGTGGGTTAATAAAGGTTAACCCCTCTCTCGCTCTCTCTCTCCACTTTCTGTAACATATTTGGTGAGACAAAGAGACACTCCGACTGTACGCCATGCAAACCTTTACCGTGTGCAGGAAGTGGGGGAGTTGGCATGTGTGTAAAAGTGTGTGTGTGTGTGTGTGATGGATTCCACCCGTACGTATCGGTGTGTTAAGCCATGATGAATGCAGTACACATGTAGACTGACAGACTGACAGCCACAGTGCTGTTAGCTGATTCAGTATTCATCTCTCAGTGTGCCATTACACACCGCTGCAGCGCCGCTCCATCTCTAGTTATTGGTGAGTTCACCCTCCGGTGTCATCCTCGCTTTTTAGGTGTGTGTTCGTGTGTATGTCCATATGCGTGTGCCTGTGCATGCCACGTGTGTATGTCTATATGCATGTGTATGTATGTGTACAGACAGGCGTGTGTGTGTGTGTGTGTGTGTGTTTCCCCCATTATTTCCCTCTGTATGCTGTGGGAAGACAGGAATAGAGAACTGGTCTAGCTGAGCCTAGTGGGCGTATGGACTGGATCCACTGTAATCTACTGTAAGTCACTGCCATCTCTGAGAGGCTCATGGAACGCAGACTCAGCCCTTATTCGCATACACATACACACACGCGCACACACACACACACACACACACACACACGCACACACACACCCTTAATCCACATCTGTACCTATGCCTGTACAGGTACACACACATGCATACAGGCACACACACACACACACATGCACACACACACACACACACACACACACACACACGTTCCACCAACGCAGGGGGATTTCGGGGGAAGTGAGTGAATAGTTTCAGGTCACCTGCTAGATTCCAGTAGCAGGATGCTGTGTCAGCGAGAACAGCGGTGAGGATGAGACCAGAGCAGCTTTCACTGTCCTTAACTCCTCTGTCTCTCACTCACTCACTCACTCACTCACTCACTCACTCAAACACAGTATATGTATAGTCCAGATATTATTACATCATCAGTGACATCACCACATCCACCTCACCAGATATCAGTTGTAAGGTTTTAGACATCATCACAGCTGAACTGTTAACCTGATATTTGATCTCCACTCTACAGTGATGAAGACTCTCAGTGTTAGTGCATCAGTGTGTGTGTGATATCAGTGTGATATCAGTGTGTGTGTGTGTGTGATATCTGTTCTGGGGTATTTCCTGCCTCTGTTGAATCCCTCTGTCTGGATCAAACGTGACTATTCAGTCATCAGACTGAGGAGATGTTAGCATAGGGAAGGAAAAATGTCTAGAGGGCCCACTCTTTATCGTTCTCTTTCTCTATCACAGTCTCTCTCGCTCGCTCCTCACATCTAATACTTCAAGGACGGTGGTTAATTTAAGATCTTTTATAAATGATTAATTCAATATTTATGAATATTTTAAAGCTCCTATTAAATGACTTTGTATCTGTTTAGCATTACATCTTCCCCAAGTTTCTTTATGTGTATTCTTTCAAAGAGACAAAACTGTTACTATTACTATACTCTTTTATCTGAGATGCCTCATGTGAGATGTATTTTGCCTTTGATGTGTTTCACAATTAAACAAATTTTAATTCTAACATCATCTTGCAGTAGATATACAGTTTATTTATGTGTGTGCGTACATAGGAATGACTCTGACTGTGTGTGTGTGTGTGTGTGTGCTGGCATGCCCGATTGCATGTGTGTGTATCCTAGAGTTTGCTCCATTGACTGTCGTGGGTTAGAGATAAGAGCGGAGGAAAGTCTCCTTTCTTCCTCTTTCAGGACCATTACCTTTCATTCCAATCACAGAGGAGAGCCCAGGGGAGGGAGGCAGAGAGGGGGGGGAGGAGGGAGGAGGGGGAGGGTGTTAGTATATGACTCTGTGTCCTGAAGGATACATATGGGAAGAATGGCTTGAGGGAAAGGAGAGTCATATGGCAACTGGCACCATCGTACTGTAGTGGGCAGGGTACAGGTCAGAGCTTTATCAGGGCACAGTCATTTTTATAGGAGGAATTATTAGTTTATCATGGAGCATAAACATTTCTGACTGCATGTAGCTTTCGAACTGAATTTTCCGTTGCTTCATTGATGAAAAGTTGAGAACATGGGAGTATATGAAAATATGAATGAATGAGGCCCGTTGGCTTTAAATCCTTTGGCTGTAGTTTTTCACTGGTTCAAGTTACTAACTCTGCTGCATGCAGTCGTTGCCATGAGTGGGACGGGTTCGTCTTCAGTGGGTGTTGCCTGAACTAATCTGGTGTGAACCTCAAACAAAGTTATCAAAAGATGTAGCTTTATCTCAGGATGCCAACAACACTTTCAGCCAAAATGACCCTTTCACATTCACAATAACACAATGAGAGAGACAGAAACTAGCCTGCTGTACTTTTCACGCCACACTTGATGATGATGATGACAGGAAGTAGCGGCAGAATGAGATATCTCACCTCTTCCTCATATCTGGCTTTACTTTACAGTCCTGACTGCAGTGCCATCATACAGGAAGTGTGGTTGATATCAGAGAGGCTGATCGGAGTGTTAAATCGATCAGGGAGCAATAGATCTTGTGTGAGCGCGGTATTGATCCCTTCACCTTCTCCCATCATTGTGATTATCTGCAGCATGGATAGATTACTGAGTACCACTTAGAGAGGTATGGCGCAATACATGTACCCCAAAAGAGTTCTGAAAGGGTTTATGAAAGAGACAAGACAATATTATACAGACTTTTTAAAATTAAATTTATTGTTATTTTGCAAGAATAAATTGTTGTTCAGTCATTAGAAGTAAAGGATTCTGTTGGGAAAAGTAGAAAGAAAGGCTAGCTTCTTGAATGACTTCCTCTCCTCACCTGAAAGCTTGTAAATGCTGTTTTCTTTCTGTCGTCTTCGCATTATATTTGATTTCACAACTGGTTGCATCTAATGGCTTTTTAGGGGATAAATTCCAACTCATCATCAAGTTACATTTTTTAGAGCGACCCCAGAAATGCAATGGTCACACTCAAAGCAGTATAAATACAATTTTAATTTTATTTTAATTTGCACTCTGAAAAAATTGTATTGACCCTTTCAGAGATGGAAAAAATCATACATTTTTGCACATTTTCTGGTACTTGGATAATTTATTTCACAGTGATATTGGCAGAGATAAACTGAGTACAGTAGATAACCCAGCTGGTGTCTTTATTCATGGCTTATGTTGCTGAATACAGCTTCTGTTAAGGTGAAGTGGAGGACATCGACAACAGGAATAGGACGTTTCTCAGGGTGAAATCTTATTGGCGACTGTACCAAAGTACCAAAGGTCCTTTTTTTAACATCAGATGTCATTCATGTGTTCAGTGGTTTCCTCATTCACTCCAGTTTCAGTGTGTCTTTGTGCCATTGGCTTAGGAAACGGAAACCATATGATCTGGACTTGTGTGTGTGTGTGTGTGTGTGTGTGTGTGTTTGTGTGATGGGGGTGTGTGGGGGGGGGATTTTGACACCATTGAAAGGTGACACCAGTGATGTGTGACCATGGGTCGACCAGGTGACAACAGTGAAGGCTGATTTACTAAGAGGACAAGAGCATCAGAGTAGAACCTGACCACACATCCTTCACACTGTCAGACAGATAAACCCCCTCTCTCCATCTATCAGAGAGAGAGAGAGAGAGAGAGGGGAGAGAGAGAGGGAGGGAGAGAGAGAGAGACCGTCATCTGTCCAGTTTTAGGACGTGGCTTAGTTATTTCCATGTCAACATGTCCCTCTATCCATACCTTTTCATGTCATCCTCTCACAGAAACACTTTTCAACCTGCTGCATGCCAGTTTCTGCTGTGCTATGTAGGACAGCGTGGGTGTGTGTGTGTGTGTGTACACGTGCACGCAGGCGTGTTTGTGTGTTTCATGAAACCTCAGATGTGTTAGCCGCTCGAGATGGTTTTCAGTTCCTTCCTCTACTTCATCCTCTCCCTGGCTCATCTGGAATGTAAGGCTGCTCGCGTGTATGTGTTATCAATACGCCCTTGTGCTGCTAGTAGGTGTGCGGTGATCAATAGCCATATGATTATCCATGTAGGGAAGGTATAAATGATTTGAAACAGGGTGCGGGTGACGGATGTTTGCTTTTCACATTGAGGTTACTGTCAATAATTAATGCATGTGATTAATCTGTCAACAACTTCACATGTAGGAGAAGGATGAGAAGGACGCAGTACTGATTCTGTGTGTGTGTGTGTGTGTGTGTGTGTGTGTGTGTGTGGCCTTGACCTCCATGATTCCCCGTGAGAGATGAAGCTATGGGACGTTACGACAGTGGCATGTGGTTATGACAGTATTATTATCAATATTAGAGAACAGGACATGATTTGCAATTTCATATTTAAGTCGTTCATCGATGGTCGGGAAGTGGTCCGCACCGTACAGAGCTGGTGACGCCGTCAGCAGTCAACTGTTGCGTGAAAGTTACAAGTTACAAAATCCCATATCATCACATCTATAGAAGCCACACGCTCAAACATATAGCAACTTTCTTCTGCTTCTTCTTACCTTCTCTAACTTAGCAAAGTCAAAGAGTACAGTGGGGATAGGTTTAGAGATTCAAGGATCCTATGCCCCCCATGCTCCTATATCCTCCTTACTCTCTCTCTCTCTCTCTCTCTAGTGTCTGTGTGTGTGTGTGTGTGTGTGTGTGCATGAAGGAGAGGCCTATCTTGCCTGCTATCATTTCCTGAATGACCTCTGCTTTCAGCCTATGATGGATTGTATTGCGCTCATAGACATTAATTTTCCTGAACCAGGCAAAAAAAAACGCTTTACTCACAGGAAGAGCATGTTGGTACAAGGGTAATTCCATAAAACAACAACTAAGATACAGAGTCGGCCGTATCAACCAGCCTGGGAGAGTTCACACAGCTCCTTCCTTCATATCTCTTTCACTGTCTGTCTGTCTGTCTGTCTGTCTAACTCTCTCTCTCTCTCTCTCTTTCTCTCAAGTGTATTTGCGTATGTATTTTCTGTGTGTGTGTGTGTGTGTGTGTAATGTTCAGGTAAGTTGCAGCTGCTGTCTCAGTGGTACAGTCTTCTCATTAAGGCAGGTAATGAGCTCAGTCACATCCACCTCTCCGGGTCACCCCACCGGAGAGGGAGAGAGAGAAGAAAGGATTAGAAACAACCGAAGGGGTGGAACTGGAAAGAGAGAGGTAGCAAGAGAGAGTGTGTGTGAGAGAGAGAGAGAGAAATGACAGGACAAGATATCTTAATCATGGCACCCGCCCGGTGTTCCACCTGACTGGGTTACTCCCTGTTTACCCTTCCGTCCTCTCTGCCCCGAGTGCCGGAAAACCCAGAGAGGACTTCCAGAGAGGGTTAGGGTGATGGGACAAGAGAAGAGAAGAGTTGAGATGAATCAGTACGTAGGATTCAGCACCAGAGGAGGAGGAGGAGGAGGGAAAGACAGAATGAGGTTGTTGAAAGGGAGAGAGAGAGAGAAGGGTTAAAAACAAACGGGAGAGGGAAGTGTTAAGGAAGGAGGCGAAGGAGTGGAGGAGAGGGGAATAGTGGGAGTGTGTCTTCCCAGGAGTGAGCAGCCTGTCTTGTCGAGTAGTTCATCATTGTGTCCCCGGTGACTGTGTCTGTGGCCTGGCCCCGCTGTAGCTATAATAAGACATAAATAAGGAACAAGACTGCCTTATCTACACTGTGGCCCCCATCTCTTTCTCCCTCCCTCTCTCTCTCTCTCTCTCTCTCTTCCTCCCTCTCCTTCTCTGTCTCTTTCCCACTCACACACACACACACACACACACACACACACTTGCGCCGCAGGAGATGTAGAGTTGTCCTCTTAAGAAGTGTTTCCCCACCAAGTTCACCATTGCCACTATCTGATGACCCGCGGTCATGATGAGCCCAGAACACACACACACACTGTGGTGGAGGCTGCCTGCCTGTGCTGCACTACTAGAAACTGCACTACTAGAAACTGCACTTCCAAGTTCTTTCCACCAGCACAGTACAATTAGCACAGATAGATCATTTGCTGGACATATAAGGCATCACACGCCAGGGCCCCACACCATCAAGGGCCCCCTAAAATTGGTGGTCCTGTTTGGGTGGAGATAAATTAGCACATTTGTTGCTATTTTGGCCACATTGAGTATTTTGTATGGATTGCGTAACACACTTGTGCTATGTGGATAATCCATCCATGGGTGTTATAACAACAAGAACCCTTTCCCTTCTGTTGATGAGATATTTTTCTTTTTTTTCTTTCTCTCCGTCACTGATCACATTTACTGCTCTGTGTTTTACTGTTTTATTATTCCTCACATCCACTCACCTCTGTACTGTTTTCTGGCCCCTGCGTGTGTGTGTGTGTGTGTGTGTGTGTGTTGAGGAAACCGCTCTATCAAATTAAGTTATTAATGTGTGTGTGCGTATTAGTGTGATGTGGGACTTCATTGGGGAGTTGGATCTCAGTGGGTGCCTCGCTTTTGTTTACACAACTTAACGCTGCTTGACTCTCTGTGCCAGGCGTGTGCGTGTGTGTGTGTGAGAGAGAGAGAGAGATAGAGTGGGGGCAGCAGGGAGGGAAGGAGAGCGAGAGAGAGAGAGAGAGAGACCCCTAGAGAATGGGGCTTTTGCAGGGGCTTTGGTTGTTCCTGCATCATTACCCCGACTGCAGACAAAGCCTACTTATGTCTCTCTTCCCCCTCCCCATCCATACACTCACTCATTCATATACACACACACTGTGTGTGTCAACAGAGGCTGAGGGAGTCCTGCACAGGGGAGAAAAGAGGAAATACGAGAGAGGAGGCGAAAGAGGGGGTGCAGAGAAAGGAGAATGGAGAATAGATTTATGAAATGAAGCATTCCAAACAGCACTATCTGCCTACTGTGAGAAACACCTTTCATAAATCACCGCACAGCAGCAGAAAATAGAGCATTTGGTAGGGTTGTGTGTGTGTGTGTGTGTGTGTGTGTGTGTGTGTGTGTGTGTGAGAGAGAGAGAGAGAGAGAGAGAGAGAGAGCGAATGAGAGAGGGAGAATATATATATATATATAACCTATAACTGGTCTCCATGAAGCCTTTATGGTGGAAGGTAGTTTTGCAGGTGATGCATGTGTGTGTGTGTGTGTGTGTGTGTGCACTTGCATGTCAGTGTAAGCTTGTACGGTCGGTGTGTGTGAGGTTGTGTTTGTTAGATACCGCCCTCCCACAGGGCATCTTTACAGAGAGCATGATATAAAAAGAGACAGATAGGGTTAGAGAATGAAAACCAAAAAAGAAAGGGGAGAGGTAGAGCTGAGTACAGTAGCTCAGGGGGATCTCTGTCTGGGTCAGAGACAGAGGAGTCAGAGAGAGAGAGAGAGAGAGAGAGAGAGAGGAGGAGGAGTCAAAAGACAGAAAGAGAAAAGGGTGAGGTGCTGAGAGGAGAGGAGAGTTTTTCCTCAGGTGAGTTGTTCTGTAAGTGAGCGCTGATCTGCCCCGATCCTGTCACTGGGAAGAACGCCGGGTCGCCTGCACTGAGAATACAAACAGACACACACACACACACACACACACACACACACACACACACACGTCTTAGAGAGCTATTCAGCTTCAGCAGTGCAGCCAGTGAACTATTCACCTAGCTGTTGAACACATTGAGAGCTTATTAAGTGTCTTACCAACCACAGAAAGGCCAGGGATGTAATTTACCCGTCACACACTGGCTTCACAGTCTGTCTCTTTAACACATCTAGCGCCTATCTAGCATCCTTAAGTCCTCAGAATGAGACAATTAGCGCTCGGAGACAAGGCCGGAGCAGTCAATGGACGAGGGATGGCGGTACAGGGAGAGACAATTTAGCAAAATACATTCAGACTGAGGGAGAAAGAGAGAGAAGGCGAGGGAGAGACAGGGAATGATCTTTAAGAGGAGAAACAGGAGAAGGAGAGAGAGAGAGAGAGAGAGAGACTATTATGAGCCTGAGAATAAAACGCCGTTAGATTGCAGCGATATGAAATGAGAGAAAGGGAGAGCATGTGTCAAACAGCAGTCTGTTTTCATGAACCGCTTCCTCCCTTCCCTGATCGCTAACTGTCAGGGGGAGGAAAAGAGTTGAAGGAGGAGGGGAAGCAGAAAGGATGGACTGCTGTATCAGATGCTCATGGATGTATGAGGAACATCAGCAGCGCTTTTATCATTGAACATCCTCTCGCCTGTGGGCTGGGGGATGAGCTTCGTCTCTCATTCCTCTGAGTGTTTAAATTTGTGAATGAAAGCCAGAGGTGAGAATTATAGTCAGTTAGTGTTATATTCACTCTTAAAATCTTCTTTTCCTTAAAACCAGTAAGTGAATCTGCCAATGGGGTGACATAATCTTGTTTCTAATGCAATGTCACTTTTCTTGAACCAGTTAACAATATCCTCTTTTTGATCACTCCACTACTATCAAGATAAAGTCACGTGATTCAAGAACATTTCTGAAACAAGTGGATATGTCCCACCACGTCCGCAGATGTTTCGCACTTCTTTCAAGAAAAATAAGACGTTAGGAGTCAATGGCTTGTTAAAATGGACATTTGTACTGAATGGTGTGACTTCATGCCGTCCTATAACCAGTGTACCGGGCCTTGGACGGAGGGCGGTAATGTAGCATGCAGCTGAATTAAAGGGGTAGGTATTTAATTGCGGCCCGCAGATGGCCTCATACATCTTTGGATCATTTAAAGGGGCGGTGGGCTGAGTAATGTGTGTGTGACAGGGCGCTGTGTTTTATAAGAGAGCCCCTATTACACAGTCTGCTCTATAAAGAGACACAGTCGGGGTGGGGGGGGGGTGTGGTGGTTGAAGGCCCAGTCTGTAATTGTAGTATGGTACCCTTTGTCTAAACACTGTCACCCTACCACTCGCTTTGTTTACATGGAGATGTATTAGATCAAACACATTTTGTCACTATGGCAACGATCGAGCCTGGACAGAGACTGATGGCATGCTATTGCTAAACGTGAGTTTTACATTTGTATTGTAGCTCTAAATGGTTCGGTTACAGATATGATTTGTCAAGAAAGCTTCAGAAAGAAGTCAAACTCAAACACGACGTGGAACGTACCCCAAAATCAATACGACTGAATAAATTCCGGATGGTATCTTTAACCTGTCCTGCCATCCTCTGTGACGAAGAGGAGGAGGGGGGGGAGGAGGCATGGGAAACATGACAGATTTGAAAGGAAGAATGAATGTGTGGAGAGAGAGAGAGAGAGAGAGAGAGAAAAACAAGGAATGAGATGAGAACATATTATGAATAGGGAGCGAGGCAGGCCAGAGGAGGAGATATGAGCAGGGGGATCAAATTAAATGAATGAAGTGAGAAAGAGAGGCTGAGAGGACGAGATGAGGCCAGGGATGGAGGGATATGGAGATGGTTAAGGAGAGATGAAGTGAGGGATGTAGAGGAGTGTGTGTTTGCAGCGGAGTCCCAGCTGTTATCTCCCTGGGGGTTCAAACAGCTGTCATACACGGTAATAACACACACACACACACACACATTTGCTTTGTTCTCTTACCCCATATCTTTGTGCCCCCGTTATATATCTCCTTTTTTCCTCACTTTCCTTCTTTTGATTTGTTGTTTCCCCCCCCCCCCCTTTTACGCCTCGTGTTCAACCTTCTCTGTATATGTTTTTACATTTCTTTTTTTTTTTCTGTCTGCGTTTCACTCTTTTTCTTCTCTCCCCCCACCGCCCCCTCCCCCCAAGAGAGAGATAGGGAGGGAGAGGGAACGATGGTAGGATGGGTGAAGAAATGGGAAAAGCGGCATGGGGAGCAGGAGGACAATCCTTTCATGTCTCCGTATCCACCGGTCTGCATATTCCAGATTACATTCCCTCTTCTTGGCTAGACGGCTTTTCCAATTTCTCCCAACCGGGGGAAAGGCGGGTTGAGAAGAAGCAGGTGGTTAACTACATTAACTCATTTCGGCGTCCTCTATGAGTTTGGTACCCTAATCCCCCTCTGTTGACATGGCAGGGCTGGGGAGCGTGGGGGCCCGGGTTGATAGGGAGGCCCTCCTGTCACTCCGGAGGTCACTTGCCCTCCCCTTTTTTTTTTCTTTCATCATTTACCCCTCTTCTCTTCTCCAGCCTCAGACAGCGCCGTCTCAGCCCCCAGCTCTCAAATTCAAACACTTTGTTGAAGCACAAATTGGAAATTCTTTCTTTTGCTTTAGGTTTTTGCTCTTTAGCTCAGCCACAACAAAGTCAGAACGAGAGAGAAAGGAACCGGAGCTTCTGAAGAGGGGAAGAAATGGGGGCTTATGATAGACACACATAGAGACAGAGGACTGTAGAGGCTCTATGAGCACAATACAAGGTGGATGGAGGGGCTGCAGTTTGGATAGAGGTTGGATATGTACGTACGATGGGGGATGGAGAGCATTGTTGTACGGGTGGATACAGGGGAGATCTAGAGGGATAGAGGGGGATCAGCAGAGAGGAGGAAAAGGAGGAGGGGGTGAGAGAAGAGTGATTATGGTGGGTCTGGGCTGCCAGGCCTGATAAATGACTAATCAGGAGAACAGGGCCTTAGGTCCCTCGCAGGACCACTACTACCACAGTCTTATCGCAGGCGCTGGCCACAGACACACACACACACACACACACACACACACACGCTTCACACATGCACACAAACATACTTTACACATGCACCCATATACACACAGTGCACCGGGACACAAAAGGAGAGAGGGAGAGAGGGAGAGAGGGAGAGAGGGATGGGTTGAATCCATACTGTAGCTACCTCTCCTGTAGCAGCCCTCAGCTTGGAGAGCTGTTATAGATCCACCTCTGTCTCCTCCTCCTCCTCCTTCTCCTCTTTCTTCCTGTCTCACCTCTCTGACTCCTTGCTCCAGGTCTAATGGTCTGCCAGGGCTGGGACAAGGAGCAGGTCACGCAACCAACAAGCGGTGGTTCCACTCCAAATTCATATATCCACCGTTTGAAAAGTTCATTTAAGCTCAGTTAAACCTGACATACCAAGAACTAACATTTTGAAGATCCATCTATATTTTATAGTGATGGATTTCAGTTGTGTAGCTTCTTGAATTGAAACTCTTCATATACTGGACTGCAGTGAGTGCAAGAGGAGGATATGTTGGAAAAAATACCGTTAGTAAGGAGGTAAATCCAATCTGGCTGCATTCCAAGCTAATGATCAGGAAGGGATGGGAAAAGGAGGGAGAGAGAATTATTGAGGGGGAGGGTGGGGGATGGCAGAAGGAAGTGATGGCGGCGGGGTATATGGACGTCTTTGTGTGTCACGCTCCATTGAATCGGCCTCCATACCTCAGCAGCCATGTGATCCCGATTTGATGCTGCTAATAGTGACACCAGCAGGGTTGAGAGCAAGTGTGAGAGCGAGACAATGAGGGAGGGTGTGTGTGTGTGTGTGGGGGGGTGGAGGGCGGGTAGGGCCGGCAGCAAGAGGCAGAGAGGGAGGATGGGAGGAAGGAACAGGAAGGGAGAGATGGGAAGAACAGAGGAATAGCCAGAGCAGAGAAGGAGAGACGGATGGGACCGTGGTCTCTGTGGGATTCTGTGCAAGGACGGCCAAGCTGTTCCCCCTGTCCCCTTGTACCTTTACGTCCCTCCATGTCCCTTTATGTCCCACTGTGTCCCTGGACACAAAGTCACTCTCACAGCCAGCTCACCTCTGTAGCGCACATACCTGAATGAGCAAACTGTGTTTTTACTCTTGTGGCCACTGTTGTACTGGTGATATGGCTTTGTGTGTGTGTGTGTGTGTGTGTGTGTGTGTGTGTCTGCTGAAAGTTAGACATTAACCTACACAAGCAAGGTTTGTCTGCCTCCCTTTGGGGCTGAAGGGTATATACATCAGTTCTTATAGCCGTTCATTTGTTTTTAGACGGTGCTCTGTGTGTGTTTTCAAGGTGTTTTGTGTGTTTTTTTATTATATATTGATCTAATTATACATTTTCTTTTATCTTTTTCATGCTTCTTGACCTGAAATGCGTTCATCAACCAAAAGGTACGTTACACACAAATTGTGTTTGGGTCTTTCCCTTTTCCTAACAGAGCACCAGCTAACTAGCGCAGTTTACAGTATTTACCCACCACCACACAGCTCCCTAGCGCCGTGCTCAGCAGTAGATAAAGATGGAATTCTACTGGTGTAATTCGTATTTCACACCCAATATGAATCTGAGCCATTCCCGGGGCAGCAGTCATAACATGGGAAGTGTTGGCGGAGTCTTCCCTGCTCTCCGACTGTCACTCCGAGCTAACTCCCAGCCAGGCTGAAGCCTTGTGATGCCTACCTCCCTCTGACTCTCTGTCTCCACCAATCACGGCCAGCAGCCCCGTGATGCCCTGTGATGTGGTTGCCGCGGAAGCCGGTGTCCGTGGCGATAAGGCCTCACAGATGAGCAATCTGATTGGATTAGCAGCCTCTTTGAAAAAGCCCTGACTGGCTGTTTGCCGGCGGGATGCAAATGAGCTCCTAAGGAGGAAGGCAAGGGCTTGACCCTTATTGAGCCTGGCAGTACGGAGGGTGGCAGGGGGGGGAGGGCAGCCTGTGGAAGCCGAAGAGTAGGAAGTGAAGAGGTAAAAGTATATCACTGGCAGATAATCCTCCCCGTCTCTCTCTCTCTCTCTCTCTCTCTCTCTCTCTCTCTCTCTCTCTCTGTCATTTTCTCTTCTCTCACTGCTTGGTGCCACCGTCCTGCCTGGCTAGCTGGTTGGCTGGTAGCTGCGTGTCAGGGCCATTTCACTGCTGTGTTTCACCCACTCTGACAGCCACTTAACCTCTAGGCCTGGCAGCATCCACAGCCAGATTCCTGACCCAGCAGGCTGCAGCTTAACATAGTTAACACTGCTTCGCTGTACGTAACATCTTTACTGATGTTAACTGGGCCCCCGGTGTGTCTCTTAGGTATTAAATGTTCAACAGTTATAATAGCGACGGCACGGAGGAATCTTGCGGTAGGGTTCTTTTACTGTTTTATGTGAACACACACTCATTCATACGCACTCATACACGCTCTACGACCTCCTGCCAATAGAGAAAGTCAGGTAGGAGCTGTAAGTCATGCTAGATAAATCCTGCTTTTGTTCCAGAAGGACAAGGTTGTTTTGGGTGTGGAGGGATGGAGGACAGGATGGATGGAGCGGCGCCTATACAGTTTTAAGAGCTTGTCCCAGTGTTAAAGGCTGTGTAGGCGGCATGGCCCTCCTCTCACCCCCTCCTCTCCCCTGGGGGGTTTTATCTGCCCATTTCCTCCTCCTATGCCGGGCCCCCGGGACGCCTTAATGGCGCCATGTTCCCTGTCAGTCAGATATTTAAATGGAAACCGACCATGAAAGTATGGCTGCTAAGGGCTGGCTCGCTGTGCCACGTCCTTGCTCTCAGCAGCGAGAGTCAAACGCAGAGGCCCAAACCCCAGCCCCAAGCCCCAGACAAGCCTGCAGGGGGAAAGTCAGGCTCAATCTGCAAGTTTAATATCCCCCATCAGGTTCCAAACCTGTTTACCTTGCAGATTTGATCAAGGATACTGATGCAAATGGAGGCAAAGGCTCCTCGCTCTGGAAACCTTCTGTCCAGTGGTTCATTGATTCATGTTAAATGGGCTCAAGCATCATTCTTACTCACTCACTTCACTCAATTGATATTGTCCTAAATACAAAAGAATATTGGTTTCTCTTCGTGAGCCTGCATCTGTAGCAGTGTATTGTTGCACTGTGTGTTTGTGTGGTGGTGTTGCGTTAATGTCTTACTCCACAGTCATAATAATCATTGTGACAATTGACAGCTGCAGGTGGTCTCACCAAACCACGCTAGACAACCTGATTTAACCCAGTAATAAATCTCTGTGCCCAGTTGGCCATTTTAGCCATTTGGCACAGGGCACTGTAAATTCACCCTAATTAGATACTCCCTCTCCTCCCCCCCACCCCCACCCCCATCTTCCCTCTCTCATCTGACTCCCTCCCTCTCCCCTGTTTCCTCCCCTGCTCATTGGTACATATGCTCACACACCTGGCCTGCATCGTTGCCTGTTTACAAATGACCAGGCCTGTTCTGCTGGCTTCAGCATCAACTCCACCATGCTGTACTGAATCTCCTCTCTCTCTCTCTCTCTCTCTCTCTCTCTCTCTCTCTCTCTCTCTCGCTCTCTAACCT
>JAXDDX010000001.1:9510000-9715000 GCA_034670405.1 Hoplostethus atlanticus | reverse complement strand
GTGTGTGTGTGTGTGTGTGTGTATTCATGGGTGTGTGTGAGTGTGAGTTCACTAATGACTTCACACCCCATTAGCCCCTTTGCTTGATATGTCACACTTCATTATGTACTTAGATCAGTGGTGCATGAACCTGAAAAACAGTGTGTGAAGGTGTGTGTGTGTGTGTGTGTGTGTGTATGTATGTGCTGGGGAGTATGTAGCGATGCCAACTTTTGGCCCCAACTCTAGTAGACCAGTGGCTTTTAACGTTTTCTTTTGGGACCCACATTTTAATATTATTTTTTTCAGTGACCCAAATTTGTATTCCAGGCCACGTTGTGAGCTTATCAAGCAATATTTACCAATTTACCAGACATATGTATTTTATGCCTGCCTAGCATAGAGAGGCTTTGGAAAGCGTTGGCCTCATAAACTAGACAGTAGCTTTCTATAAAATTCAATTTGTTCAGTCAAGGATCTTTCGCCGGAAATTACTCCGGAATAATTTTGGGACCAATTTGAATCGTTTTCCCTGACTCAACTTTGGCTCCGGACCCAGAATATGAAAGTCAGTGGGTTAGCCTGCAGGATCTGTATGCAGAACACCTCAGAGAAAAATAAATGCCCCTGTCTCAGTAGATACATTTCTATCTGCTTAAATCTGGTTAACATTTTATAATAGGGGCCTGATGTATGGAGAGTTTATTTGTCTTCATAATTCACAAGATCTCTTGTGTGTGATTCATAGATCAATTACTCAAAGAACCACCACTGTCCAAACATTTATTCCTCTGTTTAAGCATGCCTTTGTAGATAGAAATTCATCATAAAATCCTCACAGTGTGTGTGTGTGTGTGTGTGCGCGTGGGGGTCCACATCGATCAATGTATATATGCTCATGTTTGCTGCATTTCTGTGCGGCTGTGTGTGTGTAGATGTGCGTGCCACATATGTGATATGTTTTAATTCGTGGTAAACAGACAGCGGGACAGCGAGGCAGGTTAGTTTTATCTTTAGTTTTATTAGTGTGTTTATCTTAATTCCCCTCAGTCCCTTTCAGTTCCTACCATCCATTACCTGTCTGAGGAGGCAACGTGCTCTCCTGGGCCTCACACACACACACACACACACACACACACAAACACCTTGGCTCTTAAAATATGATGATATGACTGTACATGTGTATGCGTGTATTGCTCACTGCGTGTGACTAACTGCCTGTGCCTTTTCCTGTGTCAGTTTCGTATGCTTTGTTGCCTTGGCTTATGGAAAAGATGATGTTTTCATAGCAGTCCGTTGTGACCTTGGCTGTGTAGACGGGTCTGTAATGTAATCATGAGCAGGGGAGATGAGCAGCTTTGTCAAGGCACCATAAACAGGCTAATAGATGCACGCCATGCTAACATGACAGGCATCTCACACATCACACCTCACATCACGTCACATGGCACACGTACTGTACGTTGAGGTGAGGCGCAAGTGTCTGCAAGAGAGAGTGCATCAGATCCAAATGGTTGCATTTGCATACATACATGGGTGTGTGCACACCCACACACACACACACACACACACACGCACGCATGCAAGTGTATGCATGTATTCTCACACTACATTACCCCCTGTGTGGAGAGTGACAGGCTCTTTTGAGGGTCTGACCCTCTCCCCATGCTGTTTGTTTTTGGGGTCACGTCCTGCCCTCTAACTCCTGACCCCTGACCTGTGACCTTAGCCCGTCAGCCGGTAGACACCAGCATCAAGCTGACAGCTCCCCAAGCCCACTGACCCCAAAAGCAGAGAGACAGAGAGTAGGGGGGGGGGCAGACACTGAGAGAGAGGGAGAGAGAGACTGAGGGAGAGAGAGAGAGAGAGAGAGAGAGAGAGAGAGAGCTTTGACCATTGACCTCTCTTGGAGGGGGAGCAGCATATACCCAGCGAGCATGACAGTTTACCTGTTCAAAGAGGTCAAGAAGAGGGAGAGGCGGCTCGGAGAGAGAGAAACAGACTTTATAGTACTTAATGCCTATGGACCAGAGAGAGGATGAAAGTGAGAGGAAAGGAGGAAAGAAAGGGATGTCAAGACTGTGGAGAGTGAGGAAGGAGGGGGAGGAGGTGAGGAATGGGATGGGAGGACAAACATCGGTGAACCTGGCTAGTGGAGGTCAGACTCTGCCTGAGGAGACAGGGGCCTCAAGATTAGCCTCCACGTTAATGGCCTTTACACACACACACACACACACACATGCATACACACTGCAAGCCAGTCCTAGAGAACTGGCATACCGCAGGGACATGGAACTAGTGAGAACACAGCCCTGACTCTCATATCCTATTTATACATCCTTTCCTGTACATTACAATCCTATTTAGCTCGCCCTGCTTCCTACACAATCCTATTTATGGATCCCCCCCTTCTACTCTCCAATCCTATTTGTGTGCCCCTTCCTCCTGTATGCAGGTGCCATCTATCCAAAAGGCTGCCTATTGGGTGTGCAAGCTGTGATTCAGTTAAGTGTGTTTGTATGTATGTGTGTGTGTGTGTGTGTATGTGGGTTTGTTCACCGGTGATTTGTGTGTTAATGTAAGACTGAAATTGGAGTGTGTCACCCAGGAATAAGGGAAACTCTGTCTGCACATATCAATCATTTGCTCTCTGGCTTTTCTTTGTTCCTCACAGGCCTCAGTGTTTTCTCTCCTTGTTTTACCTAACTTCATTATACTCTGCACTCTTAAGGGGAAAGGGTGTCAAATCTGTTGAGTTGAGACCCGAGGTGCTTGCCCTTTACCACATCCTCTGTCAGCTGATGCAACGTCCTGCACATCCCCATCTCTGTCCATAAGTAAAGATGAGTGTCTTTGTCTCCTGTCCCGTCCCATCTCCACCTGTCCATGTGACAGGCCTCTTATCCTCCATTAGTGTATTTAAACAGGACAAAGTACCTGTCCACATCATGGCCCTGTCTCCACCTCACTCCCTTACCTGTCACTCACCCAGCCTTATGAAAGCAGGCTCATTCTGTTTGAAGGTGGGAGATGAAAGGGGAACCGCAGTCAGGGACCTTGTTGGCCTGACAGACCTGATTAGAGCGGTTGAAGGTGGGGGAGAAGAGAGGGGAGGGAGGGGGTGAGGATGTTCCTGCCTAACCGGATGAGGGGAGAAGGTGAAGGGTAGGTCTGTGTCAGGAGAGGTGAGCTGTAGCAGGGTGGGTACGGAGACCCGTTTGCCTATCCATATTAAAACCACTAAGGTGTTGGCCCTCCTGAGCTGAGGGCTCATCTGAGACGTTCAGTTAAACAACCAACTGGGTTGGTTTGAATCGAACCGTTATATTGAGCCTGAGCTTGAGTCTTCGGCAAAAGGGTTTCCAGTGATATATAGCGTCTGCCATTTGGCAGACATTTTTATCCAAAGCCAACACCAGAGTGAAATAGTGTGACTGAGTTGAATTTATTAATCATTCAATTAACTAAATGTTCCTTCTTGGTATGGTTCAGATGAATGGACTGTCAGTCTCTAATGCAATCCAATCCTCAGCACACCTCAAGAGAGTCGCTGAGAACTTAACTGCTCTGCAACTCTTTAATTTCTCTCACCGTCTTGCTGTTTTTCACCCGCAGTACTCATTCCTCAATAACCTTTTGCCCCACTCATTTTCTCTTTCTTTCTTTAATTATTTTTCAGTGTTTTTCAGTATAAATCAGAATCCAGTAGCAACAGTTTGAGTCAAGTCTCTCTGTCTCTCTCTCTCTCTTACCTTTCCTCCTCAGATAGAGTCTTCCTCTGTGCCTTTGGGGCCGGCTGGTAAAGACAGTCGGGGCAGTCGATCGTATCAGACTATCAGGCCAGTTCAACCATAAATTACCTGCAGCTAACAAAGCGTGCTGCTGTAACCATTACACAGGCAGTCAAAGTCACCCCGGCCCACACAGCTAGGCTACACACCCTCACTGGCTGACTGCAGACCAGGGAGGGGGGTGTTTGTGTGGATATCTGGTCTGTCACACATTGAGATCTGAATATTTACAGGATATGACTTCAAAGAACGATGGTAATAGGCAGGTGTGGTCCAGTCATGGTGGTCCAGACAGCCCTGATGACCACAACAGATTAGTAACAAGCCACAGACCTTGCTGATCTTTGTCATGGTGTAAATTAACGTGTTGATGATAACATTTATCATTTGAGTAAATCTAGCAGAGTCATTTTAGACCACAATTTCTCTTTGAAGTCTGAGTTGGATGAAATGTTGGTCTGCTTACATTTTTTTAATGCAAACATGATTGCAAATGGACCATCAATCACAATCACTTGGTGTCTGAATGTTATACTTTGTCTGAAAGTGCACAATGTGTACTGAAAGTACACAACACTGAAATATCCACTTTTAATGTAATAGAATTTGAAAATTAGATTTTTGATATTTGAAAAATAACTTATCTGAAAGCATAAAGCTTATTCATGTGGTTCTTCATCTGAGGATTTAATTGGGCGTTGTAGCTGCATCCAGTGAGCCTGCATGCTGTGCTGTATGGTGCTAGAGATAGACCAGTGGCTTCCCACTGGCTTTCTCACTCTCCCAGCTGCATGCGCAAGACTGTGTTAGTGGCTAATTGAGAGCGTGTTCTGTGCTGCAGCTCTGCCCTGGAGGTTAGTGTTAGCACACACACACTCTAGCAGGACAAATGAGAATACACCCCGCCATCTGCCCAAGAGAGACACTCCCTCGCCCTCTCCTTGTCCCTCTACCCTTGTACCCCCTATCCTTTTTTTCTTCTCATTTTTATTCCTTCCTTCACACTCCTACCTCCCACCTATCTCTTTTCCCTCGCCTCTCTCCCTTCGCTTCCCTCCATTTTCTGTCCTACCTTACTACTTTTCAGAGTCTCTGACTTGTTCATCTTCCTCTCTTCATACCTCTTCACGTTCTCTTCATTTCTACCCCTCTTGTTCCATCCCTCCTCCTTTTTGCCCCCTGCCTCTGTCCATCCTGGCCAAGTCAGTGGGAGGTGTGTGTGTGTTGTGATGTGGTGGGTTCAGGCCGACGTGTTAAGGTGTTGCCGTACTCCGACTGCAGACTTTGAGAATGTTCCGGTGCGATCCATAGGGGCTGACACCGAAGGTGACCCCCGGTCGGTAACCTTGGAGACCAACTTTATTAAAATGAATTTGAGTAGAGGGGCCGTCCTGACAGCAGCATAATTACATCGCAGAGCATCAGCACTAATTTATGCAGCCCGCATTCAACCGGTCAGGAGTGGCGAGATGGGGTCAGCATGGACACACACACACACACACACACACACACACACACACAGAGCAACACTCTCACACACAGGGACATACACAGGAGTGTATTGGAACACACACTCACACACGGACTCACAAACACACACCTACACACGGACTCACAAACACACACCTATACACACGGACTCACAAACACACACCTATACACACAGACTCACAAACACACACCTATACACACGGACTCACAAACACACACGTATACACACGGACTCACAAACACACACCTACACACGGACTCACAAACACACACCTATACACACGGACTCACAAACACACACCTATACACACGGATTCACAAACACACCTATACACACGGACTCACAAACACACACGTATACACGTGGATCGGCATACCAATAAAATCAGTAAATGCATTCAGTTTCTTCTCACACTACACAGCACACCGTCACATCCCTCTGTAGTTTCTCTTTTGCTTTGAGGGTCACAGTGTGTTGGAATGTGTGTAGGCATGCATGCATGAACTGTGTGTGTGTGTGTGTGTGCGTGTGTGTGTGTGTGAGAGAGAAGAGAATATGTGTGAGTATATTTAGCAGAGTTATACAGACAGGCAGTGGACAGGCCTTATTAGTGTCAGAGCCTGATGAATGCAGCAGAGAGGGAGGGACTGCTTGCAGGCGCATCAAAGACACAGACACAGTCCAGAGACAAGTAAATGTACGTTTGCCCATGTGTGTTTACCCAAACTGTCTTTAATCCATATACACATTGAGCATGTGTTTGAGATTGTGCATGCAATACGTGCATTTCAGTGTCCCAACCCCGTTTATGCCACTCAACACTAAAGCTCTCCATTGAAACCATTACTAGTGAGATGCTTTTAGGCAGAGTGGCAACTAATCCAGTGGAGTTCGACGGCAGGGTGGGCCACCTTGACTGTTCAGTGGTAGGGGAAACACTGGTTTACACTAATTATGACAAGTAAAGGTCAAGTCTCAGAGGCTTTGTAGTCCTTTGGGTATTTTGCCCAAGAGTAACTTTAGTCCTGCCATTGTAATTGTAAGTCTTTCTTAATCCCAACACCCTGTTCCTATGAACGCCCCTTCTTCTTTTCTATCTCTCTCTCTCCTCTGTATCCTCCTCAGCCTCCCTCTCTCTTGCACATGAACACATAAAACATATACACACATACATGCAAACTTTGTCCATCCCAACGTGAGCTCAAGTACCGTAGATCCAACCCTGTGATGGTTGGTACCCTCACATTAAGCATTTAAGGGAGTCTATTATGCTTCAAGATTGCCGCCAATGTCACTCTTGTTTTTATTGGTTAGGTCCAGTGTGCATGTTGAAGGGCCCAGGTAGGCGGATGTGAGCGTCCACTTGCAGACATTAGGCTGTATCAAGAATAAGCCACAATGTGAAAAAAGTTTGTAATTGTGTTTTGCTGCACTGCAACACGCAAACAGGGCTGTCCTCTTTCTGATCGCTACTTGTCAGCTGCTTGAAAAGTATGCACCCTGTCATGGACCTGGTCAAGCCTGTTGGAATAAAGCCCGAGCGACTAATGTCAAATCCAAATCGAGCTTTGGGGCAAAATCAAGCCTCTAACACAAGCACGACGATACCTGGCCTGCACCGCAGAGGGGAATGTAATAAACGGACTAACGCATAAAGGTGGAGTGAATGAAAGATCAGAGGGGAGAAAGGAGGAGGGGGGTCAGAGGAAGAGCAGCAGGAGAAAAGCACAGGAGGCAGAGTAGAGGAAAGGAGGAAAGGGGAGGAGGGTGAAGAGATGGGAAGGGGGGTGTCATGGATATAACTCACTGCTCCAGTCACTCCGTGGTAGCCGCTGTGACCAAGGGCACACTAATCTATCCCATTAGCAGGTCTCTCCAACTCTCTCATAATGTTACCGCTAGCTGCTCTCCTGTGACATGTTCCTAGTTTGTGTGTGTGTGTGTGTGTGTGTGTGTGTGTGTGTGTGTGTGTGAGAGAGAGAGAGAGAGAGAGAGAGAGCGAGAGAGGATGCATTTGTGTGAGACGGTGTGTAAGAGACAGTGTGAATGAGACAGAATGCGTTTGGCCATGTGTGTGTGTGTGTGTGTGCGCGCGTGTGTGTGTGTGCGTAATGACAGTTCAGCTAGTTGCTCTCCTGTGAAAATGACACGTTCCTGCCAAATTAATATCATTACTATCAGAGTTTAATGGGCCAGTGCTGCCTTCTTATTTAAAACAGAACATCCCTCTCTCGACCTCCACCACGAGGGAACGGGGGGGGTGGGGGGTGATGGCGGGCGGGGGGAGTAAGAGAGAGGATGGCTAAATGAGCAGGATCGACAATGCCAACAGCCATTCTTTCCAACCAGGGCCAAGGAGGAAGTTGAACTTAAGATAAGGATAAGATGAACTTGGACAGGAACGGGGTTTAGATAGCAGTACAATGGATAGAAAATATGAATAAAAGATACAACATCCTCATCATTATTGGCCGGAAAGAATTCTCACTATATTGATCATGGAGAGATACAATTAATAGACTTACAAATTGACAGTCCAGTTCAAGAGTACATGAATGATTTTAGTTAGGAGAAATGAATGTTTGCATGTGCAACTGAGACCCACTTTTTTTGGTATTCAGTGGGAACTGGACCACATATTGTTTTTCCCCCCCCCCACCCATGTCAGTCATTTGCCTAAAAATGCATTTGCCTCCGCTGCTTTGCGCGATAGATTTAAAATGTATCTTTGCTCTGGTGAACAATGGCACTGCCTTCCCAGTTGTAATGTTAATTCTTGGGATTGTGTCCCCAGTAATTGTTACAGCAGGGTGCATGTCTGCTGCTGGAGTGACGGCTGCTATCACCACTGGTATTTACCATAACAAAAACCCCACGAATGATCCCATTGTGTTCCACATGTCAGGATGCTCCTTGCCTTTTCCATTGTGGAGAAATAACACTCCCAATTTTGGAGGGAGCGTAGAGGCATTTGGTCTTTTTTGTCAGTCATTGGATACATTTTCTTTCATACCTTGTGTTGTACAGTATGCCTTTTTATGAAACACACTTTTTTGGTCATTGGTTTGTATTCTGTTACAGTGGGTGTAAGTGTGTAAGGGTGTACAGTATGAGCAGTCTGTTAGGGTGTCATTCTTCACTTGGAGTCAGCGCTGTAATAATGAGTTCATTTGGAAATACACTCTGTGGGCTGCCTGTGCATTTACGCGCTTGCATGTGTGCTTGTGTATACACACGTGTGCATATTTGCACGTATTATATACATGTGGGTAGAACTCTTGCAGTGAAAAGTGAGTGTGACTGTGTGTGTGTGTGTGTGTGTGTGTGCGTGCGCCTCCATGTGTGTGAGATTGTGTGTGTGAATATGTCAGGTTGCCGCAGGAGACCAATTAGCTGGTGCGTCAGTGAGGAGGTGAGCATACACACACCTGTGTGTGGCCCTATTACACCAGCTCATCACACACTCACATACCGACACACAGACAGCATTGCTCTGCTGATAATAGAATCATACTGACACTTACAGTACATTGACCATATGGAATAATGACTTCAGTGTGTCAAACTGTCAGACTTGAGTCACAAGCACGCGTTATTTCAACCAGGTGTTACTAACTTAACCAACATTTGTAAACTATGGGTTATCTTATTTCTTTTGAATGGTTGTCATCGTCGATATGCACTTCTACACTTGAGCCTTTCTTCACTCAACGGTGCACGCCTTGTAGCGTTCACATTGAGACCAAAGACAGATCGAGCCCAAACTTTGAGATATCCTGCACCAACGCAATCAGGTGAGAGTGAAAGAGCAGATCACGGCCAATAAAGCAGCTAGGCCTCTTCATGTATAATTCAGTTCTTTTATGGTGGTCTCTGCACCCATATGGGCGTGCTAAAGGAAGACTAAGGCCATTTCCAGCCAGAGAAAAGCCCTTTTAAAAGCTAATCCCTGTGCCAGAGTCCTGCTCCTTTTACTGCTCCTCTTTAATGAATAGGTGTCCAATAAGGCCTTTTATTGTCTTAGCATATGTTGCTTTTATTAGGGGAAAATAATTAGGTTGTGCGGATCACCTCGGAAGTCCTCTCGCAAGATAAAAATGAGATAGTTTCACAGTCGCTGCGCAAGTCCTTCTGACTCTCCATCGTTTTCCCCTTGGATGCCTTGTGTCCTAGCTCCCTCCTCTCCTTCCCTTCCTACCCTGCTCTCCTTGTCCCTCCTCTCCTCTTAATGCCTCCCCTCTCATTCCCCGTTCTCTCCTTCCATTCCCTCCCCTCTTGTCCCCTTTTTACACTCCCTCTACCCCCATCCTCACTTCCTACTCTATTGTTCCCTCGAACACACGTGCACTAAATGTCTGCATTGGACTACACACACACACACACACACACACACACACGCGCGCGCACACACACACAACACACGCACCATTGCAGTGTGACAGGAGGCAGTTGATGACTGACACTTGGTTGATCTTATCTGGCGCAAGAGAGGGGAGAGGGAGGGCCGCAGAGAAAGAGAGCGTAAGAGTGGGAGGACTGCGGTGCTTTGTGCTTTGTTCCTGTCACTCCTGTATGGTTTATCCCCCTGCTCCTTTCTCTCCCTGTCTCCTCATCCTCTCCTACATCACTCTGTTTGCTTTGTGTGTGACTTGGAGAGGAGGAAAGTAAACGGGGGTTCATCTGTGATCGGAGGCTCCAGGGAACCAGATCCATTTACTTCCTAGGTCCTAACCATGACCATCTACCCCTGAGACCCCGGCCACAGGGACACGGGCTAGCGTACAGTGATGTAAGTTATGGGGCCGGGGGGGGGAGGGAGGGCACTGCAGGGGAATGGAAAGAAGGGGCCGGATGGAAAGAAGGCGCCGCGGAAGGAACGGGGGCAAAAAGGAGACAGACAGAGAGAGATTGAGCGGGCATGATGAAGGAATGGAAAGAGAGGGCGGGAGGGAGGAGCCTGGTCCTTCCATCCTGTCCTTAATGCCCCCCAGGGGAGCGTGCTGCCTGTAGGGGGGTATTAGCCGTCAGCCTATGGGCTAATGGAGGTATGAAATAGTTTAGTACATACAGATGACCAGGGGTGGACTAATCACTGGTAGCCTCATGGGGAGACCGGTGATGAGGAGCATGGGGTGCACCGGGAGGGATCGAAACAGGCACCCAATCCAGTCAAGGTTTTGTGTCGTATTACATGCTGTTGGCTTTATGGAAACAAGCCTATTTCCCTTTCACTGTGTAGACTGCACATGGATTATTGTTTGACTTAAATTCCCTGCGCAACACCTTCAGTTCACTTTGTCTCGTGTGACCTTTAGCCTACCTCAGTCGGGGTCATAGAGGTCACTACGGAGCCGTGGGGGTGAGTGTGAGGGTGTTTTCTGAGGTGTTTGGGGTACTAATCTCCTCTCCTCTTGGTTGAGTGGTCAGGCTGAATGGATGGACACGTTGTTTATCTGAGGGGACCGCGTTACCCAGGATTCCCTCTACAGCTGGGCCAGACACGCTCAGCTGAGCTGTCAGCTCGCAGAGGTTACCACCGCTGAGGGCAAACATAACTCACACACACACACACACAGGAACAAATATAGAGTATAGTTGTTGTATAGTTTGTTGTATGGTTATAGAGTATAGTTGCTTTACTTTTTCTCTTTCAGCAGTCAGTGCGAGAAGCAGGGCCCCAAAGCTTTTGATTTCAATGGTTATTTATTAAATGTAAAATATCTTTAGCACAGATTAAAAACCAGACACCTCCATCTATTTTAAACATCACAGGTTGAAAAGAAACATTCCTGAAACAGAATCACAATCCCTTTGGAGTCCCACGTTCAGGATAGCTAGTCCACAAGGCTGGGGCAGAGGGCTGAGGCAAAGACTCCACCTGATCCCTTTGGGGGCTACAAACCAGGAAATGCTTTGCAACGTAATATAGGCTTGTTACACCGGATCACAGAAGAGAGTTTTATCCAGTAAGTACCTTTCTAATATCGGTACTTTACCAATTGTAGATGAGAACATAACATCTCTAGTAATTATTGTTGTGTTCAGAACTGGGTAAAATAGCATTTGCAAGAAATTGCCAGTATTTGTTGCCATGTAGAACAATACAGTGAGTACAAACATTACACAATCACAGGAAAGTGCTTGAAATGTGGGGTACTTCTCTGTGATTGAGGGCTTACTGGACAATAACAACCCCACGTTTTGTTCTGACCCAAAACTGTGTTGTGGACCTTTTATCCGGTGGGTCGTCACATGACAAGCGTGGCCATATGCTGTAACGGTCCCGGGTCCTCGCCTGGAACTAAAGTTCTCAAATTTGGGTCCCTGGCAGATTGTCTACATTTAGCACTGCTGTTTAATTGGAGTGCCATCACAGAGGTCATTCGGTAAACACTCCCCCTTCCTCCACTCTGCCTCAACCCTCGCTGCTGTACAAATTCCAACTGACAACAACTGACACAGATGGTGAGCAGAAACACAGAAGGACAGGCAAAGGAAGAGGACCACCCAAAGGAGTAAGAAAACAGGAAGACTCTACACACACTGTCCAAGAGAGGATATTGTCTGACAATATTATCGACTCTTTTTTTTTTTTTTTTTTTTTTTAAACTTGATCTTTTCTTTTTTCTACTTTTTCAATAGTTCATTTTTTTTTCCAGCACATGCCATATGAGAATTTTGGGATTATAAAAGTACCTGAAAGAATTGCTAGGTTATCAGCATGCATAGCTGTTTGGTATTTACAGGTTGTATGTACAGGGATGGGCCAAAAACAGACTGCTCTACAGTACTGGGTTTATTTACATCCAGGTCAGGGGGTCAGAGGGAGAGGTCAATGACATAAGTACAGATGTGGGGTGAAGGGTCACATGCATGGGGTCAGAGAACGCTCGTACGGCCGAGTACAACTTTGATGATGAAGACACAGAACAGAACAACGGCAAAGTAACATTACTGTCAATTCAACAACATCACATCTCCCCCAGCTTCCCTTTTTGCTTTCGAATACGCTCAATAAGGAGTTGTCAACAACTGATTATTGCGTAATATTATACAAGGACATTTCTATTGCGTGTCCGTGTGGTCCTTTCGGTATTGAGTCGATATTGAGATTGGAAGACTTGGATCTGATCCCAGAACAGTTCCAGAGCAATAGGGGTGGATCTCAGGCAAAGTGCAGGCTCATTGCTGCTTATCTACAATTGGCTTATTGCAGAGAGTTTGGTAAGTATTCTCTTAGTATTATATCTGTTTGTATTGCCCATGATGACTGACAGTAGTAAGCAATAAAAATCTGCTCTCACTTGGTACTGTCCTGCTCCTTTGGTTTGTCATATATTGCTGTGGTGGTGCCATTGCTGCTTTATTGTTTGTATTGAGGATAGTTTTCGATTTAGGCTTTAGGGCTGTTTTGGTGCACCTCATCCTTCCCCTCCTCTCCCCTCCCCGTAGTGGAGAGCAACCCTAAGATACCACAGATATTTCTCTGAAAACCACTGTACACAAGGTAATGATTCACATTTAGTCGTAGGAGATAGAAAGACACACAGCAAATTCCATCAGTTTGTAGACAGCTAAATTTACAGGCATTATCTACAGTTTCACATGGGTTAGAAATGTACACACCACAGGTGTGTATGGTGCAGACGGATTTAATAAAACTTGCTTTAATTTAGATTGTCCTAAGTGTTCATTTGTGTAAATGTGTGTGTGTACGTGTGCAGGCGCATGCTTGCGTTCAGGCATGCACGTATGAATGCGTGTGTGTAATTGTGTAATGTAAGTGTATCAGTGTTTTTACCCACCCCCACTTGCTGTCTCTTTCCCACTACCTCGCAAACCCCCAACCTTCCACCCGCAAACACACACCCACACACACACACACACACACACGCACACTGTGATAGATGGCGGTGGTGGGTGGTTGAGCATGTTAATGCCTAATCTCATCAGCCCTATCTCCTACAGAGGTCACAAGGTCAAGTGGTGAGGGGGATGAGCTAAACACCAATAAGATGGCACATTGCTGTAGACAGCCCGTACTCTGCTCCACTCACCACTAACTGGACCGGTGCAGCTTTGTTTGTTTTACAGACAGTAAGTGGGGTTTTGCTATTCTGTGAAAATAAATCATCCCTTTTAGAAAGTGGAAGTCATATTGGGGAAAAAAATAACTTAAATCTGAATTATGAACCCAGCCACATAAATCTGGATTATAAACATGAAGGCTTTGGTCAATGTTTTGACTTACATTAGAACCAATGTTTGGTAGCTGGACAACAAACAAATTGCTGTGAAAGTCAGCCAAGTTTAAGGGGGCGTCAGTGAGTCAGAGCCTCCAGCCCTGAAAGAAGTGAAATCTTCAATGGAATTTAAAAGGCATTTCGTTTTCAGACGACCTAAATCAGATGCCCTAACCGAGGGAGATGAGTTAAACTGAGAGCGTGTGAACCTGCAACTCTGAGACACTGCTTGGCATTTGTCTGTCTTTGATATGGCAACGTGGTGATGTGGATGAAGTTATCGCCCCACTGGCAGGTGAGACAGACAGCAGCGAACAGAGAGATGCTGCCTTTTCATCTGCTGTTTACCAGCTCTCTCATCACACGGCACTTCAAACACACTCAATCTGCTGCTGCAACGTTACACACCAGCGCTCTGCCGGGCTGGCGGAAGTTTACTTAGAGCTTACAGGGGGTTGTGTGTGTGTGTGTGTGTGTGTGTGTGTGTGTGTTGATGAGAAAAAATATTTCTTGGAATGTGGTGTGTGTATTTTTGTTAACTACTGCATTTTCATGTATGTGCATACTTTTGTACTTTGTGTGTGAAAGTAAAGGCTTCAGACCTCAATGGATCTTTCCACTTCATGTGTGTTGGTCTCACAGCCTGGCCTGCAGCTGCTGCAGGAAGCTGTTCAAACAGCATGCGTGTAATGTGGATCCATGTAATGCATGTGTGTATGTTTGTGTGTCTTGCCCATGTTTGCATGTACATGGGTTTGTCTGAATGTGTGCCAATGCTCTGCGCTAAACACTAGTCCACAGTCGTCACATCAGCGTTCCCTCTCACTCTCTCTCTCTCTCTGCCCTCATCTCTCTCATTGGGAGATAAAGAGGCGAGCCATTTCATGTGGCCGTATAGAAGTCGTCTCCAGCCCAGAGTTTGCAGGGAAGCTGTCACAGCAGCTTTTAGCCAGAGCTGCAACATGAAAGATCCCTCTTTGAGCAGTCGGGCTATGTGTGTAATTCTCCCTGACGTGTTTCTTCTGCGGCAGTTGAAAATGCCAGAGAAATCTCCCTCCTCCGAGAATATCCCCGCTAATTACTGACTGATGGGACAGGGTGTATTAGAAACTTAGCAGGTCGTGTGTAAATACTGTTTTACTTATTTATACGGTACGTCAACGTGAGATGACATGAAACAGAGTCATTTTCTGGGTTGAGACTTGTGTAATCTTCAGACGAGAAAATGAGAGAGGCCTTGCTGAGAAAGAGACAGAGGGAAAGCCTTGTATCGCGTGTGTGTGTGTGTGTGTGTGTGTGTGTGTGTGTGTCTGTCTGTGTATGTGAAAATATCCCTTATCTAGCTATCTGAAAATCTAACCCAGCAACCTCTGAATACAACACAAACATAAATACAGAGTTCTAGTTGCATCATTTCCAACAGTTGTTCTGTACTTTGAAAGCCTGGCTTCACCCATATACACATCATGTGAAAATATACATGTTCATAATCGTGGCGTTAAAACCCTCCTCTTACACAATGTACATAAAACCCTTGGTGTCCCCGGTGGCTCCCATCCAGAGAGGAGCTGGTGACGTTTTTCTTGTCCATGTTCTCACCTGCTCCTCTGTGAGTCTATACATCATCATTCACATGGTCCCATAGCCAGAAGTCCTGTACACACTGGGTAGAGAAATAAATAAATATATGTATATAAATATATGTACAGTTCAGGGTTATGTTGTTCCCATGGTAATGTGACCCAGTCAATATGGGCTGCAGGAAAAGGGGAGAGACAGTGTGTGGAATTGGGGGGAGGTGGGTTCGTGAGAAAGGGTGTCCTCTTGTCTCCTGTATGTGTGTGTGTGTGTGTGTGTCTCACAGAGGACATAGTGGTGTAGTTGGTCTCGTCTGTTTGTCTGGACAGAAGGCGTCCTAGTGTCTCTGTGTGTCATGTCTTCCATGTTTCAGCTCCTCCTGTAGGCTGACGGCGTCTCATTGTCTTACTCTTGGTCCACCACACTTAGCTGTTTCTGTGTGTGTGTGTCTTTCTCTGTCCACAGCAACAGGGGGCAGCCACCACGGTGTATTGTGCCGCAGCTCCGGAGATGGAGGCGATAGGAGGCATGTACTTCAACAACTGCTTCCGCTGCCTGCCGTCGTCCCAGGCCCAGGACCAGAGCAGCGCTGCCAGCCTCTGGGAGCTAAGCGAGCGCCTGGTCTCGGAAAGGCCAGCGGGCATACAGGCCATCTGATGGACAGGCCTGCCCAGCCTATCAGAACTGGAGGAGGAGGAGGGGGGGAATAGCCAAACGGGAATAAAAGAGGATGGCGTGTCACGGTGACAACCAACTGTTGATATGAACTGAATAAATAGTAATTGTATTCTGACTGCACTGTACAAGAGAGCTGCCAAACCATGGAACTCCATCTGGATATGTCACATCACTATGGGGGCTAAAACACAGCACATACACAGTACAGGAGGGGTTCTCATATACACTCTATTGAATAAATCCCAGTTACAGCTGTGTTCGGCTGTGGTAGTTTACAATGGGAGGCAAGGGGAGGGGAGAGAAGATTAGCCAGGGGGATCTCCTATAGTCTGTTCTATGTCTGTGTGAGTCTCGGTACCCTGGTTGTAAGTCTTAGAGTCTCTCAAGTCTCTATTTCAAAACCACTTAGAAGGGCAAAGTTCAAAGGAGCAAATGACCTGTCTACCTAATGCATCTGATTCCAGCAATAGTGCACTATATGACAAATACTTCCCAATTATGTCTGTATACTCAGTATCCTCTAGATCTACGTAGAAGTTGATTTTTCCTATTGAGCGTTGGTTAATCATTGTGCTAATTCTTTATGGGCGTAGAAGAAATAAGGAGTAATGGGTATGTGACACTCATGGATATATAAACACACCGGAGGTATGATTCTCATGGCTATGTACATTATTACGCAATAGTTCTGTTTCATATCAATGTCCCTACTATTTTTCTGTACAATATTTACAACATCCTGATTGCTGGGCATGTGCTAAAGGGGTGTGGACATCAGATTGTTTCTGCTATTTGACTCAACCTACGCATTAATAATCTATACTCTGATAAGTCTTAAGTACAATTTGGAGGTATTTCTATTATGGTACTGGGTCAGAACTGTGTCCGTGTATATATAGCAAGTAGAGGTGGCCAAGATTTCCAGAGTCCAGGATCTTAATTTCTGTGTTGCTTCCATTGTTGTTTGACCACAAGCATGTGAATGATTCGTGAACGTCTCCTGTTTGTTGTCGTCGTCATTTTATCACGTAGGTCTGGCTTTGGGGTTTGCTGTGGATTGGTTGTCCTGCTGAAGACGTTGTCGGGACGCTTTTGAGACATTGTGCTTTATGGCAGTCTGGGTGCCGTAGGTTGCTCTTGAAACATCAGCATTCCAGTGTCATGATATCTGTAAAAATTAAAAAGAAAAAACACAGAGAGAGAACATTCAATAAACACCTGGTTTACCATAACGTTGAGTGTAATGCTTTTATACATACAAACTGGAAGTCCATTCATTTGCAGGCCATTAGGGGGAGTTGTTTGTGCAGAGAGCTGACAAGCAAGCATATTGAACTCTGACTAAGTAGGACTGCTTCTAAGATGAAAAATGTACACGGGCTCCAGAAACAGGGAAGGAGAACTGTGGTGCAGTGGTGTTGATGACCTACTTAATAAAACAATAAATAAAATGTCTCCCTGTGCCGCGGTCACACACCGATGTCTGAGTCAGTCGAAGAGAAAGCGTGTCGGCCCCCGGGTGTAATTGACAGATCAACCAGCCAATCGCACGGCTGACCTGCATTCTCACACATGGTTGGTCAGCTGGATGCCTGCCTGATAGTGTCGCTCCGTCTATCAGAAAAGCAGCAGAACGAGGCCTGCTCTTCCATCTGGCCCACACACACACACACACACACACACACTGTCCCAAACACACAACCTACTGAGGCTCTGAGTTCCACACTCTTTTTTTTTTCCCCTCACATTCTCCACCTTCCACTACTCTTTCTTTCTCTTTCCCTTTCCCCACTTTCCTTTTGGCTGTCTCATTCTTGTCTTTCCTGTCTTTTCTCTCTCTCAAATGCAGACACACACACACACACACACACTCAGTCAGAGACATGCGGTCCCTGTACACAGCCGTGGCCTGCGCAGAAACTGATATCAGTGCCCTGTCCTGTTCTGTTATAATCTGTGCTGTAGCCAGGTGCAGGTGTCTTATCACTGTCCTTTCACAGCACAGGACATACCTGGAACAGAGATACATCACGCACACACGCACACACACTGCGAGGCCAGTCGGCGTCTCACATGGACCTGGCGAAGGATTTGAGTAAGAAAACAAACCAAGCAGTCTATCGTCCAGAATGTGTCTCTCCCCAGGACGGACACATCAACAGTAACAAATGGTACAAGTAACGTTGCTGTGACCCTGTTGAGCTTCCTGAGGCAAACTGTACCAACCATCTCTAAAACCATCTACCGAGTGGGGAAGGCTGCATACTAAATGGCACTGCCACCACCACCACTACACTGCAAAACATATCCAGTATAGAAAGCTTCACTTGCTTTCCTTAAAGCAAGTGAAAAAATAATTCATTTTTCAATCATTTCACTTGTTGTGAATTTGAAACAAGCAGAACACCAATTCATACCTTGTGTTAATAAAAATAAAATTTGAATGCTTGACAAAATAACCTGTAAAGATGGATATTTTTTGCAGTGTATCACCACCTGCTTCTGTGATGGGGAGTAATGAGACTTCAGTGACATTTGCCTCCTCTCTCCCACCTCCCTTCCTTGGTGCTGAAGAGGGAAGGTTCAAACTGGGAAACAGCCTGGAATAAAACCACTACAAGAATGGTGTACACTATTTCTGACCAGTTGTGACAAATGCAGGAACTCAAGGCCGCATGCTGAAATGCGTCAGTGTTACTAATAAATTCTTCTGGATCTTCTCCTCTCCCGGTGTTACCTGCCTCCATGCACCTTGTTAGCCGGTGAAGTCACACCAGAATACCATTTCAACACCTGCAACAAAATGAATGGATCATTGAATTCTGTCATTGGTGAGAGTGAGGTATCATCACGGCCGCTAAGCTTGCAGGTTTAACGGGTCAATGCCACCCTATGAGAGTGAAGCTACAGAATGCACACACACACACACACACACACACCCAGCGTTTGAGGATGCCTTCGATTGGAGGGGCGGGCTTGAGACACAAAGGAGAATCTCTGGGAGTACAACAAACAACCAGAGAGCACAGCAGCTCCTAAGATGTCTGTGTGGCTGTGCGTGGCGGCGGCAGATCTATGGGTGTACGCCTGAGTGAAGAGGGAGGGTCCTGCCTGGCTTTCATACAAAGCCCTATCGATCAGGGCCTATCGGAATCATCTGATAGCTAATCAATAACCTACACTTCCTCTCAGGGAGCAGAGAGGAGAGAGAAGCGCAGCTCTCACAGGAGGAGGACCTTGATCCTTTGACCCCATAGTCGAGGCCCCATAAACACAGACTCTCTCTCTCTCTCTCTCTCTGTCTGTCTCTCTCTCTCTCTGTCTGTCTCTCTCTTTCTCTGTCTCTTTTTCTACCTGCATCTCTTTCTCTCTGTCTTTCTCTCCGTCTGCACCTCTCACTCTCTTGTAATAAACGGTACAAGACAATATGATGAACAATAGGCTGTGTCAACCATACAGACTATATACAAAACAATGTTATTTTAGTTAATTGAATTTTATGGTTCATTTTTTTTCCCTTCGCTGAGTTTATTTTAATTTCGGCAGTAATTGTTTATGACTGACCGTTTCATTTTCCATTATTGTTTTTATTTCTTCTTGTGATTAATTTCACCTCTCAGAGAATAATTATGAGAGGATTGATTTGATTACGCCTTTGTTCTGCTCCTATCGGTTCCATTGACTGAGGGAATGCCATGTTGCCATTTCGAGCGGATATATTTAATGATCACAATCAATGTTAAAGCTCTCTCTAGACTCAACTAACTCAATAAATATCTGCCAAGAGGAAATTTACCATCTAACTACAGCAGGCAATAAAGTCTCGCTCTCGCTTCCTCGCCCTCCCCCCTCTCTCTTTCCATCGCTCTCTTTTGAGGAAGACAATGTGATTAAAACTGTTGATCAATTTTCATAAAGTACCACTGTGGAGTCGATGGAAATATTATTTGCGTCCAATATCTGCACATCTGCTTTGCTTGCAAACTGCTTTTCTTTTTTTTGACGAAGCCTGAGATTTTACTTTTTTAATCAATGTAGACAAAACAGAAAATTAGCTGATCACTTCCTCTGAAGTTACGTTTTAATAAAAACACTGCACTTGAAAAAAAGGATAAATCTTTTTTGATATCTTAAGGTCTGTCTTGCTGATTTTTCATGTCATTTTAATTAATCTTCTGCAAAACAAATGCAATATTTTCCAGGTTGCTATTTTTTGAGGCCATATAGTGTGTGTGTGTGTGTGTGTGTGTGTGTGTGTGTATACGAAGCTTTGAGGGTGAACACTGCGGTGGGACTGCCCCCTCTTGCTGTGCCGGATGCGTTTCTCTCTGAGCTGGAACAAACCGGCACGGTGAAAACAGACATCCTAATGTCTGGCACCCGATTAAAACGACACACTGTTCACCCACCGTTAGACAAGTAAGATTTGAAAGTGCTACATTACAGGAAGAAAATGGGTTTTTTTTTATGTTCAGTATATGAAGATCAATGTGAAGATGTGGCGTTGTGATACACTAGACTTTGAAAGAGTATAAGCACGCTGAGGTTCGTATGTATAGACGTACTTTAGTTTTTAGTAGTTGTTTTAAATGTGCAGGAACAACATTGATGCAATTTTGATCCAGATAGCTGTGATCCAATGAGCCTTTTCACTATCAAATGCACTCATTTTCCCCTGTGGATCTGCTTGTGCAATCTATAACTTTCTCTGTTTTTATTGAAGCCTCAACATGGCACCTTTGAGGAAATCCTTCCAGCCCCAAATCCCCAGCGTGTCCTCACCACTAGACAGCATGACCTTGTAAACCCTGAGTTATTTTATTCACCCTTTGTGTGAGGATAGAAAGAAAAGAGAGAGAGAGAGAGAGAGAGAAGGGGAGAGGGGGAGTGGGGGGAAGGAGGGAAGGGGGGGTGGGAGATAGAGAAAAAGAGCTCCTGCCTGTCACAGCTTTCAAACACAAAGAAAAATGAGCACTTGGACTGAAGTACAATTATTAGCCCCTGTCTACAGATTCATCACACTATGGAGTGGGAGGGAGAGGACGTGCACGGGGGAGAGATGGAGGGAGGGGAGGAGCAAGAGGTGGAGTGGAGGAAGGTAGCGAGAAGAAAGAGCTGTACAGGTATTAGCAGAGGCGCCTGAAAGATGAGACAAAATAGAAAAAAAAATAGTGGGAGAAAAGAGAAAATAGGCTGGTTACAGTATAATGAAGTGAAAACAGGCAGGGGGAAATGGGGGAAATTGAGGGGGGAGCCAGGCAGGGCACGGGGTGAGGCGTGCAACACTAGCGCACAGTCAAGAGAAAGGGGGAGGGGTGAGGGGTGCGGGAGGTTTTAGGAAAATAAAAGGGAAGGAAGGGGGAAAGAGTGAGGAAGAGAGAGAACGGGTGAGCGAGAGGTAGAGGAAGGTAAAATGAAATAAGAGGATTTGTCAGGCCAGTGGTTGGTGGCAGTAATAAAGCCTGCTAATCTGGAGGAGAACGCTTGGCTGCTCACACACTGACTCTCTTGACGCCCCACTTTACCACCAGGCCAAGCCAAGGTCACACACACACACACACACACACAGAGTTCACCCATATGTACATTCTGTCCCACCTCTTGTTTGTGAGTTGTGGAGTGCAGGTCGTGGGGGAAAGATACAGTAGTGTGTGTGTGTGTGTGTGTGTGTGTGTGTGTGTACGATGTGGGATGATTCTGAGAAGCAGCGTGAGTGTGTGAGAGTAGCGGCTACTCAGATAGTGTCTCCCTGTGCTTTCCCTACTCAATTCATCTTTTCAACTTGAGCTTTTTCCACTACAGGTCACGGCGTCATCGTTGACCTTTCTACTTTCCACGCACATCTTCGTCACTCCCACCCTTTCTCTCCTGTGTCACTTGTCCTCTCGTTAGCCGTCACACTCTCCCCCCCCCCATTTCTCCAGCAGCCATGTTGATTTTAAAATCTCATTTTTCTCTGCTTTTTAACTGGCTCCACCGCGTGAATCAATACCTATCAAAACCATTACATAAATACATCTGTCACAACCAGATAGTGGAGTGGGTGGATGTAATGTGTCTGGTTAAGGCCACCATAGGGCGAAAGGAGATACTTTCTGTATATATATATATGTGTGTGTGTGTGTGTGTGTGTGTGTGTGTGTGCTCTCGGAGGACAGTGAGTGTCATCTTGTGTGACCAGGTGTGTCGGGCGGAGAGCGAGGTTGTTATTGAGCCAGAGTAAATGACGCATAACCCGGAGCACCGCTTACTTAGCCCCAGACCCATGCTCTCTCCATCTCACTTGGTGTGTGTCTGTGTGTGTGTGTGTGTGTGTCTTTGTACGGGTGTGAGTGTGTGAGCGGGGGGGGGGTGGTGTGGCCGAAAGTCTTCACCATGAGGAAAAACATTTTCGGGGCACAAATACCAGACACCTTACTGCTTGAGGCACTGCACGTGTGTTATGGCTACACTCACTGCAAGCTAGACCGCAACGCTTACAACACACTCACACACAGCCATACTGGGTATGGTCGGAAGATGCGCCTCTACAGTGAAAGTGAAAGGCAAGGAAAGAGGTGGAAAGAAAAGAGGAGGGAAGGAATGAGTGAATGACAGAAAGAGAGAGAGAGAGAGAGAGAGAGAGAAGAGGAGGGGGTTAAGAGAGAACGGGTATCTCACATCCTCTCATGCCTCTGACTGGCACCATCTGGAGCCATTAGGATTCTCTCTTCTTCTTATAAACTCTCTCTTTCTCCCTCTCTTTTCACGCACACACACATACACACACACACACACACACACACGCAGACCGTATTTCTCTCTCGCACCAGTTTCCTGTGCACCACTTTGCCGTGAGACTTTCACACCTTTTCTTCCCACATCATCCTGTAGTGTTGGCATCACTTTCCAGACGGCGGAGGCTGTGATTGACGGTGCGATGCAGATTTACATGTCATCGTGAAATAGCATAATAACCTGCGCACAGATAATCACCTCATTGAGAAACGCTCCAGCCGCTCTCCACTCACAATTACTATTGTGGATTTGATCATATAACCACTTTCAAACAATGCACTTAATGGTATTATTGGCAGCGGACCAGAACCGGCTTGTAAATAAGCCTGACGGTGTTTGATTCTAATAAATTAGGCCCATATGAGCGAACACAGTAAAATCATAACAATATCCAAATGTGTGTAGGCAGAGGTGGGGCGGTGACAGGTGCAGATTTATGTTGCTCCCAATGGGCCGGCCTCATCACTCACTCAGCTATCTTCAACTTTTTTATTTGTTTAATTTCCAAATGTGATTGCTCGCCTGCCGCTGAATGCAAACGATCATGGGTAGAAGGGCCCGAGATTGATACGCACAATGTTTCAACTGGACCGGTCAAAAAAGAAAAAAGAAAAAAGGAATGTGCTAAGAGCTCAGAGAAGAAATAAAAGCCATTTCTGCCGGGAGATGATGTAACCGAGGTTCTGTAAGGTAAATAAATGCAGGATCACACTGTGCATTTCCTCTCTCTCTCTAATTGGGGCTGTTTGGGTGAAAAGCCTTTTAACCAAATAAAAAACAAAACTAAACACTCAGATATGAAAGAGCCCGATGAGGTCATCGCCGTACCCCGGTGACTTCCAGCTAAATTAGTAGTAAATCATCCTCCCTGTAGATGCATGGCTTTGTGTGTGTGTGTGTGTGTGTGTATTCCCTCACCTGCCACACAAGCAGACATAAGCAAGCCAAACACAAATACGTGGATAGACACACACACACACACAAATGCATGTCTGCACACATTTGCACTGACACACAAACACGCACATTTTAACACACACAACACACACACACAGAGACACTCAAATTGTGTGTGTTTGTGTGTCACGTCTCTCATTTATTTACTTGCACAATGTGAGCTCTCGCTGTTCCACCAGCTCTTCTGCATCACACAGTTGAAATACAACTCCTCTGTGGGTGTTTAAGGTTAGACACATATTGTGCGTCTCTACTGTTAGTATACTCACTCTGCCCTTCCTATCTGATGGATAGGCGTGGAAATAGACCCCCCCCCCAACACCACCCCCCACCCCCTGTAGTGACATCGTTTGTATGCCTGGTTAATAAAGAGATACTACAAAATATGAAGTGTTTATTTTAATGTCCATCATTGGGAAAGACTGACTTGTTACAAAGTAGAACAACACAACAATTTGATAACAATTTAATGGAAAAGTATGGTGCTGTCAAACAAAGGTAGCAATTCTGTAAATGTGTGTGTTCATGAGGAGAGAGTGACGTGTGTGTGTGTGTGTGTGTGTGTGTGTGTGTGTTATAAATGGGAGGGAGTAGAGTCACCTCTCAGAAACACACTCACATACCTACGAGATTAATTACAAGTACCGTGAATCACTGTGCAATTAATTAACTCATCCTAAGTAATGAGTGTGTGCTTGTGTGAGTGTGTGTGTGTGTGTGTGTGTGTGTGCGTGAACTGTGTGTAATGTGTGTCACACAGACAGCCCCTCCATCTCTCCACCTCTCGCCCTGTCCCCTCTCTAATTGCTTCCCTCTCTATTAAAATGCAGTCTGCTGTGACATCACTCAGCCCCGTGTTAGAGAGGGCCAGGGCGCGCGCACACACACACACACACACACACACACACACACACACACAGAGTTTATTTAGACTGTGGATTTTCGGTGGGATTTGGACAGAGAATGAGACTGGGAGCCAGTGAGGGTCTGAGTAGCCAGTCAGTGGCCGGCTGGGCTACGGCGCAGCGAGCTGAGAGAGCCAGGGTCCAGTGGGACACAAAACCGGCCTTAACGATGCATTAGACCCATGGCTTCACCCCCTTTCTAGAGGGGCCGCTGACAGGAAGCCACCGCTTTCACATCTGATCTCTCCTTCTACCTCTCCCTCTATGTGTGTGTGTGTGTGTGTGTGTGTTACTGGAGGGAGGGAATATGGACTAGACTACCGCTGAGCCTTAATAGACTAGTGTGTTGCAGTAGTGCACATTCTCCTCAAGGCTAGTTCCTGTGCGTTTATTGTACTTGACTCTGACTCTGATTCTGATTCATCTGGATATAAAATGAAAACACACAACAGTGAAGCATGATAAACCAGCTACCTTATACCACCCCCCCACTCTCTTCCTCTCTTTCTCTCTCTCGCAGAGCTGATCCGATTGGTGCATAAATCACGCTGACATCAGCACGGGTGGAAGTTGGCCTACACCTGCAACCGCCGACACCCAATGCGCGCGCACACACCACACACACACGCGCACGCACTCCGAGACTCCTTAGCGAGGCGAGAGCAGTGGCGGTGATCATGAGGACAGTGGATAACAGATCTCTCTTTTATCATTCCCTGACTTTCCCTGACATTTAAAAATCCATTAACACCACTGAGATTCACCCTCGTGTACATTTCATATGGAAGCACACCCTCCTCCCCCCCACGTCTCCCCCGTCTCCTAACACAGACACACTTACACACACATGTACTTGCCTGCCACTCACTCAAAGGGCTTTCCGGAGGTGTGTGCCCTTGCAAGTAGATACACTCAATCCCATGTGTGTGGGAATGATCGGAGTGATAACACGAAGCCCAAATGACACGGACGTAGGAGTAAATGATTCCTTAATAAGGTTTTCACATCTTCTCTCCTGTTCTGCAGAATTAGAGAGGAGAGACCCAGACAACCACTGGTGTATTTTAATAACGATAGGGCTTCGCTAGTGCTGCTTTTAAGAGGAGATACGCTTATCGATCCCTTGTTGAAATCAATGATGTTTTGGGCATCGATAGCCTTGATCACAATGCAATCCCCCGCTCGCTTTCCCCCCTGGTGACAAATGGACAGTAAGTGGCTATTGTCTCAGATTGACTGCTGTTGTGAATGGTAATTATCCACCGATCCAGCCATATACATGGGCGCCTTGCAAACAGTACCAGCATAATACTATTTACTGCTGAGCACTGTATTAATTTATGGCCCATTATTGTAAAGCTCATTGTTACAGTGTGATGGAGCATTTATCGTAATCATTTGCACAGAGGAATGAGAGAGAATGGAAACATTGCTAATGTATGTAATGTACTCTCACGCAGTCTGCCTGACAACACTATACAGTAACTAATGCAGCGATGACATACAGCCCCACTTTTTATTGGAAGCATTTATTAGTAGCGAGGGGGAGCATAATTGCAAACCAGCTATCGACTAATTATATCCCACTGCGTCTGCAAAAAACATCACGGTGGTGGTGTGATCGCCCCTTTATATGTAGCATGTTAACAGGAAACTGAAACTAAGCCCACAGACATGCAGTTGGCCCGCAGTATGAGTCATGACCAGATTATGGTGATTATGGATTGTACCTTTTTAAACTCCTCTTAAAAAACTCCTCTAAATATTATGACCAGAGGATGTGGAGACGCTCTGAGAAGAAAAAAAAAAAATGTTTGCATTTGGAAAGTCACGAGAGGAAAAGGAGAAGAGAGAGACAAAGTCAGAGGAGGCTTTAGGGAACGGATGACTCTCAGTTTGAGACGGTAGGGGTCAGGGGTATGAAATAACTGGCATATTCAAAGATAAAAGCACCACTTGGAACAAAGATTACATGAGGGAAAAGACTTTCCTTTGAAATATTCAGTCAGATCGAATGTCAAGGAGGGAGGCAAAAATATTGGACTACAGAAGACGGGGGGAGAGACACGATACCTTTAACACACCCTCGCACACTGTCTGTAAAACACACTCAGCACAGTTTGTGTTCTTTATACTGTATATGTGTGTCTGCGCCTGAGAAAGCAATGCAGACTTTTTTCTTTCTTCTTTTTTTTTGTTGGGGGCTGCTGAGGCTTGGAGCATGGGTTTGAAACAACAGCTGGATTCTGGGTAAATACTGTACTTGAGTGAAAGAGAGGAGGATGATGACGGGGAGGAAATGATCCAAACAAATAAAAGTCCCATTCTCTCTATCATCTTCTCTGAAGGTCTGCTCAACTGAAGATATGGCGCTGACAAGGTTTGACTCGCGCCTCAGCTTCACTTTTAAGACCCTGCGACTGCAGACAGATGCACTTACTGTCGTCTGTTTTCATCGTGTGTGAGAAAGTTTGGCATTAATTCAAACCTCTGTTATTATAAACAGTGTTAGTTTAGGTTCGTGCCGATATGCGGCTGAGTTTATCTTTGCTCTTGAACATAATGAGCTCAAAGACTGAACCCCCCCCCCCACAGACTAGCGTGCTGTTTATCGTTCCTCTTCCAATTCAGTTCTGTTTTGTCTATAACTCTCCCCTGTATGGCGCTTTGTATTCAGTGCAGTGCTATAGTGTCTAGTCTCTGTTGGGCTGTGTGGAACAGAGGCTAGACACGACTGGGTCTCACCCCACGTCCATCATTCTGCCCGCTGCAAGTCAGGCAAGCAGCCAGACAACCACCCAACACGGGGGGGAAGAGATGGATGGTGGGATTCGGAAGAGGAGGAGAAGAAGCTGGCCACTGGTACTGACTCAGAGCATCATGCCATGACTGTGTGGCCAGGTTCAGCTCCAACACCATCATTAAGTTTGCGGATGACACAGTGGTGGTGGGCCTGATCTCCAACAACGACGAGAAGGCCTACCTGGAGGAAGTTGCTGATCTGTCACTCTGGTGCCAGGACAACAGCCTCCTCCTGAATGTCACCAAAACTAAGGAGCTGATTGTGGACTTTAGGAGGACACAACAACAGAGGACGTACTCACCACTGGGGATTAATGGGAATACTGTGGAGAGGGTGAGCAGGTATAAATACCTGGGAGTCCACATCACCGAAGATCTCACATGGTCCACACACACTGACACTCTGGTGAGAAAGGCGAGGCAGCGCCTTTACCACCTCAGGCAGCTGAGGAAATTCAAAGTCTCCCGGAGGATCCTTCAGTCCTTCTACTCTGGAGCTGTGGAGAGCATCCTGACAGGAAGCATCACTGCCTGGTTTGGCAGCAGCTCCGCTCAGGACAGGAAGGCTCTGCAGAGAGTAGTGCGTTCGGCCGAGCGCACTATTGGAACTACACTCCCCACCCTGCAGGACTTGTACACCAGGAGGTGCAGAACCAGAGCCTGCAGGATCATGAAGGATCCTCACCACCCCAACAACGGACTGTTTCAGCTGCTGCGGTCAGGCAAGCGCCTCCGTAGTCACGCTGCCAAAACAGAGAGACTGAGACGGAGTTTCTTTCCTCAGGCCATCAGGACTGTGAACTCCGACCTCACCAGGGCCCCCACCAAGACACACACACTGCCCCTCTTATGCACACACACACTTAGGTAAAGACTACACATAATTTATAGTATATTACATTCATACAATTTCCCTTACTACTATATTTTCATTTCCAAAGTGCTCTTACTGTATATATTGTGTTGTTTTTTTTATATAAGAGCTCTTACTGTAATTACTGTAATACTGTAAATATTGTGTTGTTTTTTTATTGTAAATACTGTGTACTGTTGCCTTTTGCACATTCCCGTTGAGCATTGCCACTTTTCATTTCACTACACACCCCGTGTGTGTATGTGACAAATAAAGTTCTTGAATCTTGAATCTTGAATCTTGAATCATGTTATGTCAAAAATAAGTGGATTTGAAAGATATTTAGAGAAAGCACGAGACAGAGGGAGGGAAGGGAGGGGGAGAGGGCTGAGAGAAGAAAGAGGTATGACGAGTAGAAAGATGTAATCATGTGTGGTTGTGAGAGAGGTGTGGGTGAGCACGTTAGAGCGGTAGAGAGGCCCGGTGAGTTATGGGAGAGGTAGAGAGGGAGAGAGAGGGAGAGAGAGAGAGAGAGAGAGACAGACAGGATGAATTACAGACCCAGAAAGAGAGAGAGAGCTTTCACACATGGAGACAGCCCAGTGATTTAGGGCGAAAGGACACGGAGACAAGCTCTGCTGCGAAAGGTGATAGACCTGAAGAGCAGTAACGGATACACTCCAACGCTAGAGCGTAGACTGTGTCAGCACCGGAGCATCTGCACACCGCTCTTATCTTATCTACAGACGCATTCAAGCACCTCATGTTATGTAGACAAGAGCATCGAGAGAGCACTTCACCGTTTGATAGAGACACTTTCAGTAGGTGCAGGATGTTCTTGTTTATCTTGTGTTTTTTCCAAATGTACAAACACTCCAAATACAATTAAATACAATTTGTGACACTGAAAATACAGGATAGGAATTCGCCACAACCTCATTGGCCTGGCACTAATAGTGTTTATCTGCAAATAACACAACCAGTTGAACCAGGAGTATTTATATCAGTGTGTCAGTGTGTGTGTGTGTTGGTACGGACACAGCTCTTTTATAGGTGCAGGTATTTGTATGGCAGCGCGGTCGTGTCCATATTTGGGCGTGTGAGGCGGTCACTAATCCGTCTGACCTTCTGGCTCATTTGCATGCGCCGGCCCCCCTGACTGAGAGATGCCATGACCTTTATTAGCTAATTAAGAAACATAACAGAAATAAACCTGACAGGATGGGAATGGACACGCACACACACACACACACACACACACACACACACACTCGCTCGCTCAGCATGGTTGCTTACACAATGAGGCTGGGAAGAAAAGAGAGCAGACAGGGGGCATGCTCGAGAGAGAGAGAGAGAGAGAGAGAGAGAGAGAGAGAGAGAGAGAGAGAGAGAGAGAGAGAGAGAGAGAGAGAGAGAGAGATTTGACATTCATCAAGTGGAAAACGACCACAGCTTCACATCTCTATACAACTGCGTGGATATTCTCTACGATATTCTCTATAACAGCCGGTCTTGCTTGGATGAGCTGTTACCACACAGACGCTCCGTCGTATTATCCAGCAGCAGACATTCAGACATTACGGTATTACAGAAGTGATTTCTCTTAATCACACGCTGAGCTCCTTTAGATCTCTCTGTGCTGGAATAAGAGAAGTAAATCTCTCTGTCTCTGCTGTCTGCCACCACTTAAGTGTAGTTGTCCTCTTGTTCTCTTCTCCTTCCCACTAAGGACTCATAATAAGCTGCTAGCCCCCTCAGGCTATAGGAGTGTGTGTGTGTGTGTGTGTGTGTGTGTGTGTGTGTGTGTGTGTGCGTGTGTGTGTGTGCGTGTATTTCCTCACCTGCCACACAAGCAGACATAAGCGTGCCAAACACGAATACGACACACACACACACACACACACAGTTGCCCACAGACACCACTCTCTCACACACACACACACACACACACACACACACACACACACACATACACATACACACAAATAAATACATGTCTGCACACATTTGCAATGACACACACAAACACACACATTTTAACACACACATACACACACACACACACACACAAATTGCGGGTGTTATCTCCCACACCTCCCCAGTGTGCATTGTGTGTTAATCTGAACAGTAATCTGCAGAGTGGGCAGATTATCATCTGACAAGCGCCATTCTGGTGTTTGTAGGATTATGCAATCAACTCCCCTCCTACAGTACATGCCACCACAGAGCTGATACAATGGAAACACACACACACACACACACACACACACACACACACATGCACTTTACGCTGACACTAGTGAAACAGTGGGAGGCTGACATACTTTACCTTCTTTACGTGCCGTTTTCACACTATTCACACGATTGTGTAAGGAACTGACCAAAATGAGATATCCACCATGTGACATCTCCTTTAACACAGAATTAAAACTAACTGTGGTACTTTTTAAAGGATAGTAGGTAACTCGAAAATGATCACAAGTTAACAGACAGACATATTAAACGATGAAGTGCATATAGGGGTTTGGAAATAAATTCTTCACATGGTAAAAAAAAAGCCCTTACATCAGAAAGCAGAAAAGAAAATCAGGAACAAAAAACATAATTACTATCAAAACACTCATGTGGTTAATTTCCACGATGGTTACAGTGAAAACAAGTGAGCCAAAGGGAATGAAAGCTGAAAGTTTGAATGAAAGGTTGGATAAGAGAATGTGAAATATGAATGAGATAGATTGAAAGCCGTGACCTCTGAGTGCTACAGGGTGTCAGTCTGTCTCTGTCATCGTGACAGGTCCGCAACAGTGGGGAACCCAGCCAGAACAGTCCAGAGACCGGGAATGCAGCTCGGTCCACACTGCTGCACACGGGGACTTGACATGCTGACAGACGGAGCCATGGGTTGTCCTCTGCACTGCATATCACAATGCGGGGCTACAATGGAGCTCTAACTCCCTCTTGTTTTCATCATCTATCTGTACCCAGCAAACACTTTGACGTTGAATAGATGTTGATACGACAGTCTGCACCGATGTTGAAACCTGTGTAAATGTAGTACCAAAGTTGAAACGACCTCTGTAGTCGTCCATAGCTACTACTCGGATCATTTTGTGAAATCGTGACCTAAATATCTTTTTGATATCCGTTCAAAACAGTTTCCAAGTTGTTTTAATATACATTTTTACCATGCCATAATATCATATTGTAAAAACATTGTGCTTGTTTGTATGTATTGTCCTGCTTGCTGGGTACGTCTGTCATATAAGATAAGATAAAGATAAAACGTTATTGATTTCCCCGGAGGGAAAATTGAAAATTGCAGTGGCAAACGTACAGCAAATGTACGCAATCTGTCTGTCTGCCTCTGTCTATACATTACATCTGTTTTTGATATCTGTCTATCTGCCTCTCCCTGTCTGTCTTTCTATGAGTGTGTCGATGTATTCATCCGACTTCCCATTTGTCTGTCTGTGTGTGGGCTTATCTGCCCTTCTGTTTGTTTGTGTTTTCCATCCTGGCTCTATATTCTGACGGTTAGGGCTGTGATTTTTATCCTCCCAACATTCCAGTTAATACTCAGACAAAACGCAGCGCACTCCGAGGAGCCTCAGGCCAGAGCAATCAATCAGGGAGAAAACAACACAGAGATCAGGCTGTTTCTGCTCCATAAAACAGCCTTCAGAACAACAGCAGCCATTCAGGGCCTGAGACGTAGAATTAATACTCTCTCTCTCTCTGTCTCGCTTTTTCTCCCATCCTCCCTCTAAATCACTATTTCAAAAACTGTGACAAATCCTGCACGGAGAGTTGTAAAGTATTGTAAATATTGGTGACGGCGCCTCGTCTTTACTGTACGATTTACCCGGTGGGTAGCCGGCACAACCAGTTGAGTTTTTCCCCAAGAACACCTGGCGCCGGTGGAAAGCATTGGCTCTCTGTTAACTCTCAACCGAGGCCAGCGCTTGAATCCTGTAACTCTGTAATGCAATAGAAAGTCAGCAGAGTGTTCTCTTTACTTACAGGCTATAGGATCAGGGATAATGTTGTATAAATATTTGATGGTTTCCTAGCAGGGTCTTACATGGCTGAGAGAGTGGAGCATTAAGCTTGATGATCAAGTAGAACTAAAGGTATGCTTTCACAAACAAACACACACACACACACGCACGCACACACGCACACGCACACGCACACACACACACACAGAGAACAGCCAATGCACCCAAGCAAGCAGGCACGTGCACACACACCAAAATGCATGTATACACACACATGCACAGACTCTCCTTTCTCTCTCTGTCTGTCTCTCTGTTTGTCTCTCTCTCTCTCTCTCTCTCTCTCTCTCTCTCTGAACTGCATTAGGTTTCACTTTCTGCGTGTGCTTGGTTTACAGATGTTGATCATTTCTCGCTGAGCTTGCAGCGAAAAGACAGATTCTTTACATCTTTAAGACCACCGGCGCTCACACACAGCAACTTCTTATGCTACAGGAACGGTCTGACTGTCTGCCGAGTCTGCAAAGGTTAGAAGGGTTTTCTAGTGTTAGCGTGAATGTACCGCTCCCTGGAAGACAAAAGGAGCATTATTGTTTTGACTCAGACGATGCCATGATAAGTTAGAAACATTAAAAAAAATGTCTAAAAATATATTTCATATAGTGGAAGATTGGCGCTGTGTTAAAATGCTATGAGCTGTTATGGCTGTCCCCTCTTCACCTCTAAAAGAAAGTGTTACTTCAGTGTCCAAATTTTGTGTGAAATGTCAGATGGTGTATAATCTTACAGCGATCTACCCTGCTGGGAGGAGAGAGACACTTTTTTTCTCCTTGAGAGCGGTATGCAGATGGCAGCTGATGTATGATATTAACCTTTGCTATTCTAACTCCTGTCTATACTACCTCCATGAAGACACACACACACACACACACACACACACACACACACACAGCATACTAATCGTATTGATCCATCCTCAGAGAGACAGTCTGGTCTTTTTCTCTCCTTCCAGTCAAAATCTCTGGGTGAGTTGCTGATGTCCTCTGGGAGTTGTTAGGAAATGATGAAAAATTGTCTCATGCTTTATTGAGGAAGTGAAGAAATATCATTATCTTGTAATAACTTTTTTTTTCAGCGCCCCAAAATAACGACACCTGACAAACGTGCAGTACATTTTACATAAATTAATTTGACAAAGGTGTCAGTCCCTGAATATTTTTTCAGTCTGTTTTGCTTTTTGTCGCCTCAGTGGCAAAATATTTTAGACAAATGGCTCCTCAGTTTTAGCGTTCCTCTTCGCTTTGTTTACTGAACCGTCAGTTTAGGCTGAGAAAAAAAAGAGAGCGGAGAGAGGATGGAGAGAGGAGCCAAAGTATAAAAACAAATTGCCGCTGAGGGATGAGAGCGAGATATCAAAAGAATGGATGGTGAGGGATGAATGAAAAAGAATATCAGACGTGCTGCGGTCTCCGAGGTCAGGGTCTATATCACTGTGTGCTTCTGAAACAACAACCACCACAAGCAGCACCAGGGAGCCGGCCAATCTGGGCTACTGCATTGTTCACTATCTGCCGAAGAAAACAGCTCAGTCTCTCTCCTTCTCTCACACACACACACTCACACAATCACTCCTCACTGTTCATACATGGAGAGAGAGAGAATAGAGTGTGTTCCTTATTGTCCCCTTAGTGGTGATGTGGGGGTGTGTGTTAGGGCTTGATTGTTACTGGTTTACATAAGGGTATTAAACTCTAGCATAGCCCTATCTATCTGAGCCAGGCAGATATATTTGTGTTGTGGCTCCTTTATGCATTTGTTATTTCCAAAGAGGATTGGGATGCACCAGTGGAGGAGAGGATAGATAGCCTGCTGATATTACTCTCTTCCTCTCTGCCTCGTTTCCTCCTTTTCCTCTAAAAACCAAACTCTCACTGTGTGTGTGTGTGTGTGTGTGTGTGTATGGGTGTGTTTGTGTATTGCCTCTAGAAACAAAGCTAGTCATTAATTAAAGAGAAGTGAACACTGGTGCCATTGTCCTGTTCAACAACTCCAATGTAACAAAACAGCAATACAACTGTTTTATAATATTGTTCACGACAATAATTGTTTCCTTGGATTGAAGATTCTCTCATTATTTTAATCTGAAATTGTTTGCAATTGTGAAATTAACAGCTAAACATGTTGTAAAAGGATCATGTTTGAAAACGCTGAAGTGAAAAATGTTTTGAGTTCTGACGTGCAGAGAAAGTTCTCAAGTCAAACATCCTCAAGAACATACATACAACGATAAATACATCCAGGATCTTTAACGTGAACACTTATTTTGAGAATTCCTTAACGGTGTGTGTGTGTGTGTGTGTCTCTGTGCTCCTGAGCATCGGGCAGGAGAGGTTAAATCAAAGAGGAGTCAATAACTTCATCTTTCCCTCCTGGTCTCCTCTGCTGTGCTGCTGGGAACGCCTGCTGCTCGCTCTCTGGCTGTCCCTCCACACTTGAGAGGAGGAGAGGATGGGGTTGAACTCACTAAAGGAAGAATAGTCGCATTGCTAATACAGAGGATGATCTAAGACACTGTCACACGCCTATGTGCATCTACACACACACACACACACACACACACACACACAGGAAGCTTCCTCACTGCGTCTGAGAATGATAATGAGCTAAATTCTCTCTTCTTCTCCCAACCTGAGAGGCTGAGTCCAGTCATGGCCACAGCCCCGGCTAAATCAATATCATCATCCATAATCTTTATTGTGGGATGAAACACAGCATAAATCAGCACAAAGCCTTTCACACATCCCTCTCTTTAGCAACCTCCAACTGCAGGCAGCACTCTCATGGGCCAGCAATACTTTCTTTTCATTACAGAGAGGTTCTCTTCCAGTGTCTCCAGCCTCTGCAGCACCTGCTCATACATCATATCAGATATTTGTTTAGTGTTTTGACTGTGCTCCATCTGCAGCAGGTGTGAAAGGTGAGCCGGGAAAGTGGTTCACGTGTCTGTTTATGAGGGATGAGTCGGCATCTCCCAGCAGGCGATTGGTGGAGTGGAATGATGTTTCAGTTGTTAAATCTCCAATGTAAAAGTATGGGTTTAGGGATGAATGAAATGTCTGTGTGCACATGTGTGTGTGTGTGAGAGAGAGTCTTTCTGTGTATGTATGTGTGTGTGTGTGTGTGTGTGTGCATGTGCACGTGCGTGCGTGTGTCTTTGAGCTCTGCCCTCTTTGAGTGTGAGTGTGAGTAATGAGGTTTGGAGAAGAAAGCTTGGCCAAATCCTCTCATCAGTCTTCACTCCTTCAATACCCAATCAGCAGGCTAATTCAATACCCAATCACAGGGCTAATAGCATCCAGCCAAGAGGAGAACCAATGAGAACTTGGCTAATGGACCTTGGGGAATAAATGGCTGGACAAAAAGTTAGTGCTAAAAGAAAGCAGATTTTCTTTTTCTATAAAGAAAATGTACTGTATAACGATCTCAGTGTGGGCTCCGATACCCTGCCGCCGCGGTGCTGAAACAGAGGAAACAGAAATCTCTCTGTAAACTATTGCAGATATTTGTGACAATATCTGAGTTTAATACTTTATTATTATAGCATCGGTATTATCCTGTGTGACGTTTAACATGCAAACAGAGCCACATCTCTCTCACTCATGTTCCCTCCGGAGCAGTGAGTGCTGGGTACGTAAGTCGGGCCAGTGCTGCAGGAGTGTCCCAGCCACTGTAATGTCACAAATCCCCCCCTCCTGACATGCACTGAATAAACTGTCACAGGCGTTATATAGTGTCTCCATAAAGCCTACCATCAAACAGTTACTACCTCCACGGCTCCAGTCCACTGCACCAACAACACAAACAAATCACACTGCACTGCGTCCCTGTATTTTCAGGTGTGTGTGTGTGTGTGTGTGTGTGTGCGTGCAGGTCTGATATACTATAAAGTGGGGTGCATACATGACTGTGTTTTCTGATATGATCATACACCATATAACATTCTATATCTTGCTTGGTTGCTATCTATATTGACCTCGCTTTCTAAAGCTCCCTCGCTAAAAGCTTTCCACTGGGTTTCACAAAGCAAACAGAGTTTTCTGCTCTTCTGTTTTATGCCACGTTACAGCAACAATAATCCGTTCTGTGTTTGATCATTAAAAGGATAGTATTTATCACGTGTACTTGCTGGTGTAATTCCAAGGTTGATTTAATTCCCCAGGCTAGTGTCAGTCATAAAGACAGAATGCATTTTAATCTTCTTCACGCCTCCATCATCTCTCACTGGTGGACATAGTGAATCTAAGCCCCTAGCCTCAGCCCTCCAGAAATGACAATTGATTTGCAGGTGATTTCCTGCTTCCTGCGTGCTAATTGAAATAAAGTGGGACAGCAGACTAGGGCTCTGCAGCATCTATCAATACTGCAGTTGTAGATAGACCCTAGTGCCTGCCTCAACCAGTCTCATAGTATTTGTTTGTTTGGCCGGCTCACCACCAGACCTCTGTATTTATGTGCATGTGTGGGTGTGCATGTGGATGCATGCCGATATGTTGGCTCTTCCTTTAATGACCGTATGACTTGAGTAAGCAAAACAAGCCACCCATCACCCATGAGTCTGGGCGTTGTGCTCAGTGTGTGTATGTGCTGGTTCTGTGATATCAGTGGATGAGTGTGTGAAATCTTTACTAATGGTCACACAAGCAGAGTTTAGCAATAAACTCTACTATTTCCCTCCCTCTATATTAGGGTTGTATTAGGACCCCCATATATTAGGGTTATATTAGACTTATATTAGGGATTGCTCCCCACAGGAGAACACAGAGGAGTATTATGGGTATAGGAGTCCACATTATCACAGCTGGAAGGATTTAGACTTCAGATTACCTATGTCACCAAATAATATAGTGCCATAGGTTATTCCCATATAACTCCTCACCACATACACACACACACACACACACACAAACGCCACACACACATTCACTGATGAGTGCATAACACCTTTTCCCATCGGTTTAATTATGGTAAACATACTATAGACAAATATACAGTATCCAGCAGCGCACATCTGTCCCAGGCATATGTACACCAGGGTAGAGGGGAAGAACGACGCTTTGCTCATGTATGGAAGGCGATAGAAGAATACACTTTGATGTATGTGTGTGCATGGGTGTATGTACGTGCACAGGAATTACATTTTATTTACTTATAATGTACCAGCTGTCCTCAGCAGCTGGATTTCACACAGATTAAACTGGTGAGTATATGGAATCACACAGATGTACTGTACTGTTTCTTCTCTTTCAGACAAATCAGCGGAGGAATTCCCCTGACAACTCCTCCCCAGGGCCGTGACATTTCACATAGTTAATAGACGCAGTCAAAGACCTGGAGAGGTCTTCTAAATGACGCTGGCTGTAATAAGACTATAAGGTAAACCATTATCACATAGAAATAGCCTTCCCAGAGCAACCCTGTTCAGCTAGATCTCTCCATGGACGTTGTATTTCAACTCTGCATCACGGCATAAAACGTTGAAATGAAAGTGTTTTGAAACATTGGCAACATTGAGACATGGATTTTTTTTGAATTGTGCTTTGCAAACACTAATTTTAAGAATAAGCAAACTCTTGATTTCTAGAGATACTTGAAATTGGGTTTAAATGACATTTAGTGTATCAACAAAACTGTAATTTGATTTATCTTTAAATGCCTTTAAACAACAATTCTCAGTCATAGTGTTTTGAGTCGCTCTCTTCCGACAGAGTACTAAGACCCTGCAGAATACACTGAATCATCATTAAGTCTTTCTGCATGTTACCTGTGCTGCTGCAATTAGCTATGAATCTCATATGAATCTCAATTAAACAAAGAGATTCAAACAAACAGGCATAGCATTAAAGATGTGCACACACACACACACACACTGCACCTGCTGCTATCATTGCTGTTGTTTTAAATGTGTTCAGTTTAATTAATTTGTTTTGATACTCGAGACAAATCCTTACAAATCCTCATGTGGTAATTAACAATTATCGTACATTTAATAAGCACACTGAGATAATGAAACAATTAGAGAGAGGCTGTTTAAACACTGGAGCAGCGCTTTGAACTACAGTGTACGCTTTCAGTGGCTCCTGACTTCAATAAGCTACGAGATCACAACAAATGTCTTCACAGCTTACAAATCAAATAATAAATAATAAAATATTACTTTTAGAAAAAACATCGGACATTACTGTAACAGAAACACAAATACACACATCTACACACACACACACACTCTCCGTCTCTCTCTGGTGTTATCACAGGGGCCAATTAGCAGGCCCTGGCTTTCTGCTCAGGCATGCATCAGGGGACCTATAGGGAGCCTGCGAGGCTGGGAGAGGCCTCAGGGTAGCAGGAGAATTATCACTCTTTTCATCTCTCTGTCTCACACGCATCCTCACATACACATATCCACTTGCTTCGAGCGAGCACATACCCTTTCTTTCTCTCTCTCTCTCTCTGTCTGTCTTTCTCTCTCTCGTTTTCTCTTTGCCCCGGCCATCAGATCGGCAAATAAACGCCGATCCTGAAGTTTCAATACACATATACACAACCTGCTCACAGATGACTTAGTCGATGGAGTTTACTCGTAACCTTTGACCCCTCTGAGCTTTACAAGCAGGCCAACTTTGTGTGTGTGTGTGCACTTTCAGTTAATAGAAAGGCAAGCCCATCACAATAGACGCTGATCAAAAGCTGTGTCTACGTTGCACTCTGTAACATGACTATTAGTAGTGGAGCATTCTCTCAGACCTAGCAGATTGCTGAAGCATGTGTTGTGCTACGCTGAGCTGTGTGTGTGTGTGTGTGTGTGTGTGTGTGTGTGTGTGCAGTTGGTTACTGTGTGTTTGTTCTTGTTGAGAGTTTTATCCGTATCACACTCCCCCCCCCCCCCATCCTTCTTTCGTTCCTCTCATCTCTCTGTGCCCCCCTGCTGAGTGCCTGGTAGGTGGCACAGTGTGTGCGTACACACACACACACACACACACACACACACACACACACACACATATAAACACACACAGTAAGCCCTCCACAGGCTGCGGATAGCTGAAGATCCCTCTCTCTCCTCCACACCACAGGGAGGAGAGAAGAAGGGGATGACAGGAGGAAGAGGAGGAAGGGGGGGTTGGGGGTGGCAGAACAGAATGAGTGGACACCTGTCCTCTGTCAAGCCTCCCTCTACCTGTCTGTCTGCTACTGTAGGCTGATCTGTCTTTCTTTCTGGCAGGTGGCTCAGGTAGCACAGAAAGACTTTGAGGTAGTACAACCAGCTGAAACACTGTTGAATGAGAAAGGACCGAATCTCACATCTTAGAGGAATAAATAAAATAAATAAAAAAGACATTGGTGGAGAAATAGAGGTTACGTGGTTTATCCCAATATCTACCCTTTACATATTGGAATAGACTTATATACATATATAGGCTTGTACGTATATTGGTAAGTTAAAAAATGTCTCTACTTGATACGTGAAACTGGCTTGTGTGTGTGTGTGTGTGTGTGTGTGTGTGTGTGTGTGTGTGTGTGTGTGTGCATGTGTGCATGTGCTTGTACTTCTACTGTTGTGAGAATCATTTTGAGTTTCAGCTCATTTTGCCGGTCCTCACTTCTTCAGGGTTTGTTAAAGCGTTAGGTCTTGGGTTTAGGATTAGAATTAGGATTAGGTTTGTGTGTGAGGTTAGGTATGTATTGGTGAGGGTTAAGGTTGGGGTTAGGGGTTAGGGAATGAATATAGTCAATAGAAAATGCTCACAAGTATAGAAGTACAAGGATGTGTGCACGTGTGTGTTTGTGTGTCTGCATGTCTCTGTTTTATTCATGTGGAAAAAGAGTGTGTGTGCACATTTGTGTATATGTTGTTGTTTTTTTCTTGTCATCTGTGTAAATGTGCGTCTGTGTATTTGTGTGTTTGTGTGCATGACGTTGCTTGGGATAGACACAGCAGAGTGGAGGCAGTAGATAAGATAAGTGCTCTTTATTTCTGACAGAGTCATTTAGCTGTGGATGAAGAGAAGAGAGGAGGAGAGGACGGGAGGAGAGAGTTATAGTTATGGAGCTGTCGGAGGTTTGGGAGTGTTGAATGAAATGAGGTCCTGGAGGAGCAGAGGGAAACAAAGGAGTGAAAGAGAGAGAGAGAGAGAGAGAGAGAGAGAGAGAGAGAGAGAGAGAAAGGGGGGAGGCGTCTATGTGACCTTGCAGACCGAGAAACAGACAGCTGAGGGAGGAGAACCTGTTTCCTCTAAATCATGTGCTGTGTTGTGTTTTTTCTCACTGTAACTCAGTCAGCCGACTGGGCTCTCACTACATCTCCCTCCTCTCCGGCTCGTGTCTCTGAATCGTTCTCTTTCCCACTCTCGTTCCCCACAATGACTGAGGATGTACCTAGGTTTTGATGTGAAATTGGACCACACTCTCACACACACACACACACATGCAGAGTTAAAGACGGCTTTTCTTTGTCCTATAGATGTTTGCATTGAGACGTCAAACCAGAGACCTCCAATCACTTCTGCCATCGCCCCTCTCTCCCTTTCCACTCCTTGTGTGAAGAAAAGTATTTATTTTCATTTATCAAAGCCTTTTACCCATGAGAGAGTAAAAATTGCAGTGTCTGCAATACCCAGTGTGTGTATGTATGTGTGTGTGTGTGTCGGGGGGATGTGGAACGATGCTGGGGGTTATTATGGAGAGACTGAGATGCGACAGGAGATTCCTCTGATTGGGAATAAAACACCATCTTATCTATTTAAATAAACCCCATTGCGACTTCATCAAACACATACACACACACACACACACACACACACACACACACACACACATTAAAAATAAAAAGGCAGATGCAGAACAACACAAGAAAGCACACATTCACTGAAGCACACAAGAAAAAATGCAGAAGCCGGCAAATCTATGCATGTAAACAAACACAAGAGCAAATTCACAAAGGGATTTGTAGTAATTAAATTGCAATGATCGCCCTATTTTAGCTTTCACTTTGAAGATGAAAAAATAGTGTTCGAGCAGAGACACGAGGAAAAACAGTCCTAATAGAACATGAAAAGAACATCTAATTATTCAAAGGAGAGTAGTTACAGTAGGAATAAAAAAGAAGATAAACAAATAAAAAGCCCAAACTCAATAGAATAACCAGAAAGCTCCACAAATCACTGTAAACATTATCGCCTGCCTCGTCACTCTGAACACTGCTTCTTGAATCATCACTGAATTCCTGGTGAGTGGCGCCTTTGATAAACCAATCAGCTGTGATCGTCCTGGCCTCTGACTCTACCCCGCTGACCCCTGACCTCTCGGTGACCAGAAGAGCGGAACCTGTACTTGACCTATGACCTTGCGGCATCTTCGATAACCAGCTCTCCCCTGCAGGAACATGCAACTACGCATATGTCAATGGGACGGGAGGGATGCAAAAGATGGATGCAGTCGACCTGGGAGTGTGTGTGTGTGTGTGTGTGTGTGTGTGTGTGTGTTTGTGTGTGTGACAGTAAATAGTGAGAGGAGAAACAGTGATGTATGTTCGGTTCCTCGTCTGAGGCTGCAGATGTTCGCCCCAGATGGCCTGACACTAATAACATTCTACTTTTAACAGGCCCTTGTATTCACTGAAGATAAAACCTCATAAAAGATAGTGATGCTCCTATCAGCACCAGGAACAAACCAAATCTCAGAAATGTAATTTGATATTGCACTGTATCTCTAATGGAAGATTTAGCCTAATGTTCTAAATCAGTGAAGTGCTCTATTTCATCTCAGATGCATCGTCTTTTCATCCTCAATTAGACAATGATGAAAAAAAGCTTTGCATTTGATAAAAAGTATCACAGTTAGAAAATATATGTTCTATTGTATATTTTGAAATATACAAAGAATATACAGAACATACTATACAGTTTTATCTGAGAGATAAAACGGGGGTGTTTTTTAGTCCAATACCTCGGGCTTCTTGTGGGAATAACTTTCTCTTGTGAGCAGGTGATGAGTTCACTGTCATATTTAAAACAGCTGTATGTGTGTGTGTGCATGTGTGTGTGTGTGTGTGTGTGTGAGAGAGAGAGAGAGAGAGAGAGAGTGAGAGTCTGGGTACAGCCCAGACGGCCCCTCTACCAGCTCTGTTTGCCGAGGCAGGACAGCATGTTCACACATTCTGCCAAAAGTGAGCATGCTCATGGCTCTCTCTCCTGTTTGCTCCTCCTCCCCTTGTGTCTCCTCCTTCTCTCCCTCCCTCCTTCCCTCTGTGCCATATGCGTGTCAACCTTGAACTAGAACAGACGAGGAAGCAAGGAGGGAGGGAGAGAGAGAGAGAGAGGGGGGTGGGGGGGTACAGCACCCTGCCTACGTCAGACCTGTACTTGTAAAAAGTCCATGGGATCAGAGGGTGGAGGGTGGCTGTGTTAACCTCTGCGTGTTCAGTTAGCACAGGGACTGAATACAGAGAAATACTGTACCAGTGTTGGAGTGCTACAACTCTCAGCTATTCCCTTTTATTAAGACAAATAAACTGTATGACTTGCAATCATGACAATTTTTCTGTGCTGTGTTTTACATTAGTCAGATAAAGAAAGAAAAGAAAGGCGACTCATAGACAGTGTTCTGAATTCAGCTTCTCTGAAAAAACAAACGTACAGTATTGAAGTTACTATGACGCAAGTAGGCAGCCAAAATCAGAGAGACTGAAAGTTAGTAGATGGTAGCATTTATTCTACTGTGTGTCCTCGCTTAGCTTGGAGGGATTTTCACAAACTAGCTACTCTTTTCTTCACATGCACACGCATAAACATTTCACACAAACTGCCCCCCCCCACACACACACACACAATACGCAAACAGACAGTGACAGTGTTGACTTTGTATTCTAGTGTGGTTAATGCCTACACAATTTATTTCCTCTCGCAGGCTTTGCCTTTCATAATTATTCAAGGGATAAGACCAAGACAGCAGGGTCCTGCCTCTGTTGATTACAGTATTAATACACACACACACACACACACACACACACACACACTGCTATACATACATATGAATGTGTGAGATATCGTTCTGCACAGCAGATATAAATATGCAGGAGAAATCACATATTAATTTGAAATAATTATAACTGCAGAGTGACTCAACATGACAGACACACACATTCAGAGTAACAGCTTTAAATGCTGATCTTTGTTATTGTGTTCATTCTGCAGTAGGAACCCTGACTGGATCCAACCCCTCTCAATGGTCCCATTGTAAAGACACGTTTTACTGGTTAGGAACCACTGTCTTTGGTTAATGAGAGGTTAGACCAGCGTCGGAAAAAAAAACCAACCTTTTCATTGATGTGAAGTGCACACAGCTCCTCTCCTCCCCACTGCTCATCTTCTTCCGCCCCATTAGGACCGGGCCTTTTTTTTCTTTTCTGTCATGAAACTTTAATCAGCCATTTAAAGTGAGTGGCCAGGCTGAGTCTCTGCAGAGCCCTGACCTGTGCTGATACACACACTCTGATGTAACTTATACAGGCACTGCCCAGGTTAGCCCTGGGCCTCATAAAGGACTGCAAAGCTTTGGACCAGAGCTTTGTCATCTTCTCCAGAACTTGTACCCTCACAGTTATGTACTGGTTTTTATTTCTATGTCTGTGGTCACAAATGCAATAACACAAAGCACGATAAATTCAGCGTCAAAGGAACATTTCCATTGACACCCAGTATATGTTGAGACAATAGTGTTGATAAAAGGAGAGGATACTATAGTTACTTTCCAGCACTGTTTGGTAGCTGGGAGAGCTGGAGAGCCATCATTCTGCCTGCTGTCCTGTGCAGACTGAGAAAGAAATCCATCAGCAGGATTCAGAGGAAAAGAGAGAGAGAGAGAGAGAGAGAGAGAGAGAGAGAGAGAGAGATGAGATGAAGGAAGAGAGAGAGCGAGAGAGAGAGAGAGAGAGAGAGAGCTGATATATGGTCTCTGCGACTGGCTGGGTCTCTCTCCTTCTCTGTCATGACACAAATGCATTTGCTTGTGCAGGCATGCACACATAAACACTTACACACAGGCACACACGCATGCACGCAGACACACGCATGTGCGCGCTCACACACACACACACCTCCAACAGTAAATAAGGCGGTGCAGTCAGGTCACAATCACAGTAAACCACACAAACGACTACCATCTGTCTCTTTGTCTCTGCCTGTACGAGTCAATGAGCCTCACTGGCAACAGTTCATACTACACTGCCCAAACACAATAACATTCAACATCACAGTAACAAAATGAAAGAATAAAATATCTGCAAAGGAGTATAGGGTGTTCATTATTCTTTTCCTCCTCTCTTATCACTCTTTTGCTTCCTCTTTGCCCGTTTCCCTCCCTCCTTCTCTTCCTCCTCTTCCTGTAAATGAGTGATTTATCAGCCTTAATTGCTGGCAGTGGTTCATGTGGTCATGTGACCGCAACATGACAGCATGTGATAAATACACCCTGAAAATTAAACCCTGTGTTGCAAAGAGAAAAACACATCGCTTGCATGAGATTACATTCTGATACTAACAAAAATAGATTCGGTCCAATAAAGGGATCCTTTTAAAAACAACGCCAATAGGATATGCTTTAAAAGCAAAATGTTGAGCTAATAAAAGATGATGATGATATACCAAGTAAATCACACTAACCACTGCGGACTGTACCACTCTACCCCACATGTATTTCCCCCTCGTAGTGTAAAGAAGCAAGATGCTGACAGAAGGGCCTTGCCGTGTTCAGTTCATGCATCTTATTGTTACATGGAGCAGGTTGTCAGCCACTGACCTTTTTATTCACCACACTATACATTGTTAAAATAATGTATGGGGTGTCTCGGCCAAAGCTGCTTCATTGTTTTATGTTATAATAGTGGTACATGTGTGTGTGTGTGTGCGTGCATCTACCTCAAACATGGATGTTCACAATATGCTGTGAACTGAATGTGAGTGTGCATGCACATTAGATACTTTATACGCGTTCACACAGTTTGTGTGTGTGTGTGTGTGTGTGTGTGTGTGTGTGTGTGAGGGTGGGGGGTTGGGGGGTCACATGCACCTGATAATCAGCAGTATAGTTTGTGTGTTGCTCTGAATGATACAAGTAGATTCATGTCAGCAGCAGTACACACACTCTATATGGCCGCGGTCCCTCCCTGCTCACCCAAACGCTGTGCTCTGTTTATAGACCTGCAGTAAAACACATGCAACGCTTTGCTTTCACTGCCGTCACATGACAAACATGTAAAGTCAGTTTTGGTGAGCTTGTTTTATTAAATTTAAAGTCCACGTGGTTTCTTGTGGGTTGAGGTTTTGTGACCCAGCAGCCCCAGACGCCCATTCAAAACTTATTGTAAAATAGCAAAGTAAAAATTGTAAAATCAAACAAAATAACAAAATAACAAAAAATGCAAGTGCATCAATATGATTTTTTTTTTTTACTATTTCCTCAAAAGTTTACATTTTGAAAGACTTCATCCAAATGCTATTCTATTCTATTCTATTCTATTCTGTTCCTGAGCAGCTTGTTTACTGCAAAACATGTGAAAAAAATGTGCAGTTGACATGGATCAGGTGTCCAAATCCAGCTTAGAGCTTTACCTACAAGGAGGCTGTGAGACCAATGCAGCTGTTATGAAAAATACATTTCCCACTGTCCACACTGAACACATGAAACACTGGAGGCTCTCCTGTTATCAGGCTGTGGCTACTGAGACCCTGGGAATGAGGCGCTGAAGCACAAACTCAGATCTAAAAATAAATTAATTCACTTTTTCAAACCCATATTCACAATAATATGTTTAAGTCTTTTAAACTAAATGGTCTTTACAGTTTCTTTTCTGTAATGATTTATTGCAACAATTATCCACATTTTCATTATTACTTTTGGACTCCACCAAACTAATCTCTGCGTTTTAGATTGAAACCAGAATTCAGGCAGACAGAATGAGAGGGGAAGAGGGGGAGACGGATAGGGGGAGAGAGTAGATAGTGAAGCATGGAGCCGATCTCACGTTATTCCTGACAGACTGTCGGTCTACCCGTAATGTGTCAAACATTCAGCTGCTGCAGAAGTGCTACAAATAATGGGACATCACAAGATAATTTCACAGAGTTTGGACAATAAAAGAAGCATCTGTTGATAAATGGAGCATATCTGTGTGTATTTATGTGTGTGTGGGGTGTGTGTGTGTGTGTGTGTGTGCGCGTACTACTATTGTATTTTTTTTGCATGTTTGCATATTGCATATATGAATGTGTGTATATAGTGAACAGGTAATGGGGGGACGGCAGAGTGGCTCCAGCACCTCTGCACCTTCCTTTCCTCCTCCTTATTTATTTGTCTGTATTAGTTAGCTCCCTCTCAGCACTTAAAATTAATGTCATCCAGCAGAAAATAGAGGCTGAAAGCTAAAATTCAGCAGTTTCCCAGCAGCCTGGTTATTTATCAAGCTAACAAGGAGAAGATGCATCCCGTTTCAGCCGGGCCCAGGAAATATGTGCCATTAAAGCCCAGCGCTGGTGTTTGAGAGCCAGGGAATAAAAGTGAGGGTGTCAGGGAGAGGGGATGGACGGCAGCGCCAGCAATATGGATGCAGAGAGACCAGCAGACGCATTTATATAAGGGACAATATATACACGTTTAAAAACACACGAAGAAACACACACAAAAGAAACACACAAAGAAAAGCACACACAACCACACGTACGCACAAAATACACATATTCTGTTTACCAGCAGATACATATTCTTCTGTATATGCTTTATGTGTATATGAATTGGTGATTTGCTGATGGCTATAGAAGTGGATGCTTTAGGGGCTACAGAGGATGTAGTTTGAATAGTTTGGCTTTGAATAAATCATGTGTGCCAGAGAAAGCTTCACACTCATTTTCTCTTTAGGACCGGGGTGTAGAAATATGTCCCGAGGACTGTTAGTATTGTGCCATGTTAACATCTCTGTAGCATCGGGGGCTAGCGCTAGAGTGCTGGAGTTTAATTAGACACTGGGTGCAACGCTAAGCAGCTATAGCACTGGGCAGTCACCGCAGGGAACAGGGGAGAGGAGAGGATGGCGACAAGAAGGGAGAGGAAAAGGGGAAGGACGAGTGTGTGTGTGTGTGTGTGTGTGTGTATGTGTGTGTAAGGAGAGGGGAGGCTGCGGGCTAGAGGAAGGCCCTGGGCTGCTGGTTGCGGTGGTTCAGGGGAATACATTATATCACACTAACCTCCGGCTGATCACATGTTCCTCTCTCAATCGCACTGTGAACACACCGTCACAACCTGAGAACCGCAGCGGCTCTGAGCCTCACACACACATACACATCGTTCACACACAAACACACACAGCGGTATCGGCTTCTCCACTAATTATAGTTGAATAAAACAACACTATCTAGACTTAAACAACTGGAACAAGGAGGAGGAGGAAATGAGTGTATATTGTATATTAACATGAGTTGAAAAGAGAAGGTTTGGCTGTAGGGGTGCTTTATCAGCCATTACCATTAAATACTGTCTTCTCTGAAGACTTGCAAGCTACTAGGAACACACACATTTCATATTTTAAAAGTCAGAAGATGAATCTACACATCTGTTGGTTTTACTATCATTGGTTTTGCCTCCTGTCACCACCAGTTGTTCATCAGCAGAATGTAGGGAGAGAGGTCTTTTTTTCCTCCTATCTCTAACATACATTACTTTCTTTCTCCCTCTTCAGACCAAGGCCTAGTAATGAGTGTACAGCTTGTTCATAACTCTTCTGTCATTTGGATATGCTGGATGGAGGCATGAGTCTATGTCATCATCTAGACTTACTGTACCATTGTAATGAGTCTTACACAGGGCAGCTGGTAGTTATAAATAGCCCAGGCACTGTAGTACGGTGAAGTGTGTCAAACTTTAGATGGAGCGCTACCAATGCAAATCCTGCCCACTATAGAATACTAAAGACACAACCCCAGTTGCAGTGTTTCATAAATGACAATTCAAAGTTTAAACTTTGCATACTGCAGAGTAAAAGGTGGGGCCCTGCCTCGGGGCGACGCGCAAATGCAATGACGCATCATATTAAGTGCTAAGCTCTTGAATTTTAGAACTTTCCTGAATTTTATCATATCAACAAAAAATGCCTTCCAGCGTAAAAGCCTTTTCAGGTCTGACTCTTTACGCGCACACAGCCCATACGTTCACACAAACACTTGAACACACACACACACACACCTTGACGTGTCTGCGTGTATGTGCGTGTGCGTCCTTCCTCCTCGGTCTATAAAAACTCGACCTGCCTGCTGTCAGCCAGGGAGGCACCACGCCTACCCTCGCCTGCCTCCCCCTGCCCGACTCACCCCGTCACCACGAGGGGAGGAGGAAGGAGGAGCGGCGGGGGGATGACGGGGGAAGGCGTGGGGGAAGGTGGGGGGGGGGGGGAGCCTCTGAACCTTCGTCTAATCTGCCCTCTCCACTCCCCTGCCTGTGACCTCGGAGCTCCTGAAAGGAAGAAAGTGCTGAAGCATGCAGGTGTCCTAACGCTGCAGCCACACACATGTGCACGTGCACACACACACACACACACATACACGCAGGTGTCCTACCTTAGCAGCCAGCATTCTGTCATAATACCAATTCATTTTGTAACCCCTTCACTACCATACACAGGCTATGATTATGTCAATACACTGCATGCACAATAGCAACATATAATACATAAGAATGTGCAGTGTCGTTATACTGTCTTTTCATAGTCTGTCAACGACAAAAGCGCGGACAATGATGGAGTGCATATCATAGGCAAAACAACCGTGCGCTTTATAATGCTGAGCCAATGAGGAAAGGCAGAGTATACTGTATGCTGTACAGTAAAATTAGCTGATGCTGATGCTGTAGTTTCCTCTGTCCAGCCTCTCAACTGTACAGTGTAAAACCTGAGGTGTCCAGAGAGTGCCCTGTCCTGTGTGTGTGTGTGTGTGTGTGTGTGTGTGTGTGGGAGGGGGGTTAGGGTTAGAGAGTTGTATTACAGTGGTGATGAGTCGCCTGGCTGCGAGGCTGATACCTCAGCAGCACCCAGCATTGACCAGGCCTTTAAATAAAGCCTTCGATCCTCCAGCAGGAGAGAAGGTCACCGCCTGCCTCTGGTTACCCTGCCTGTCTGTCTGCATCCACGGCCAGGAACCCTCCTTCCACCCCTTCTTCAACCCCTCCTTTCGTCTTGCCCTAGCCTTCCTGTCTGCATCCAAATCCAGGTGCCTTCCTTCCTTCTTCCTATTGCTTGACTCCTCCCCTCTTTTATCCTTGAACCACCACAGTCTACCTATTTGCGTCTGAGGCTAAGGCCCCTGCTTTCCCTTCGTCTCCCTCTCCTCCACTAAGTACCAAAAACGTCCTTGCTTTCTCCCGCCATCATGCCTTCACACCCTGCTGTCCTCTGTATTCCCACCCATCCGTCCATCTGTCTGTCAGTCAGACATAAAAAAACTACAGTGTTTCTCTCCGCTGAGAGAGCAGAGAAGGCAATGGGGTCATAGGGCAGCACAGAGGTGAAAGGTTGCGGCCATATCCCATGAGCACTGGGCATGTCACCCTCCTGTCAATCCACCAGCACTGTCATAGCCGAGACAGAGAGCTGCATAACATCGCAAACAACAAATGACAGAGAGAGACAGAGAGAGAGACAGAGAGAGAGAGAGAGAGAGACAGAGAGAGAGAGAGAGAGAGACAGAGAGAGAGAGAGAGAGACAGAGAGAGAGAGAGTGAGACAGAGAGGAAGGGGCCGACTGTCAAAGCCCTGAATATGAAGAGCAAAAAAAAATATTTAAAAAAAAATGCTAAATACAAGGAGAATAAATAAGTGCCAATGAAAAAGTGTAAAATAAATAAAGAAGTCCCTGGTGGCCGCTGTCCCAAATGAGTAGTATAGAAATAGAGTTTGTGGGTCTGTTATGTTTAGAGAAAAGAGACCTGCAGAAATCTTACTTCATATATGGAACACTTTACAAAATGTTGTGATAATATTGAAATCATGCCCATCTTAACTTGTTTGACCATATAAATACTGACCAGGAATACAAAGCGTATAGTAACAAAACAGTAGAGTACTACAGCAATTACAAACAAATCAAATGTAAACAAAGCTTTTAGAGATTCAAAATGTTATAGAAACTATTTTCAGCAATTTAAGAATGAATAAATATCCCCAACTCTATTTTTACTATTCAGTGGTAGGAGTAGGAGTAGTAGAGTTTATAGTAAAAACACAATCAAGATGAAGTAGAGTGATGTTGAGTGTTGCCCTTTGGTGTACAAACACAAAATGTTGAAATTAAAAATCAATAAAAATACTGAAGTTAGTTCTGAAGACTTCATTGTAATGGATCAACTGCTCGGTCCAATGTTAATAAAAACTCAATATGAACATTTGCTGTTTTGGTGTACAAGAAAAGAATAGTGTCTCATGAAATTCAGTGCTGTGACTTCTGCCGCATTGAAGATGTACATTTGATACACTGAGAAAGTGTTCTGGCCTTAGTTCTAATATCCTCAGTGTATAATTAAAATATACTTAAATGAATTTGAGTTGTAAATGTTAAATTGAGCAGTGAGGACTAAATGCTCCTGGTTACCTCAGACTCCAGGGTTGAGGGAGGGAGAGGTCACAGCTCACTATCACAGATGGAGGAATTTTCTTGACGTCCTGCAAAGAGAGAAAATAAGGAAAGACTGTGAAACACACACTCCGATAAAATGATTCTCTCCAACAACAACTGAAAAATTGCTTTTGATTTTTAAATCTTAAAGGATATGAAAGTAATTGATTAGTTTGGTTTCCAAAATGTTATATCAATTTGAAAAAATGTGGCACCTGAGAGTGCAAAATTAAAATTACACATTACAGTACTTTTTAAAGGATGGTAGGTAAATTAAGTTCTTGGTTAACAAAATGATAAAACTTTTACAGCCTTTTAGAGATAATGAATGATACAATTTCAGATAAATCAATCAAGTATTTATTGATTTTAATAGAATTTTTTAAAATTACTTTTACACATAAATAAATTTATTGTAACTCATTTTAGGGCCCACAGATTTTCATTTTGGCAAATTTGCACGCTCGCACGCGCACACATACACGCACATACACACATACACACACACACACACACACACACAAACACACACACACACGCACACTGTACACCACTCATGACATCCATCACAGTGCATTTAACAGAAAGCAAATCCATAAATATCAAAAGAATGTCTGAATTAAAGTTCAGGACATTGTGTATGATAACTTCCTGCAAAGCATCGTAATTTAACAATCATGCTATTCCACATTTTTAAAAATCCTACACATTTTATGTGCATTATTTCATATCTTTAAATGAAAATGCATTTTAAATGCCATATTTCACATCATGCTAAAACCATATTTATGTTTATTTCCATTTGGGTGTATCAATGTGCATGAACAGCATACGCGGACATTTGTGTGTGCACACATATCCGCACTTTTGAGCATATATGCATTTCAGTGGGGCGAGGATGGAGCCACTTGAAACCCCAGTGAAAAATCTTCCTGAAAAAACTTTTGCTGGGCTTCAGTAGAGAGAAATGAGGCGAATGAGGGACAAAGTATATTCATGCCCCTCAATCCATCTTTAAGCAACAATGAGAACCTTTCATTTCCCTGTAATCCGATTCACACTGGGGCCAAATGGACTCTGACCCATTCAGTTACATTTGAGTTCCCAGTGACAGACCTACAGCAGAGAATAGGCTGCCCTAACCCTCAAACTCTCTGGAACGTCAACATAGACAAATACACTGTGATCGCTCTCCCCGGTATCTTCCTTTGATGCTGCAGGTACACTGTATGGGAATTTACAATCTTTTAAACTTCCTGTAAATGAATAAAAAGCTGCACATAATAACAGCTAGGTGAACACACAGAAACATACACACACACGTACATATGCACTCAAATGGCCAGACACACACAAATGCACACTCACACACATACGAACACAAACAAGCACACACACACACACAGGCATGCATGCATACACATTCAAACACACACACACACACACACACACACACACACACACACACACACACACACAGAGCTTGGGTCACCAGCCTTTCAGAGGAAGTGAGGCCCACGTGCAGAGAGGAGAGAGGGCTGCTACATGGCAGCAGTGTGTGGGGTCAAGGCCTTTCCCAGGTACAAATGAAAGCGAGAGAAGAGACTTTGGAAGAGCTGAACAACACTGTGGGTCACCTTGCCTGGCAAAGAGATCAATGTCTGTTTGACTGGCTGGGAGGGGGAGAAAGAGAGAGAGAGAGAGAGAGAGAGCGTGCGAGAAAGAGAGAGAGAGATAGAGAGAGAGAGGCTGACTGCAGCAGAAGGGTAAATCACCTCTCTAGCTTCATTGAGATGCAGGTAAAACACACAGGGGTCGGGCTCGGCTCCAGCTCCACCCTGCATAACACAAGCTTGTGCACACACAGACTTGCATGCACGCACACATAGACGCACGGGTGCACGCACACAAACACACACAGTCGCATAATGCACTCAAACGCACCCCCACTTTCACTGCGGTCCAAAATACACCACTTCGCTGACTCTGCCCTGCAACTCAACTCACTGTTGAAAACACAGTTCAAAACATCAACACAGCCCCAGCTATGTTTATGTGTGAGTCGGAATATTGTGATCAGTTATAATTAAACCATGATTAGCTTTCATCTATTGCCCTTTAGTGATGCAATCTGAAGAGCACTTTTTAGACAAGCAAATGCAAATCTATTAGTTTGAATTCTACTGCAACATATACAAAATATGAGACACAGTACGTTATTTCACAGTATTTACAGTGATCTCAATTAAACATTAGACATAGCATCTGATTTAGACAATCACATTACCTCCATGCTGCCCATGCTTCTATTTGCTGGAGCCATGTGAAGCCACTGAGATACATACAGACAGTAACACGACCCTGTAGAGATACTGCCGTCTTACCACATGCTCACCCACAACAAGAGGGGACATGTTAAATTATTAGGTTCTCAAATAAATGACACGTAACTCAGGACACTGTAAGACAGACAGACAGAGAGAGAGAGAGAGAGAGAGAGAGAGAGAGAGAGAAGCTCTGGCATTGCAGATATAGATGATGGACGGACTACAGAGGTACATAAATGCAGCTGATTTAAATCACTTTAAATGTAAATGTTTATCGCGCGGAGTGATGCAGATGTGGATTGAGTGGAAGAGATTGAAATTGTTTCCTCTTTTGAATGTGAATATGTTTTTAACCCTTCAGAGGGCTGTGATGGGGAATCAGTAGGCTGAGATGGAGCAGCGTTCACAGTGAACGAAAGAGAATGAACATATGAATAGAATTTTTGTTCCGAAATGAAATACCCACCGTTTGTGACACCTACAGTTACACAATATTTGTTGGCATAATTTCTTTTTTCAAACATTGTTTTTGGGCATTTTTGCCATTATTTGATGGTTGACAGTGTGTGTGTGTGTGGGTGACGTGTGACAACGGTCCCAGGCCAGATTCAAACCCAGGATGTTTACATGGTACACGTCTTAGCCAACTAAACCACCAGGACGGCCCCAGTCACCACACATTTAAAACTAATTATTATACTTTTTTCAAGGGAAGTGGAAAACTTTGATTTTTATCAAATATTGTCTATATTTTAGTTATATTCCATAATGAACTTCGGATACTGATGTGTTTCAGGTAGCGTTTTTAAACTTTTTAAGGGTATACTTCAAGTAGGATTCCAAAACAGCTTTTCAACATTATGATCATAAGTACAAATACAGGAAAGGTGTGAATGACTTAAACTTTTGCTCACTTACTGTTAAATGAAAAGTGTATTAATTTACAAGAAAATGAATACAGCATGAACAAAATTTTTATTTTTCCCTTCAGCCTTGAATATTTTTATCAAGGAGACAACGTTCCTCAATACTATTTGTTTTGCTTACATTCATTAGGTTTTCCTATAAATGCACGTGAAAAAAAACAACTAAAAGCATCACAATGTCAAGATAAACTGAGTCTTTCCCATAGATTTAATACACTCAGTTAAAGCAGGAAAGCATGAACACCCTTCCACCGCAAGGTCAAATAAAAGACACAATGCTCGATGGTTATTGAGCACTCACACAAATAGACACTCACTCACACAGCACTGCACACATCCTTTGTCCTATTAATTTCAAGGCATTAAAGTGAAGTACATGATGATGATTCAAATGTCAATATGGATAAATTTCAAAGTGATTTCCCATAGTTGACCTGAAAGAGAAAGTCCAATATTGTGACAGCAGACAACTACATTATCTGTAATAACCTAATCATTGGACATACTGCAAATAATCACAGTGCACAAGTCAATATACTGGCTTAGAGAATAGAATTACAGTTCTTACTGATAAGATTAATCCTCATATAATGTGGTGTGTGTGTGTGCGTGTGTGTGATTGTATGTTAATATGTACACACTTATTTTGTGAGAACGAAAGAAAGGACAAAAGAAAAAAGAGACAGTGAAGCAGTGCATCTGGTGTAGCGCTGAGATATAAGGAGGAAGTGCTGAAATGTTGTTTCCTGTGCATTCTGTCCTCCTTCAACACAGGAAATGAATCAGTGCCACTGTATCCTCCTGCCCCTTGGTGTGTCTGGCAGTCAGAACAGACACGCGCACACGCACACGCACACGCACACACACACGCACACACGCACACACACACACATGAGCAGAAAGCATCCCGCACAATTTTCACACCCTTACACTGATCAGCATTTTCTACTTCATCAGACCACCCACTGAATAATTTAGCTAAACGGGGTAGAAGTGCTGGAAACCCGTGACCCTTCAGATAAAACTGACCTCCTGTCTTTCATATCACAAATTCACGACGCCATTGTGGTGCCAGCGTGGTCCCAGTAAGAGTAAGAGCTAAACCCCGAGACTCCCACAGAAAACTCCACTACTTCTATCTGCCTCACAGGAGAAAGAGGTGCCGTGAAAGAAGTATAGTGTTTCCAGTTCTAGGTTATAACACAAATGTAATTAAATAGCACACTATATTGACCTAATCAGATAGGAGGGCCATAAATTAGTGGACACATGCTCACTAAAAGGCCCTCTCCTCTCAGCTAGGACGCATCTCTGATCGTTTATCATCTTAAAGGAGCAGGAAGCCAGCCAGCATCTCTCTCTCTCTCCCTCTCTCTCTCTCTCTCTCTCTGTCTCTCTGTCTCCCCCCCCCCCCCCCCCTCTCACTTTTAATCACAGAGAAAATCATTCCTTCAGGCAGGGGAGGATACTATCCCATCTTGCCCCTCACTCTGAGCTCTCATGCCAGCCAATACGGGCCAGACAACTGGTTTGTAAAACGCTGAGCTACTACAGAGTTTATACAGTCTTGGTTAATTTCCATGTCTGCATTCAAACATTTCACTACTGTGGTGCATTTAAAACGTTCGGCCATAAGACACACACACACACCTTTGAAAAATCTGTTTCCTCCTCAAGGACCTGAACATATAACTTACATAGAGACATACAAGGATTCAGAATGCTGACCGTCAAAGATCCTCATGGGAACAAAACAGAAAATATCCTTCTTTCACACGTATACACGCATGCAAACACATACACACAGACAGACAGACAGACACACACACACACACACACACACACACTGATTACCAAGAGCATGCATTGTGGCAGTGACCTTGTATGGGACAAGCCCAGACCCTGTGTATCTTTTATCTTAACCGTACTGCTCATCACACTCAGTTTGAATACACAGAATGTAACATCAACGCGGCTGAAGCAGCAGCCTGAATCGCTGCAGGCCAGATTCAGGTCTAGAACAGGGGATGCTGATGGGCTGCTGGACCCGCCTATCGCCTACAAATCCAAATTCCTTCTAGTGTAACTTTCCTGTAACTTTCTTCAATCCCAGCCGTTTTATCAGCATTTGCAGGCAGAATTCACACCAAACATCATTAGACTGAAATGAGTGGGTTTGCTCTTACCTTATCACCTTGCGAGTAATAACGGCAATGAGAAATGTGTCTGACATATGATTAAGCATCGTTTAGTCTAACCGAGAATTAAGCAATAACTACATATCTCATATCGCCACACTATTATAAAATGTTGTGCCACATAAAGCCTGTGCTATTTTCAATCACTACGGAATTTATTATAAAAAGTCAAAGTTTCCATATTCAAATACCAGGCATTTTTTTTGTAATCGCATTTTTGAAAATTGTCATTATTGTCATTCAAACCCTTGTTGTGGGCCGATTTCAAATGAAACTTTGCACTGAGGGGATTCAACAAGTTCAACAGCTACAGAGTAAAAAGTACAAGTTTGCTCTCAGATCAATGATTAACTCAACTTTTTCAGGAGAGCTGTAGCGTGATTCTTATCTCCTACTTCCACAATACAAATATTAGGAATATAAATCGTGTCTTGAAGTTTTCAATCAGGCTTTTTTAGAGAAAGTTTGTAGTCTATAATTATGCAACAGGTGATATCCGTCACGCAGCTTTATTTCTTGAGGAGCCAATATGTTATTAAAAGAGTATCACTAAGAATTAATTCACCGTCTTCTTTCCAAAATAACAAAGCAAAAAGAATAAACACAAATGATATCAAAACATAAAACTTGTATCAAATCATAATGATATCAAACCTGGACAACATGTTGGAGCTGGTGTAATTACGCGTCTCCTGCGTAACTATTGCATCGCGCTTCAATCAAAACCAAATCCTGTTTAGGTTAATACAATTACGTTTTTAATTTGCCCTCCGTTCCTCTGTGATCAAACAGGAGACTGTAAATCTAAATGTGTGTGGGATCGCCTCACGAGACACAGTGTCTGATAAATGACATGCAAAACAAAGGAGAACAAAAATAAACATTTTCAAGAGAATATATTCGTTTCCATTCATGAAGATTTATTGATGAATGGTATATTCATTATACTCCATTTTGATAGCTGAACACGATGTCTGACAGTAGTTGGATGTATTGTCCAGACAATACATTTTACTGTATAGAAATCCAGGGCACAAAAGACCTATGCCTGCATGATGCTTAATTCTACAACACCGAGATAACATTATATTTCCATTTCGAAACAGTGCACAGTTTATTTTTCGAATAATACCCGTAGGTGTTGTGGTAAATTAAATTAGGTTCCCCAATAAAAGGAAAAAAAAACATTTAAAACGAAAAGACTTCTTGAAAGAACAGGTCATTTGTTACAGCATTTGATAAGTGACAAAATCTGAGTAGCCTATACTTTCTTATTTATTGCGGGGCATGCATGGTGGTCGTATAACGTTATTTGCTTGTGTTTTATCCAAAGCCATTTTATCTTCACCCCCACTTGTTGATTGCAAAAATCTACTGCGTTCGGCATGAAAAATGATATTTGATGAGTATTTCATCAGTTTCTACTAAATAACCCGACGTTGTTCCACGTGGGAAGATGTTGTCTGTTAATATAAATCCATATTCAATACAAAATAGCTTGACTCCACAATTTCTTTTTTTCCACAGGGATCCAAAAGCAGCCCATAAAATGTTCAATGAGAGTCCATGTTAGAGATGAGCTTTCATGATGGCGTACTGATGGTGGATAATGTGCTCACTTTTTTCCCCCTCCAATAAATCCCCCCCAAAAGATGAGGTTGAACAATGTAGATATAAATGCCATGGCATAATACAGTCATTAGACACAAGTTCACAAAAAAAAGCGTGAAAAACCATCCGTACATGACCAGCATGCTTGGGTTTACGTAACAATCTATTTTACATCCATTTTCCAAACTTTTGGTGTAGCTGAGTTTGGATGTTTATCACAAGACAAATAGGATGGATGGTATGAAAATGGGATAATTCATATCAAAATAAACTTAAAACAAAATACTGACATCAAAGTAAAGCTGATTTGCCTGAGAATAGTTTAATTTCACAAAGCAAATTCAGGTAAAGGGAACAGGATGGACGAGGCGCAGAATGAGGGCTATAGGAGCGGACCTCTGCAGACTGTAAGTTACAACGGTCTTCAGTGATTTTATGTCTAAAAGACAAACATCACGAATTGAACATAGAAATAGTTCAGAATCATCTTCGAAATCGAGCTGTTATTCAAAGTCCTCTGAACAGGCCTATTTATACCTCCTTTAAACGTGGATAGGGAACACACTTAATGAAACCCCATTCTCACATTCAAACAAAATTGAAATACAGAAAATGAGGAAAACGTTTTATGTCGTTTACTAACACTCATCTTTAAGAAAACGCAGCTTCAACACAACTACGCACAACGTATTTTTGTGTGTGGTTGCGCACAAATGTAAAGTTTTTGTGGCGGTCACTATTAAAACTTTTCGACGCCGAGACTCACATGAAAAACTCCGGGGATGAGGGGTTGTTGTCGCTGCTGGATCCTCCGTTTTCTCTGAAGCCGGTGCTGATGAGCTTCTCGTATTTCTCCTTGTAGGCGTCCCTCTCCCTGGCCAGCCTGGAGATCTCCTGCTTGAGGTGGTCCACCTGCTGAATCAGCTGGGTCTTCTCTCCCTCCAGGACGTGCCGCTGCTGGACCCGCTTGTACCGGCAGGACTGGGCATAGCCTCTGTTCTTTAGCGTCCTCCTCTTCTGTTTCAGACGGATCACCTCTTCCTTGCTGACCCCCCGGAGCTGCCGGTTCAACTCCCGCACCGACATGGTCACCAGCTGCTCGTCCGAGAACCGGTCGTCCAAGCGCATGTGCTGGTGGCTTCCTCCCGAGCTGCCGCTGGACTGAGACCCGGAGGAAGGGTGGTGTCCTGCTCCGTGGTGGTGGTGGTGATGGTGGTGGTGGTGGTGGGGATTCCCGTTCTGAGCTGCGGCTGCCGCGATAACCGCGGACACCACGGCGGCCGCTGATCCCATCTCCTCCCCGGCCATGCCGCCTCCTGTCCCGGCTGCGCCACCGAACTGCTGCCCCCTGGCATAGCCATCGAAGGTCTGGAGCTGGTGACTACTGCTGATCAGCGCCTCTACAGCGTCCTCCGGGCTAAAGCCCAGAGCCTCGGGGTTCAACTGCTGTTGGTACCCGGTCATCCAGTAGAAATCCTCCAAGTGCCCTTTCTGTTCGCTCCCCGATCCCGGACTGGGCGCCGAGAAGCTTGGAGAGGGGGGAACCGAGCTGCAAGGCGTGCTCATCGGGGTGGAAGATAGGGATCCCCCGGCGATCAGGCGGCTGCACTGGCTGATGCTGCGATCGGGCTCCACCGGCTCCTTTTTCACTTCAAACTTCATCAGATCGAAGTCATTAACATATTCCATGGCCAGGGGACTGGTGGGCAGGTCGGAGTTGCTCATTGCCAGCTCTGATGCCATCCTCTTGCTGTTGACAGTCCTCCAAAGGGGGTGAGGAGCACCTGTCAAAGTGGGCTGCTGAGACACACACTGAGCCAGCTTGATTTCTTTATTTATTTTCTTCAAAACCGGAGGAAAAAGTGGATTTTCTAGGGCTAATTGCGCAGCGCAGGTTTTGGTTTTGTACGTCGATAAGTTTTTTTTTTCTTCAGTCTCTGTTGCACAGACGCATTGGAGCAGCGCTGTTTCCTCCCTCTCTCCCAGCGTGCGGGTGTCTGAGCGCCGCTCTCTGTGTTTCTACCATTTAACACTTCATGGCTCCTTTTAGGATTAGTGCGCCAAATTGAGGAGGTTCACGGACGTGTCCCGGGCAAATAGTTGCCTTGTAGAGAATGGAAAAAAACTCCACCCAAGGATTGATAGATTTTTTTTTTAAAGGGATCAGTCAGCCGACGAGTTAAAAAGCATTGCTTAGTTTTATAGGCGCCCTGACGTCAGGACTGAAATATGAAATTGACCGACTCGCAGCCAATGAGCACAGCAGCCCGGGACGTAATTAGCATAATAGTATAGAAACCAAAGTTTTCTGAACTGTCCAAGCCCATCAGCAGACTGACACATGAGACTCAATATCCATCCTCTCGTCACGTTGCGAAGAGGGGGGCAAAGATTTTTTTTTTTTCCCCCGAGGATTTCAAGATGTCAGCTGGTAAATATGCTCGACTTTCTTTTGGTATCAGAAATTCCGTTTGATTTTAACACTCTTTTGAATTATTATTTTGTATCACTTTGAATTAAAATATCAGATATGGTGAATTGTGAAGTCCGATTTTTATGGGCATATCTTCTGTATTCAGTATTAGTTAATTAGTGCGGACTTTCTTAATCCTGCCTTCCTTAGCTTGTTGATATGACCATCGTTGAGAAGAAGTGTGTTGCCTATTAATTAGATCATACTAATACTAATACTAATACTAATCAACTAAAAGTTCAGTTGATCACAGACATTCTTCTCATACAGCACCTATTTAACCCTTACCCCAAAGTTTTTGTCTGACATCCAGTGCATTTTAAGGATTGGCGTTGAGAGTGAGCGATACATAGTGTTCCAATAGTCTATATATCAAATAGATAGTATATACGGATATACCAGATATAGCCGATTACTCCGTGACGGAGGTGGAAATATTTGGAAACGTGAAAGCACGGGTCTGGTTGAATGGCATTTTTTGGAAACCCAATATCGCCACCTTTCGGTATGAAGTAATACTGCAGGTTTTTAAAGGCGCGTGTCCACAAGTCTATTTCTAAAATGCCTTTCTACTATGAAGAAATTATTTCTACCAATTAACTATATCTTGTCCATCGTGTAGGCCTCGTCTGCTCTCTCTTAATATCACTTCTGGATATAAAGATTGTTTAACAGGACAAATATTTTAACACCGTGATTGCTCAATTTATGAAAACACCAATTGTACAATGTTTCAAAACTAGAAAATATTTTTGAAACTATCCTATGTCATGATTTTCAAAAATCAAATCCAGGAGGTGAGCCAGGGTTTAAAGGAGAAAAGTGCACCCACCCTTTTCATGCAAATATTTCCTATGATAATAAATGTCTTATTCAACACATTTTTTAAAAACATAGATATACATATATATAATGGAACAGCTTCTAGTGACAACACTTCCATCTGTGTCCTACTGGAATCTGTAGTCCCAATCCCATGTAATGATCAGAGCATCAGTGGTCCTCTCTCTCTCTCTCTCTCTCTTTCTCTCTCTCTCTCTCTCTCTCCTGGAGCACAGTCCTCAGGAGTGGTGGCACATAAGAACAAACAATAAGGAGGGCTATACACAGAGGACTGGAGAGTAAATAAGAGCACTCTCCCTGGAACATGTCACACGGGGAAGCTTCAGAAAACTACAAAGCCGCCAGCAGATAATCCAACTCCCCGGTGTCCCAACACAAGTAAATATTCTCTTGGTCCCTGTGACTGTTCATGGGGACTTAACGTTAAACAGGGAGGATAAACATAGTGTTTTATTCATTAGAACACACAACAGAGGCCCCTCTGAAGCTTTGAATAAATATTAGACAGATGAGGTGTCCCATCTGACGCTATACTATATTGTTACTGCTGCAATGTAAATTAAGATTGGTAATAAGAGAGAGTAATAACATAAATCCTTTCCCTCTAGATGGAAAGATGACATTACTTTAGATTCAGTCTTTTTAGGTCTTTTATCAAGTGCTGTGATATTATTTCTTGCCCTGCACCAGCTTAATAGCACTAAATGTATATAAATAAATGAAGTGTATTGCTCATGAAATGTAATGTTTTGGTCCAATAAAAAAATATAATTTCTTGATGTATGAAAAAGTTTCAGATTTGTTCTATATTAACTGAGCTACATGCCGTATTTTATCAAAGCTAACACTCGGTTAGTTTTGTTTTGACTTCATCATTAATATTTACACACCAGCCTGTGTCCAAACAGATTCATAGTTGATCCAGCAGCCGATACTACCTGCTGTGTGAGCTCTGAACACACTTTTTTTTTGCCAGCTCTCTCAAAGCAGGATTTATCAGCCAGGGGCTCTCAAGGGTTAACAAGCAGAGTCCAGACTCAATGCATCAGCTGTGGTACTATGGGCTAATAGTCCTGTATGCACCTCATTCTGTCTCCCTCTGGAGTTTCATGTGGGCAGCTCACTGCCATGAAGTTTACTACTGTCTTTATTATATTGGGAGGTATTTTTCTATTATACAAGGGTTACACTCAGGCATATAGCATAGTCTAAGCTTATACTGCAATAGGTGGCACACTGACACAAAATGTTAATCCATTTGCACTGCACAGTATTATGTGATAATTTCATCCTTAAGTATATTACAATCAAAACCCGATGCTTGCATGGAGAATTAACTCTACTACTTTGTCAGAACCAGATACGCCAAATCAGGGATTTTTGAATACATCAAATTTGGGTAAAATCACAGATTCTTCAGGCATGCCTCTTCCAAATAGAAAGATTTTTCCTTACATTTTAAATTTAATTCAAAATTCTGGTTGACTATTTCTTTAAGTTTGCCATACAATACAACTATAACAAACAGACAAACAAGCATCACATACTGGTAAAACTATTATTTGACCCAGAGCTCACTCACTTTATTTGAGAATGAAAGAAATGTGATATTTGAGGCAGGGTTGCTCTTTTCTTTGGATAGTGCTGTTAATGCAATGTATAACTCAGGTTTGTTTTAATAGTCCAGCCCCTACATGTAGAGCCCAGCTACAGTATGTGTTAATGAGACACTGTCTGACCTTTCAGAGTTCACCCCAGGAGAACACTGATGCATCCTGGGTAAAGAATAACCACTATTCCAGGACTTCCCTGTGATTTACTGGTACTGTGACTTTGCTAATTATTGCATCTATTAAACACATCCTCATTACAGTATGACTTATGTGCCACGTCACAACTTGACCTCACTTTTATTTTCAGCATGCTTACCTTGTGTTTGCCTTTGGGGTTCCCCAGAGTTATACAAATACACATACATGTTTGTGTTGTTAACCTAATACCACAAACAGAATTGTTATGTTTTTGTCATCAGCAAATGTAATAGGGATGGGGGGGGGGGGGGGGGGGGGGGCATTACTTACAGATTTATTGAATCATATGTATTAGTAGAAGCAGCAGCTACTTGTGTCAGGGTCTATAAAATAAATAAAAATGGAATTGAATGCAGACAGTTACAACAGTGTAAACAATATGCTGTGTGAAATTGTATTAATACAAAATGTCTTGACAAAGAAAGAAAATGGAGTGTCTCATTAAACCTTACTTAGTGTATCTGCAAGATCTGGGTTTTATAACCCAACACTTTTAAGTGAGACGAAAATAGCCATGCACATTACCATATTTAACAGACAGTAACTTAAATAAAACGACAGAAACTAAATTTCTGCATCACCAAGATTATGCTTTGGAATCATTCATTATATTCCCAATGGGAGGTTGGCTTCATCTTCATCCTCAATCCCAGTTTAATGCCATATATTAAACCCTGGTGGTGCTCCAAATGGAGGACGACCAGACTGGTGGTTCAATGGGCTCATTGAGACACATTTAATTAGCCGGACAGAAAATGAAATGTTTCGTGGGGTCTTAACTAACTGTTGTGTCTTTTGTAATTGAATGAGGAGCTGTGAGAAGCTATTACAAGGAGGAGCATGAAGAACGGTAACACGCTTTTCTCTGCCAGTGTTTTATGGAGGGAATAAAAGAATGCATATTAAGATAATAAGCTTCCACTTCACGGAAACAAAGTGGCATATTTGCAAAGTGCCATATTTGAGGGAGCAGGCCGAGCCTCTCTTCCTCCCTCCCTCCCCCTCTCTCTTTACCTCTCTCTCTTTCCCCCCTGTGTTGGCTTTCTGCCTCTCTCTTTTCAGTCTTTTAGTTCTCCTTCTGCGCTTCCAATGTGCCCTAATCCTGCATTAATCAGAACTTTACAACCCTTTCCTATTCATTCATCTGCCCAGGAGGCAGGAACGTTTGAGTGGGTCTGAGTTTGAACAATCTACGTTTATAGGTGGACTTGACAAGATGAAAACAGTATGCTTGGTTAATGGAGGAGACACAGGCCCTCAACAAGTGTGAGTTTGATCATTACCTCACATACAGGCACAGGCACACACACACACACACATACACACACACACACACACACACACACACACACAGAGTGGCACAGTAATTAGTGTGCCCAGAGAAAGAGAGGACAAGGGATTACTTGGCAGTCAATATGAGAGAATGAGGCGCCACTGATGTTTTCTATGATTCTCCTCTGCTAGTTAAACTCAACAATGACAGTAGTGTCCCAGCCACAATAGTCAATCAAACCCTAAAGCAAGAAGAGCAAAAGTTAAGACCCAAATGCTTCAAATTTCCATAGTAGTAAAACACCAGAGTATTCAGCAAGTATGAGATTCTGGTTAAGTCGTTTTTTTTGTATCATTTGAGTAATTGCTGCACTTGATTGGAAAACAAGATTGTGACACACACTCTTTCGCTCTTTGCCTGCCAGAAGGATGCTTCAACCTGGTAATTGGCCACACTGAGCAGACTTGCATGTCTCAAACTCTTCTCTTCACATCTGGTTATTGTCTCTCACAGCAGGTGGACATCACTAGCACCGTCTGAGTGGTCTCATCTGCTTCCTGTCTGTGTAAAAACATGGGATGCACTGCTATTCTACTTAAAAAGCTGCAAAGCTACATACGTAGTTTACAGTGTGATCTCTAACATAAACAGAGCAACAGAAGGTGACATGTTACTGTGATGTGGGTCAATGCAATCAGTACATTAATGATTTTAAGGGTTTTCTGAATACACAAAGCATTCAACAGAAATACAAACACCAACAACATCCCAGGTTCATGCGCACAATCATATATACACAAGCATACACACACACACACACACACACACACACACACACACACATACACAGTGTGAGTCCTATAGGACCTGAGCTCATCGTCTCTCATTAGACACACACTGCTACATCATTGGCCTCATTAGCTAGCCCCACCGTGCATCACCCAGCATGTGGAGGAGCAGGTAGCAGGCGTCACCACTCCCAAAACAGCCGCTACTATACAGGGTACAGGGTACTGCCTTCCCCCATAGCTACAGCCATGGTATTCATAATGCTCATCCTAACTGCAGGAGAAATACGTGGGTATGTATTGTGTACATTTATGTGTTTATATTTTTAGGTTTATAATATGCACACTGTGTTTGCATGTGTGACTCCCAGTGTACCCACTGGCATGATGATTCATGTTGCAGCTGGAGGTTGTGAGTTGTTATTGATGTGGCTGGTATATGTACTGTGCTATATGCTCTCTGCAACTGTACACTGTTATTAATGTCCACAGTGTCCACTCTGTGCTGTTATTAATGTGACTCATATACATAAGGAGTTCCCCCATTAGTCAGAGTCTAACTGTGCCATCATACAGAGAGGAGGTGCTATGGGATCCTCTTCCTCCTCCTCATCATCACTATCGTCATCATCACCATCATCCCATGTTTGAGCAATAATATAAAATGCGCTGCAGTGGTTTAACTCTCTGCAAGCATTAGTAAACACACACACACACACACACACACACAAACACACACACACGTACGCTCGTCTCTCTATAAAGTGTTGAGTCCAGAGAGGAACACCCACCAGTACTTGGACCCCCAATCTGATCCTGTGGCTCAGGAGTTGCTCTGGTAAAGCCACTCAGTCACATCCAGACAGACACACAATGGGTCTTTGTGTGTAGCTCAGGTTTTCCAGTAGGGTATAGAGCCAGCATGCAGTCAACCTGGCCTCAGGGGAGATCACAGGGCAGTCCTAGAGGAGCACTACAGATCAGAACACAACAGACAACATCACCCAATTCGCTTCTCCCATGCTAGCACTCCTCTGAATGTACAAGTCCTCCACACTTTCTCTCCTTGCTGTTCCCTTTGGAGAGACCGAGGAGGATTCAGCCAAAAGAAAGATGTGAATGTAAACACCTCTGCGCGCAGTGTGATTTAAGACTATTGCAGATGAACGTAAACATTAATTCTTACCTCCCCGTGATAATCCCCTCATCTGTTCTTCTGATATTGGAGAATTATTCTCCCATAGTTCTAGTGAGCGGAGGTGTGTGAGAGAGAGAGCAGGCCCACTAAAGTCACATCTCTCTGCTTTGTTCTGTACTCTGTCAGAGAGGAGGATGTAGAGACAATACAGCCCACAGGACATCAGGGCCTCATACAACGATCTGTCATATCTCCACTAGATATATCCTATTAACACCATAAGACAAATGCACTTCCACTGGGATATTCACTTTTCTGGGGGAGAGCGAGGGAGGAGAAAGAAGGAGTCGTTCTGATCGCCACTAGACAGAGGGATGAGTGAAGGTGGGATGATGAACAGGCTGGATGTAATGAGTGGACGTTTGATTATGGCAATATTGAGTGTGGAAATGAGATCTTTGTCAGATGTGGTTTTGAGGGAGAGCGAGGGAGCAGGGGGAGGGCTGGGATAGGCGTTAATCTGGCTGCTAAATGGAGGGTTTGACATATTGTGTCTGTCTGGAGAAACCCACCGGGGACACGGCTCCACTTCATCTCCTCTCTGCACACTTTGATCAAGCTCACAAACCCGCACAATTAACGCCTCACTGATGATGAGTGGAAAGTGTGTGTTTGGAGTGCGAGAAAAAAAAGCATTTCTGGCTGTGACCAAAAGAAAGAGATCCCGAGAGCGACTCATAATTTTGGAAAAAAAAAAGAGGGTTATGACTGCCCTATAGAGGGAGAGAGATGGAGGGGAGAGGAAAGTATCTTTAAGCTCTTCCTAAAATCACACAAACAGACTTAGTAAGAGTTAGTCATGGTTCTTTGCTCACTCACAGTAGATTTGGATGCTTACAGAGGAGCAGAGACACCCTTCCTGTTGCTTATCCGCTTCCTGAGCCTCAATTTGTATTGAAATCCCTCACAGGCAATTATCCATATGCGAACGGTGTACTTACTCTGAGCTTATATAAGTTTCTTTCTCAGTAAGCCGTACCATTTTCATTTGAAAACTCTGATTACAATTTCAGAGTTTATTCCTAAGAGAAAATGGCAAAAATGGGTGCTCATAGTTAACACAGAGTATAAAATCCTGCAGGACCTCGCTCTCGCCGTATAATTTGAAAGATTGAATAATCTTTCCCTGGCATGATGTTGAAAATCCCTTTTGCAGGAAGGGAGACGTGGGCAGCAGTTGGCATCTATGCGGTCAGGAAGACATTTTGTTGAGTAAAGTGTTGGCAGGCAGCAGGAACCACCTCCCCCCACCCCCATCCCTCCCCCACCACCACCACCCAACCCTTACCTACCTCTCAGGCTGTCAGGAGTGTCATATATCTAGGGGATATCTGAGGGCGAGGGAGATCGCAGCCCAATTACGGGCTGATAACTAATCAATAGGCCGCTTATTCCTACAGCAGGAAGTAAAGGAATGGGCCCCTGGGACACGTAGTTCAGATTACTCTCCCCTTAACATGGGACAGCAACTAATGACGAGACAGAAAGAGTGGTACAGAGGGGGAGGGCGAAGGGTTGGAAAAAGCTCTAGCAAAAGATGGACGAAGACTGGGGAGGAATCTGGTCTCTTTTAATCTGCCTGGTGAAATAAAACAAAAACACAAATAAATGAATTGATGATCATGATGTATTACATCAGTAGTTGTAGGGAAATCACACCTCAAGTCAGTTTACCCACCTTTGTGGAATGGATTATTATATGACGTTATAGTAGATGTTTGCACTATGAGTATCACCAACCCTCCTTTTTATTTACCACCACATCACTGATTAGGGGTGATATGGGATATCCTTTGTTGGTCATTGTTGTGGTTAGGTGACCCAGAGATCCCAGTAGTAATAGTTAGCAGTCATGCTAGCTGCAGTCTAGGTCCTGGTACCTCCTCTGAACGGACCTCCTCTTGATGCCTGAAGGGTTCTCCTGCTATGGAACACAGGAACTATTCATTCTCATTTCCTTTGACAGGCCATTCGTATTGCAGCTCCTCTGTCACTGTCTCCCTCATGAAGAAATATGGCAGCAGCCTCTGCCCATGTCTCCCCACACCCCATGCCCTTAGCTGACAACCTGACCAGACCCAGGCCCGGTCCCTTACATCCTCTGGCCCCTCACGGACAAACTGATCAGCCCAGGCCCCTGTCCTGCCTCCCAGACCCGCCCCTCTTCCACTGACACTGTGTAAATACTCAACAGTTTCTGATTGAGACAATGCCAATTCTGCACAAATTACCCGTGGTTTGTGGGTAGGATCATGTTTGACACTTTGTTTCATGTTATTAAGTGAAGTCACGCTCTGTCAGACCAGGGCTGTGTCTGATTTTGTATAGGGCCGTATAGCTTAAAGCAGGACAGAAGGTATTTCTCTAAGAGGAAAGGAAAGTATGGACATTTTCGGTCTCTAGCTTCTCTCTCTCTCTCTTCGGGAGCACTATCTAATCAGTAGGATGGTGCTTTTGGCTGTCAGGGAGAAGGCATCAGTGAAAGAAGAAAGCCTAAACCATCACCATTAACACTGATCAGGTTTCTCCCCAATCTGCTTGTTTATCCTCCTTTCTCCCCAGATCAGTACAAAGCTACTTTACAGCCTCTTATACCCAACATGTTTCTCCTAGACAATACAGACGAACCACAATACGGTTCTCAATGACTTTAGTGATTAAACGCAAGCAGTAGTTTTGGATGAAATGAGACAGGAGAGAGAGAGAGAGAGAGAGAGAGAGAGAGAGATAGAGAGAGAGAGAGAAAACACTCACTCCTCCCAGCAACTTCATCTCCAAATCAGCAGCATTTGGCATCGGCACATTGGCCACATCCAAAGTTTTCCTCTCAGAAGAACAATACCACGCTCTCTCTAAATCGATTGGTAATACGTCTCATCCCATTGATGCCATCTCTAATCCATTCTGGGCTCCTTTGCAAGATGGAGATGGAGAGGCAGAGGGAGCGGTATGGCAAGAAGTGGAGAGAGAGAGAGGAAATATTGGCCGAGTGACCATGTATTCTGAAGAATTTGTGTTGTGTAGATTTTTTTTTCTGCGATGGGGCTGTGTCGTTAAGCTCTTTAGTCCGCGTGGCTAATGAAATAGGGTTGGCAGGATTACACAGGGCTAAAGCACTGTGTCTGGTGAGCCTTAGAGAAACCACTGTAGCTCCGCCAAGTGAAAGGGGCGGAAGGATGGAAGGGGAGGAGGGGTATATAGAGCGGAAGAGGGCAAGGAAAGGGTTTTAGGGGTAAGGAAGAGGGGGGTTAAAGTAATCGTGGTGAGGGGAAACTCCTGGAAATACAAGGCCTGAATCAGTGGCACACTGATTGCAGAGACAACTGTCTGGTCTCATGCTGAATCGTCCTTTGGAGGTTTGTTCAAATGATGGGGAGCTAGTTGGCCTCTCTGTCCACTGAACTCTAAGCCCCCCTAAAGGCTCTTAATTTTTAGGCTGACCAACCCGTGGCGGAGAGAGAAAATAGACTGAAGTAAAAGATAGCTCACACTTGGCTTCTAATAGCCATAAAAGTAGCAGAAGGTTTTTAACTAGTCATAAAATCAGTGGCAGGAAGAGGAGGATATTAATTAGATTAGTGCGTTCATGGTCCTGTGATTGCCTCTTCTGCTTCCATGATCGTTTTGGAGAGAGATGGAAATTAGATCGCTTCATCATGCAATGTACTGTGAATCAAATACATATGAACACATGGGCCGACAAGGATGTTGAGTCTAAGGGATGTTATGGTTGTGTATCACACATTAAAAAAATACATTTTCAAACACACAGTCTAGTTTGAAATATATGTGTAGCATGTAAAAGCAAATCTTCCTGACAGGTTTAAAGAATTTTAACAACTTTTGCTTCCATTCCACCACTATTTAGAAACACAATAATCCACTGTTGACCATCCCGGGCTTCACAGCCTCTTTTAGTTTAACCCTCTGTTTATCCTTTGGATTCATCTCTCCATTCTGTCCTTTCCTTCTCTTTCCTTCCTCTCCCTCCTCCTCTCCCCTCCTCTTGTCACAGAGCAGGAATAAATCTGTTTCTAAACATAATGGAACCCTCCAGGGGGGAGGGGCCTCTGTTTAGTATACCTCTCTCTGATTGGCTAGTTGGCTTGATGTCGTATATGATGATAAATCTGGCCCAGGTGTCACCTCCTCGGCAGCAGGTGAGGATTGATGGGATACAGGAGGACTATCCATCATCCTGGGCAGGTGGCACGCTATCGGAATTTGGGAAATCTGTTCCCAATCAGGGTCCCGCAGTGCTCGGCGGGGTTCGGAACGCTGTTTTGGAGGCGTTACTGGAAATCAATGGCAAGCACTCAAGGTCAATGTACTGTTAGAAAACTCCTTAAGCTCTGACGGATAGATCCCTCTAGTCTTTCTCTCCCTCTCTCTCTCTCTCTCTCTCTCTCACACTCTCTAAGTTTCTCTATGAGCGAATGCGTGGAGACATTGACATCTTCTATCCTCTGTTGCTCCAGCCCCACTGTTAAAGGAAAGGTGGTTTTCAGGTGGATGTCATAGTGGCTGTCTGGAGTAATTTGCGACACAGCCTTTCTCTAGGTGGAGCCAGCGAATGCCAATCTGGGGCCGAGGCTGGGACTGGGGTTGGGGCCGGGGAGTATCGGAGATCTAATAAAAGCCCAGGGCGCCTGCCTGGCTCCTTATTCTTATAGATTACCTGTAAGTCACCTTGTCCCTGCTACTGTAAGGGTTGGGAGTTAAGCTGCATAAAGGCAGACATTCACCCTCACCTCCTTAGCTGGCTGAAAGTCAAGTCAAACTTCAGGCTGCAGATCAGAGGAAGGAAACTTTGTTATAGGCTGCAAGTCAGTGATTCAGCATTCAGTCAAAGTGAGGTTTCTGTTGCAGCACAAGAAAACTCATTTTCTTTTGCTGCCACACCTTTGCAGAAACAAACAGATTTGTAGACATTCAGCAGAGTTTAACCATGTGTTGTCTAATCACATACTGTACAGTACAACATGTGTTGAATTGTGATTTTGTTTTTGACAGCCAGTGATTATTTGTTTGGAGAAATGCAGGAGGAAAGAGGGAAGTGCAGAATGTATCTGCCTTACCTTCAAATACAATCGACTTGAAAGAATATAAACAGTCTTTACTCTTTAATGAGACCACTAGTTGACAGTTTTCTATTTTATTGGAGACATAATGGCTCAAAGAAAGCCTTGGACTGAAAGCTTTGGTTTGACTTGAAAGCAAACATAACATTTACCCTTTATCTTGAAACTACAGTCAGCATTAAAAATGTTTAGTAGAAGCTGTATTTACCTGAAATGTAAATAATGGATTTTAGCCTGTATAACTAAGTGAGACAAAGTTTCAGTCTGTCAGTTGACCTGTGACCGTATGCTTCCAGGGCTGCTGGCTGGAGTGAGATTTTCGTGTCATGGGATGTATTGAAATCAGACAGTGATTCTGCATTGAAATTTGTTAGATGAAGTGTGTGATTTCCTGCTCCTCCTTTCAGCCCTACAGTATTTTCTATAACTGCTGATGTACAATAATTAAAATATTAATAATTGCTATTTCACCTACTGTAAGATATACCACTAATTTACATCATGTGCATTGTTTTGCCCGGTATTTTAAACATCAGTAAATATACTCACTAATCGTTTCCAAGAAAGCGACTCTACAAATCTGCCACTACTGGCACTATCTGCATTGGCTACCTGAGAATCTCTCCTTCCTCCCTCCTCTCTTCCTGGGGTGGGGGTTCTCCTCCCTGCTCCCTCCAGTCTCGCTCTGTCTCTCTCCTCTCCTGTCTTTATCTCTGGACATCTGTCTTTTTTCCCTCGTCCATCTCCCTCTCTTTCCTTCCCATCTCCTGAACGTCTCACCTCCCTCCTCTCCTCTTGAAGTATTTCAGCAAACTCATCATGAGTCTTAATCACAGAAGTTATGGTCAAAACAGTTTATCCGAATATTAGTTTTGCTTCTTGCTTTCTAAGCTAGCTGGTTTAAGAAACTGCCATTTGACTGGAGGGTTACCAGCTAGCTAAATTAGTGTGTGTGTGTGTGTGTGTGTGTGTGTGTGTGTGTGTGTGTTAGCAACCCTACTTAGCACCGTCTGACAACTGAAGCAACAATATTCTATGTTTCAGGTAAAATATTTGGAAGAGTCTTGGAAACTTTCAGATTTTACATCTCAACTTTCAGAAAATGCTGCGTGGCAATGGGCATGGGGCGGGGCATGCAGGGCAAAGTCTTTGTTAACAGATGTGTTGATAGTACTCACTTTGCGGTCACATTTTGCCACACACACACACACACACACACACACACACACACACACAGCTATCTGTGAGTGTGTGTATCTGTACCCACAGGACAGCAAAATCCAAGAAGAGATCTCATATTTCTACCTTTTATGTCTCCTGGACACAAATGAGCTCTTTTTTTAGACTGAGATGAGCATTTTCTCCTATTTCTCAAATTCAACTCAGGAGAAACAACCACATAGCAGCTCATGTTGATCTCACTCTGATCAAAACGGTTGATTTCTCAAATAACTCTCCTGGATATGAAACCATGAGATTAGAGAAAGATCTCAAAGAAAACTCAATACTGTTGCATTTTCCTATTGAAGCCACGGGGCCAAGGAGCTTATTATCATTATATATGTCACATGTTGGCATCTTCACATTTATCTCATAAAGTCTCAAGAATCCTCCCGTGAGTCCTAGTGGCTTAGTGGTCTTAGGCACATACCACATAACCTCCACGTCCTGGGTCTGAGTCCGGCCCTGACCTATGTCGCATGTCATCCCTTCTCTCTCACCTGATCTTTCCTGTCTCTCTCTACTGCTAACTATCAAATAAAGGCAAAAAAAAGAAAGCCTGACAAATAATCCTTTCTCTCTCTGTTGTCTCCTCATTGCTCCTAAGCGGGTTTTAGGTGAAACATTTCAGATGAAGATGATCACAAAATTTGAGATCTCCCCTATTTCTCATGAGATAAAGAAAAGACAACTCTGAGCAACAGATTTTTCCTTCTGGGTAGCTATCTGTCTCCGTATGTTGACCTCATTACCTGTCTGGAGGTCAGTTGCAGGAAAGGTCACAGACCTAACTAACTCTGTTTCTGTTCCTGCACACTCTAAGCTCGTATCTTCCTCTCTCACCTTTTACCTTTCATGCTCGTTCTCCTTTTATCAACATTCAACTGTACAGAACATTTCATGTGTCTGTCTTATACCTCTAAGTCCATCGTACCATTTGTCTACCCCTCTCTTCCACTCTTCCCATTGCACTATTCCCACCCTGCCCCTCTATCCCAAGGTGACCCTGCCTCCCAATCCCCACTATCGGTCAGACCAGGGCTCCTATTAATCCTACTTCATTTGTCCTGCCTTTCCCCTCCACTTTGGGAGGAATTTATGACAGTACCTTAAATGCTAATGGAGTCTAATCTGTGAAGAGCTCCGCTCTTTTCTAAAGACTCCTATCACTCTTTGTGCCACATGCATACAATGAGTCCACACATACAGTGGCAGAGCCAGACTGGTATTAAGAGAAAGTTCGCTCTCTGAATAGGCAGAAGATGTTCATTCAAATGTATTTCCACCCAGGAAATCATGTCGTCTTTGTGGATTGGTGAACATAATATTTTTTGTGGAAATGCCTTAGTCTAAGTTCAAAAGATGAATCCTCCATCGAAGTTCAATGGCTAAGGGTAAGATTCACTGCAGTGAATTGGAGAGATTAATTTCATCCTAGCTACCTCACTGTGACTGAGTGAGTGTGTCTGTCCGCTGTCTGTCTGGCTTCTTCTGTCAGTCTGTCCCTTTGACAATTAACATGAAAACCCCTCTAGAATGTTTAGCCTCAGTCAAGGATAAAACCTGTCAAAAATAAGTGCTTCCTTTCTAAAATGCATGTTTGTAAGGGAAAGGATAAAACTGGACAATTTTCTGCCTCACTAGTTTATTCAACGCAGGGGTAAAATAATGCACATTTTAAATGGATGTAATTACTAGTTATCATTGGCAGTTACCCCAAGTCACTCTGTGCTGGAATAGAGTGAAGGGACCAGTGGTTTCTCTTCAAGCAGCAGCTATGTGCCAAACACACAATGGACCTGTGAGGTTAACAATAGTACCACTTCACTTCAGCACACAGATCCTCTCTATTTGACCTGAGGGAGAGAGACTCCAGGTCGGTTGCACTTACTGAATATAGTGTGAAGGATGATACTATGTGAACAACAGACAGACAGAAAGACTGCTTAGATCCTGTACTTGTGATGGATTTAACACAAGGGGCAAAGCGCACATATGTGAATGTGCATACACACATGCACACATCCTCTCACACACATAGACCACAAGCTGCGAGCTTAACATAATGATGTGTTAATTAGTGAAGCATTAGTCACTTATACATATCTATATAATAGCCTAATCTGTTCTAATCCAAATGGCCTGATAATTAAGTGCTGTCCGCCTGCAAAGGCCCCACTTCTGTCAGGTGATATGTCAGGTAATGGAGGGAGAGCACCTTGTGTGCACGCACGCACGCACGCACGCACGCACGCACGCATGCGCACACACACACACACACACACACACACACACACAGCTCATTATCACACCAACATAATGCATAAATACAGCTGTGAATTAAATATGAAATTTCTTACTTTAATTGCTGGTCAACTCAACAATGTATTTTTTAATATTAAATGAAAGATTCCATATTTTAATATGAAATAAATAAAATGTGAGAGATAAATAATCAATCAACAATTATAATTGGATTAAATAGAATCTCAGATGTAAGTAACCATCTGTATAAATGTTCATGAACCTGTATGTGACTGATAATGAATACAGGTATGAAGTGTGGGCTTGAATTGAATGTCACACGCTAAATTTAGATATTTAGACATTTAGGAGGAATTGCATGGCCAAATCATCCCCAACAATCAACTCAATATAATTACCTGCATAATATCAATGGAGAGACATCATATTGGAAAGCACTGAGGCGTGTGTTTGTATGCATGTGTGTGCATGCATGTGTGTGTGTGTATGTGCGGGCATGTGCACGCACATGTTAATTTCGCACTGGTCACCGGAGTAAGCCACGCTAGAGAGGGCAAAGCTGTGATTGCGTTGAGTGGCGCGCTGCGACCGACAGGCTTAATACCAACCCCACTGGGCTGAGATCAGCTATTAAGATAAACCTGGCCAACTTAGTTTAATTCCTGGAGACCTGGCCTGGATTTGCATTCATGGAAATTTCATTAAAAGACTAATTTTGGCACTAAGATTTAGGTTCTTCTGTTATTTCTGAAAGCAGAACATTGTCATCTGCATGACTGCATTATGCATTAGGACCGCTTGGACATCAAGAAGTTTAGGAAACCTTTTATTTCAAGCCTTTTTTATTTATATGAGGGAGGAATGATCCAGTATCATCTTTTCACCACACCCGTTACAACCCTTGTCAGCTGGTGGCTCCTTTGTGGCTCTGACCTCTTTAAACATGTCTGTGTGTGGTACGATTGTTGGTCCATTTATCTGAATATAATTGAAGCAGGTCATTGACTGATATAACAGTTCAGTGGAGTAACCAGAATAAAAATGACTGTTGCAGGTTCAGTGATGGTTCAGTAATCAGACCATAATAAAGCTGGTCATCCTACGGTTAAAACGCAGCCTGACAGTGAGCTATTGTTTCCCAGAACCGTGGCTACCCATAAGGCAGTTCTGTTCTCATAATCACCACACATAATGGATGATATGGGTCAACGTGGAGGTGGGGTATTTTTCATGCTCACTTTTAGCCAGCCAGCCTATTCTTTTATAGAACCTCTTCATGAGAGAGTTGGAACATCGCTGAATCTCACACTGCATCTCTCCCTGTTTTAACCTTGGTTTGACTTGTTTACCTCAAAACGTCAGGGAGAGGTCATGCTCCAGGCTCTCTGGGAGAGGAGAAACATTAAGACCAGTGGATAGTGATGGGGGTAACAGGTTTTTACAAGACTGTTTTCTCACTGTTGTACAATACAATAACTTGATTCTGCAAATTGAATTCACAAGAGAAATAAGAGAAATACCTTATTGCATTTTGAAGTAACTCAAAAACACGTTGAACATCACAGTGATACGTTTCTGCTGAGTGCTACCAAAATGCAAGATTAAGGCAAAAGTGAGGGCACACATTGTAAGGCAAAACTCTTCACATATTCATATATGTTTTCATATTAAATCATGCATTTATGACTGCTTATTGAATGTAAAACACAATAAACCATATGGAGTTTTTATTTGTTTTCTAGTGCAGGTTTACAACGACAAATAAAACTAAATGTATAGGAGTTTTATGACAAAGGAAATTACACAAGACTTTTCACTGCACCCTGGTGACTGAGGCCAGTAAATGTGACAAGTCAAAAGCCAGGTAATACAGCTTCACAACACGGCCCATGTATGCAACCACATGTATGGAGGCAGAGCGGTCCAGAATACAGTACTATGACCACAGTAACGGCATATTTTCATTCATATGAGACATACAAATGGTATTTTTGTCACTGATGGTCACTGGTTCCCAAAAATGCTTAAATCCCTTTACTCACCATGCTAAGAGTTTTTACACGTGCATGCTCAAAGTGGGCCGCAAGGGGAAATATATGCATGAAGAAAGAATGAATTTATCAGACCCAGCGTCCTATGCTTACATACTTGTACACACAGAACAACTACAGTCTCATGCACTATTGCCTCCCGCTCCCTAAATCCACACTGTAACACTGTCAGGGGCTTTAGTGAAGGTGTTTACTGTGCTGTACGCCCAGTGATCATGAAGTAGCCTCTTTTCCCCCCAGCTCCATCTCAACCGCCTTAAACTTTAATAGTGGACAGTTAAATATTAATAACTGATATCAGTAGGGTCTGCTTTACTGTTTTTGGCAGCGCTACAACATCGCCCTGCCTGAGCTCCATAACTACTGTGCTGGTCCACTTCCAAAGAACTGCCCCCCCTCCATCCCCTCCACACACACACACACACACACACAGGCACACAAACCCCCCCACACAAAAGAAAATAATTTATGGAAGCATATATAGTATTACTACTGCTATTACTGCTACTGCTAGTACTACTACTGCAAATAATAAAATGAATAATACTGATAATAAATAAGGAAATGATTGGAGTCTACAAAGCAAACAAGGCAAACAACATATAGCTAAGATAAGAAAAGCTAGGACATATGGTCGACATCGACACACTGAAAAACACTCACGTTGGAAGAGAGGGGAGAGGGTTTTGTGGAGTGGCATGCTATAGCAGAAAATATCATTCTTGAGGCAGAAATGAAATATAAATAGGTGAGTTTTTGAGTTTTTGTTTTGGGGGGAATTCCAGCATCCAGGCGTAACACACACACACATACACACACACACACACACACACACACACACACACACACACACACACCACACACACACACACACACAGGAGAGGGTCTTAACCGGATTTATTATATAGTAATTAAACTTATAGATCAGCAGAAAGACACGGCATACTTTGCTTGAGGAGTGAGTTTGACCTCTGAGAAAAGCACACATCGTGTTTGTGTGTTTACATGTAAGTCTCCCGGGTTTCTAAAAAAGCTTTCAGACGTGCTGTCATGTCTCATCTTCACCGCTAAAGCTCAGGTACATCGGTTTGTCAACAGGAGATGTCATGCTGTGTCTCTGTACGTCTTTACCTACACATGCAGGGTCGCCACAGGTCAGCAGTCATCACACACTGTCTACTGGGGCCTGGAGGGTCTCAGGTTTGAGCACCTCCACCGGCCCAACGAGCAGCCTACCGCTGCAGAAAAACAGACTTTTCTGCCCCAAGGCTACTCTTAAACAGGCCACTCTTCAATCACAATTACCTTAATTAAGAGAGAAAATGTGGCTCAGCATTCACACAAACAACAGACGATGCTGGAGATAGTCAGCAGAGGTTTAAATCAAAATTTCAGCCCTATGTCTGAACTTGTGGCGCACGACTCCCATCAGCAAAAAAAAAATAGTCAAAGAGACCTTGACTTGAGTCAGGTCTTCATGGGTGCATTCTTTCACAAAGCTTTAAATTTGGCTGACTATTATGAGACCGTATCGCCAGACTATTCTAAAATATTTGGAAATTTGGAAAGTCAAATCTGAGTTTGGGATCAAATTGTTATGGGGGTAAACTCAACACGTTTCAAAGTAAAAGTAAAGAAAAAACACAAATATTTTTCACAGTTAAACACATATTCCCAATGAGCATTTGCCTATTTATGTTTTATCTAAGGAAACGACTCATCCAGCCAGTGCAGAAGAGTGGCCGTCAGCAGTTTTGGTCTCTCTTCATTCTCTCTGGTCTTGTTTTCTCTGTTTTCTCTCCACCTCTCTCTCTCTCTCTCTCTCTCCCTCTCTCCTTATGTTGTGCTTTGTGTCTCCCAGTTGGATCAGATGGGTTAAGGAGTGAAGTGAGTATATACACAGTAATCCTTTATTTGCTTGATGAACATATTTGTTTACTCTAGGGTACTGACTCTTAGAGGTAATTACATCCCCTATCTCAACCACTAATTACAGGTTTTGTAGTACAATCATCAAGGTCCTCAAAGTCAAGTACACTGAAAGACCTTTCTTTGAATATGCTATATTTCATTTGTTTCCAGTCATGTTTCTATTTTTTTTTTTAATTGAACAATATTTTCTTTCAATATTACAGGGCCACCCGGAAAGTGTTCGTCTCCAACCTCACAAACTAACTCTACTTGCGAGTAACATTTCATATGATGCACAGAACCTGCCAGAGCTCCCAAACGTCCTCTCTTCCACCCTCACGTGAATTACACGGCAGGCCTGTGAATCTCTCCGCACACTGTTCATCCCAATGAAACTTTGTTGACTCGCAGCTGCTGTGATGAAGCTCAGGCTTGCGGTTGTAAGCCAGTTCTCATCCAGAGGTCATTGTGGAGGAGAGCTCAATGGGCAGCACCGGCCCCTACTGCGCAGCCGAGACGAGAGCAGGAGCGCTGCTAATCTGAGAATTGGGGGGATTAGGCTGTACTGTTATTGTCTGTTTGATGAGGGATTAAAGTCTGTTAATCCAGACCTTCATATGGGATTCCTCATTTAAGATAGCAGCACAGTTCCATCCCATAGCTTAACCAGGCCTCTTTCTCGCTCGCCCTTCCTCCCCATTCCAATCAATATTTATTTCCTTCTCGCTATCCTTCTCATTCCTCCACGTCTCTGTCTCCACTGTCTATCACTCATTTGGCATTTCTGATCATTTCTGATATTGTCTGATAATAATTAACAGTAATAGTAATAATTACAGATTTGTCTGTATCAAAATAGTTTGTAATACAAATAGCGTAAAACAACTCAGAAATTAAAATAATATATATTGAAAACTGCATCTCTTAAATCTCTCAAACAAATGACTAGTAGGTGTTCATTTCATAGATTAATTATCAGGACAGGTATGTCTGCGGAAAAATAATTAACAAGGTTTCAGTATTGATCCGATATCCTTCAGCAAGTTAGTTTTTTACTGTAATTTTATTTAGACAAGGTTAGAGGGTTCAGTGTTTTTAAGTAAGTCAGTATCACATCAGCTTGAAAGGAAATAAAATATGATGTCCGGTGAAATCTTCCTGAGTAGTTAATTAACCCATATCCCTCCTGTGTTTCCCGTGTCATTTGACAGGCTTCTCTTTTGCATCGGTAAAGGACTCAAAATCGTAATACAAAGCTTTTGAGTCCAAGTTTTTGAGCACAGGCCTACAGAAAAATGTCCAGATTGTAAACACGCAGATTCAGCTCTAATGGCAGCGTCTGTACCTTATGTATAACCTGTCACAGATTAAATATTGACATTGTTTCTCTCATTCATAACACAGATTGATGCACGTGAATCAATTATTTCTCAACTTCAAATATTCATGATTCGAATGTGATTTTTTGTTATATGTAGGTAGCTGCTCTCAGGAGAAAACCTAAAAGGACAATAACAATATTCAAAGTGTCATTTTGCTGCATCATCACTGTCCTTACCGTTGTATTCGTTAAGTTTTATTGTAGAGTTTTCATTCGGTCAATACAAAAAGAAAGTGGTTTTAAAATGGCCTGCCACTTGCCAATATAAAGGTGCAACCATAAAAATATATGATTTAATTGATTCGTAGTGCAAATAAATCCAAGAGTTTTATGTATCTGAGTAGACCTTGCACAGGAAACAGATGTAGATATATTTCACAATCTCCCAAAATATGCTTACTAGTGACAGGCAAATAAAGCCACATATGTACGTGTAACCAGTTAATAAAACAAAGCCTGTTTAACAATCAGAGAGCGTGGGAGAGCAAGAGAGAGATGGGTGAAAGTCAGTATATCATCCATTTATATCCGCACAGTAGCTTGTAAAATCCCGAGCATTGTCTTTGCTTCACGTGCACTACTTCCCTCTAGCTGACATCTCCTCCTCCTCCTCCTCCTCCTCCTCCTCCTCCTCTGCCTCCCCGTTCACTCAGCTCCGACACCATTTAGAACAGTCGGCATCATTAATGGGAGGGATTGCCTCTAAATTGGCAACAATGAAAAGACAAATTATGAGTGGCAGAGTGCTGGAGAGGCAGAGAGGGGGTGGGGGGGGGAGGGGGGGAGGAAGAAGGGAGGAATTAGAGTATTTGAATAATTTAGCCCCCTGTGGCTGGGTTGACAGGAGTGTTATTCTGAAGGAAGGTCCCGCTGCTGGAGAAATGAGAGGTTGTAATGAAACGTGTGTGTGTGTGTGTGTGTGTGTGTGTGCACGCTCTTCCTTAACAACTCAATACATAGTTACACATTTGATTTGGCAAGTATTTTCACACTTAGCAATCAAGACTGGTTATAGAGAGGGGCTGGTGTGACATGAGCCCCATGTGTTGTTCTTTTTGTCAGACACAGAGACGTAGTTTGGCATGTCAGCAGTGAGGTTTTTGTTTTGTAAGCTGTGTACTGTGCTCTGTACACACTTTCTCCAAACCATTCATCTATTTACTGCTACAACTATACATACTGCAGACCAGAATTGCTGTAAGTTTCCTGTAACTTTTCTAAAATAAAAAAATAAAAAAAGATTCTCCACAAGCTATTACCCCAAAATGTGGTGCAATCCATAGAGCATTTGTACTGGACCAGTCAAACAGTCTCACACTGTCTTCTAAATGTGTGTGTGAGGAATGTGGGCCCAGTGACAGCTCCGTCCCTCACCTGTCCCCCACAGCGCTATCGAGGGACCCCCTCCCAGGCCTTCTCTGTAGGGAAGAGGGGAGACACCCCAGACACCTCCCCACGCACAACTCTCTACCTCTGCCTTTGAACACTTTCTCTACTTCAATGGCAACTTGTCTAAAAAAGCTCCTCCACTCCATTCCTCACACAGCCACTTATAAGAAAGAATTCTCTCTTTCTCTCCTCTCTCGCTACCTCTCCTTCTCCCTACCCTCTCTCTCCCACTCTCTTTCTCTGCTGGCACTTGTAATTATCTTATGCCTGGGAGACAGGTTTTAAGCAGAGGTGTCAGGCCAGGTGCTTCCTGACAGCTGGGGATGATTAGGAGAATTCTGGAGTTCTGTCACTGGTCTCCATGGTGCTCCCCACGGCGACCGGGATGCCTTGTTGTCACAGCAACAATAGCAACTCTTAATTTGTTGACGGGGAGAAATTCATCAAGGCCTAGGTGGCTCTCCAGCCCTAAACAACAGCCCCTCTGGGGGGTAGGAAGATGCACCATGGGACCAAGGACTGGGCTACTGATAGAGAGACAAAACTTCTACAGCTCCTCCTCACTTTACTCCTCACATATTATATACAGTACTAGTACTCAAGTACTCACTTATTATTTATTGCCTTCTCTCTCTCCCTCTCGATCTTTCCTGATGTTCTCCCTCTGCCTTTTTGTAAAACTATCCGTCCCACAAATTGACCTCCACCCTCTCTCTCTCTCTCTCTCTCTCTCTCTCTCTCTTCACACACATACAGGAGCACACACTCAAGCTGAGAGACTTAAGTCTAGTAGTTCATTAGAGCTCAGCTCACTGTCCTAGGCATTTCCCCGGTGTCTGTGTGTGTCTGTGTGTGCACGTGGTAATGTGTATGGGGTATTACATGCCTGGTAATGTGCTGTCAGAGTACCAACAGCCATGCTTGTAACTCCTCCTGTGGTTAACCTGTGCTGAGGGACTAGATGAGGCTAGACACACACACACACACACACGCACACACACACACACACCCCTCATAAATGTTGGATTGGAGTCCCTCCGCAGTGACACACATACTCACTCAGCCTAACGATTGAACCAGTGAGCTGCTGGGATACATTACAGCCCAAAAACACACACGTATGGTTTACACACACGGAGAATGAAGCCTGCCGAGCCTGCCTCTCTCAACAGTCAAAATTGAAGCATGTTTATGATACATACTGAATTATATATTTCATTATTATTAGTCTCCAATGTGACCATGTTACTTATCCAAAGGAACTGATAATGATGTAGTTTACATTGTGTTAAATACAATTGATGTTAAGTTTTCCTCATTTTTCTACCACACCTTTGCCCCATAACTCTGCTCTCTCGCTCCTGTATTTATTTGTCAAACTAATCCATTAAAGCGCTGTACTGTACATCACTATTCATTGAACACACACAGACACACAGAAAGAGAGGAGGGGGGGTGGGAGGGGGGGGGGGGGAGTGATGCTGTCCAATTACGTCTAAGTGATCAGTGAGAGAGAATCTCAGTCGAACCACTTCTCAGTTACCTGTATGATGAACTCAGCAGGGTGAAAGCACACACACTCACACTCACACACACACACACACACATGCACACATGCTTTCTGGAGGCCCAGGGTAGCGAAGCGAGAGGGTCTAATTGAGGGGAGATAATGAGTGAGTTTGGGCCTCCCCGCTGGCACCACCATGGATGCTCTCTCACCTCTCATCACGTCTCCGTTCACCGGTAGGAACGAGGTGCTCTAGATGCAAAGGAGCCTCTTAGTGTTGCTGCTATTGATTTGCCATCATGAAAGGGTTGAAATTAATATTGATTCAAAAACGTCCACATGATGAATTTATCATGTGCTTGATATGTTTGAGATGATTTAAAGGCAAAGAGAATGACAGAGATGAGAAGGATGTTGAGGATAGGACTATGAATACCGCTGTGGGTTCCACTCCCCTGTTCCTATACATAGGTGACATTTTGAGGGAAAGAGGGTGCACTTTGAGAAGTAAAGAGGGGAAAAAAACAAGTTAAGAGGGAAAGTTAAGTAAAATGCTGATATCGGCAGAAGCCGCTTCGTTGTGAGTATTGTTCGTACGCTTTCTTGCAAATACAGAAAAGAGGAATACTAGAGGGGAATAGGAGCTAATTAAAACTAAGATCAAAGCCTCCCTCTAAGTGTTTTTCCTCGACACATCCGGGAAAACTCAAAACACTGCTTTTATTTTTCTGCCACCTCAGATATTTCATTTTGGGAAAAAAAAGACAAATACAGTGAACTTTCTTTGAGTACATATTGTTAACTAATCATCCCACTCAGATGGCAAACATGACCTGCTAATAAACACAGGTTGTTAGTTGTGGTAACTCCGTTGTGATAATCAGTGCTCATTAATGACCTTCTGCACACGCCTGGAACCTTTTTACAACCAAGATTGCTCTGGATCCTGATTTAATTTCTCTTCATAAATGATCTTGTCTTAATCCAGCACCAAGCAATTAAGAATGAAGACTTCGCCTCCATTAACATTTCAATTAATTTCCAGTGTGATGACTGTGTGCGTGTGTGTGTGTGTGTGAGTGTGTGTGTGTCTGGAGCCCGGGGTACTGATAGATCCCCTGTAGCTCTGCAAGGATTACACCCCTAATCTACACTGTCACTCTGAATGAGCCCATAGACACACTCAGCACTGAGGGGTGTGGGAGCTGTCAGGTCCTGTTATTGTAAATGGTATAGCTTCACACACACACGCACACACACATACACACACACACACACACACACACACACACATGCACATACAGCATGCATGCATGTATGCAAGTATGCACACACACATACAAACACGTGCACACAGACAAGCCACTGACCCACACTAGATTCTGACGCAGTTTACATAAGTATGGCACCTATAATGTTTTTACCTTTTCAGTAACTGAAGAGGTAAACTGGCTCTTGGTGATTTGTTTTGCTGACGTTATTATGGAAGAAATTGTGGGTTTAAATACAACTTTTGATTTGTCATGAAATTATATTTCAACATGCATGATTTGGGTTTATATATATAGCCAACAAATGTTGTGAACCTCCCATATAGTAGCAGAAATAGATATGTTTTTGATCAGCTCCTCACACACTCTCCATCCAGGGAATCTCATGTGGACTCTATTTCCATTTTGCATCAGTTCAAATCAACTGAAATTAGTGAAGTTCCATCTGTCATATTGAATATGAATATTGCACTGCAAAAGTGAAACTATTATCATGGTGAAGGCTCAGCACGCTGTATTGTTTGTCTTACAATTCATATTTATGACTAGAGTAAACTATTAAAATGTATTTCCATTCATTAGAAATAATACCTTCTTGATTTGGGGAATATTGCTTTGAAATATTTTTGACATATTCTAAATAAATGGCATCATAAGCCCCTCCTCACAAGAAACATCACTGTCACTGAAAATTGCTGCAATGACAATCTACTACTTCATACTGTGTCCTGTGTTGAATGGATACTGCACCGTACACAAAATGGAAAATGGTCTTTCTATTTTCTGATTTATGTCAAGCTCTGAGAAAGGAACAGTATTTCTACATTCTGTACCTGCTGCCCTAATAATGGATTGCCAACTGCTGCCTGATACAGATTCAAAATAACAAATTTAGGTCTCAGATCCGAGGAAGACTGTGAAGAACAATGGATGTCCAAAAGTTAGTATGAAAGTCCCTCAGATCCATGAGGTTCCTATATGTTGCCTGAGCCACAGCATTATATTGTAACATCACCGTCACTCTATTGGTTTGTAGAGGTCACATTCATCTTGTGATGCTCTCTGGTCCAACAGGAGGTGACATCATTACCTGGTCCACTCAGGATTGTAAGTGATTGAGCTGTGCTGTAACGTGACACTGTATTGAGTTAAACCCAGACAGGTCACGCCAACCCTTCCCTCCTCATCAACATCACCAGGCCTTAAAACCGCCCGCTCACCCCAATCAATGACCCTGATATACATACGTTTGCATACCAACCTAATGGATCTTTACCCTAATCAGAGCTGACCAGCACATGGACGCTTGACTATCAGGCACTTTCTTTACCATAGACTCACATCAGATTACATGTAATGTCATAAAGTGAGGCTCAAATGGGTTTCAACCCACGGTGACAGGCTTAATTTGATAATCTAAGATGGCTTCCCTCAAATGGAGCCAAAAAAAGAAAATTTGTTATAGGAACCAAAACACTGTCTCAAACACTGGGCCGCTGTAGACTGGTTTTCCTCCTATTTGAGGGATAGAACGTTCTCTGTTGCTATTGGGGAGTCCATCATTGGCCAAAGTTACCTATGGAGTCCCCCAGGGGCCTATTCTGGGTCCAATCCTTTAATCTCTATATATATGCTACCAAAAACACAATATTAGTCTCCATTGTTATGCCGATAATACTGTCGCTGTCTGTAAACCCAAGTGATATCAAGCAGCTGGTCACTTTACATCCTGGAGATTCAAAGCTGGATGTCTTTTCATTACTTTCAGCTGAATAAAGAAAGGTCTGAAGTTATTATGATTGGGCCCACTACTGTTAGAGCTCCAATCCACTTAGCCCATCTTGGCCCACTCTCTACTAATGTATCTTAAAATTGTGGTAATCTTATTTGTGCATTGGAGTCATTTTTGACTCTAGTGTCCAGAGTCCTAGGGACATTTGGGTGTGGCCTATCACACAATGGCTTATAACTCAAGGTGGGCTTGAACAGTCACTGTGTCAAATTCTAAAGGCCACAACTTCTACATATTCAGCTATCCTTGCTCTGCCTATTGGATTTATGACCTATCAACACCAAATTTGGTACACAGCTTTAGGGGAACTACCGACACAAATTATCCATCCATCCAGGCCCAATAAGATAAAAAATATGGCCATCATTAACCAATTAACATGATGAAGGATGTGGTCTTGCACAAAATTGCCAATCATGTTTATCCAATCATAACAAAACTTGATACATCTGTTAAGTAGAGGGAAAGACACGTGTCAGCACAAGTATTTTAAAATTGACCAATAGGTTGCATCACAAATGCCAAAAATGTGTATCTATTATTGTGGTTATTAACTTTATTACATTTGGTGCTGATACTCAAGGGCCAGTATTAGTCTGAAATCTGAAGTTTGGTTCTTATTGGGTTCATATGGGCATGCGATTGGTGCATTTGGGTGTAGACTTCACATAACAGCTTATAACTATTTGTGAGTTGTTTCTGCCTTGGACAGCTTAGTGCTCCTGTCAAAAATCTAATGATGTCCCAGTACTTTCAAGATTTTATCTCTGCTTCTCTGTCTGTTTGTCTGCCTGTCTCCCCATATTTCTCAGTCTCTCTGTTTCTCTCTCCCCCATCTCTTTCGCCAACAAAAAACAATTCTCTTTCTATCACAAAAACAGAGAGAGAAAAGAAGAGAAAGAGAGAGTACTGAGGCATACCTTCCAAGTACCCTCCTCGGGCCAGGCTTAAACGGGTCTGTGGCAGTCCATTTATTTATCAGTGGCTAAATTCGATAGTGTGGCCCATATATAAAAGAGGGGAAACAGGAGCGCTGTCTCACCAGAGGATTTATCACAGGTAGGAAACTCATTGTTGTTCTTATCTGTCCAACACTGCTCCATTCTTCCACTGCTGATGACGTATGACTCTCTCCACGTCCGCCCACGGTGGCGGGATATGAGACAGGCATGCCAGCAGACAGACACTGACACACACACAAAATAACCTCTGGACTCTTGCTGCATAGTAACAGCTTATGTTTATTTATTTATTTATCATCCTTTGCTTATCCTGGGAAAGTCGACGGAGCGCGCTTGTTCTTTTCTAGCGACGCCCTGCAGCTGCTCTCTACGGGAGTCTTCTACTGTCGGCCACTGAGCAGCTGCACTGGAGCAGTTGGGGGTTAGGTGGCTTGCTCAATGGCAAATTAGTTGTTGAGGGAGGAGAGAGCGTTCCTCATTCACTTCCACCACCCATCTTTTCCCAGGCAGTCCAGGGAATTGAACCGGCAACCTTCTGATGATTACAAGCCTGGTTCTGGTGACTCGGAATACTGCTGCCCCAGATGTAGATGTTAGGAAACGTCACGACTAGGAGGACTTGGTTGACTGATATTGATATTTTTGTTTAAATAACAACCTGACAGTGTGATATTTCAATGGTGTACTGGCATGCAACTGTAAACATTTACACATGCACACAAATACACATGTACTCACACACACAGACATATCAGCAGCAGCAGCAGCAGCACTCAGCCCTGACAAGACCCTTAAATACTCAAAGTTTGAACATGATGGTAACCTCTACTCAGATCCATTATAGACACTACTTAGTTGGGCTTGACACACACACACACACACACACACACACACACACACTTGACCCTCTCCGGCTGGGAAAGCTGAGATGTCTGCAGCTAACAATGTAGAGATTAAATGAGCAAGTCAGGGCAACAACGCATTCCCCTGTCACTCAAGAGATGGCAGATTAGGCATCTGAGTGGCAGCCATCAACTGCCACTTCTGCAGGCGCATACACACACACACACACACACACACACACACACACATACACAAGCACATGTTGTCATAACAGGTGTCAAGCCCTGCCACAGGTCTGTCTGTCTCATTGCCTGACTAGTCCTGCCTCTCCTTCCATCTGTCTCTAGGTCCTATATCAACCAGGAACACACACCATCTCTCCACTTGCCTCTTACCATACACAGACAGACAGACAGATGGACAGACTGAATGACACTTGGACAGATCCAAGCAAGTCCCCAAGGGCAGCTGCAGTCAGTCTGATTAGGCGTATTCATAGCCCCATGCAGCCCCCACCCCCATACACACACACACACACACACACACACACACACACATAAACAAACACACATACATACATAAACACACACAGACAGTTAAGCTAAATTGACCTGGCATTAATTTTGCCCAGCAACCATGTCACTCACTATGAGAAAGAGAAGGTCTACACCTCAGACATGCACTGACCTCACACACATTTTGTTGAACCAGTCCCAGCAGTGTTAGAGCAATTCTGAAAAGGGAACATTAGGACAGGAATGGCCGGAGCGAGGAAAAGACTAGGGCCAGCCATCATGTTATCTGTGTTAAATCACTGGTTATTAGCTCAATGGGAGCTGTTACAGCTATCAAACTGTGCTTTTTTGTCCTTAAATGTTCCAATGTGCAGTTGATCTATGGCGTGAGGTCACGTGAGGTTCTGGGATGGAGCGGTCTTCATGTCTGGGGATGGGTCTTGGGAATGTTTATTGATTGACAGTTAACTCAGGTTAAGGTTACTTCCTGCTCAAATAACTCATCTGATTGGCTGAGGCATGAGACTTCAGGATGTGTCATTGAGTTCAAAGGTGTTACACAGCATATCTCAGTCAGTGGCACAGGCAGATTGGCCCTCTGGAGATTTCCCATTGAGCCGGTGGACCAGTGGTGATCAAAGACCAATATAAAAAGATTTTCTTAATTTAAAAAAAATATATGTTTGGCTCGTCCTGAAGACCGACTATCTGGCTCTATAGAGGAGTGGGGAAGGACTGCATTACTAGTCCATCTTTCTCCCCCAGCCAACTTTAATTTGGTACATTCTGCCTTTCATACACTGAGCTGACAGTGAAAGACTGTTTGTATTGTGTATTAATCACGACTGAGTCTACCTAACAAATGAACGTGGAAAAGCAGCAGACCAAAAGACGCAAAGGTGGGGCTGAAAAATGAGGAGAAAAAATTAAGTCCCTTGAGGCAAATCCAACCAAATGCCACAAATTGATTAATTTATTTGGTAGCATTAGAACTAACATCAGAGCAACAAGTGTGAGCTCTGCTAACATCGACGGGCAGCAGATATTTTCACTGTTTAACTTTTTGTTATCAAACATATACAGGGAATTTTGGTAAATTTTGGGTAATTGATTACATACCTTACTGCATATTTTCTCCTTTTCTACCATTATGTACAATGCCAAATTCTATTCAAAATAGAATATATCTCAATCCAAGCAATCCTTTGTTCCACATGTGTCCACATTGTGAGAGGCGGGCCATGGGGTGGAGTATCTGTGATGTGGTTGTGGTGGGCCAGTCCTCCCCTGGTCGGTGCTACATCTTTACAGAGTCCCATTTGTGTTCTGATATTGTACATACTGTACAACTCATAAATTCCCCCTTAGCTCTTTTCTCAGTAAAAAAAAAACACATTGCGAGGGAAAGTTCTCCCTTCTCTCTTCGGTTGCATTCCCATGGCGGTTTGCACAAACCCGCCGGGCAAAGCTTTATCCCCGAGCTAACATGCTGGAAAGCCTCTGAGTACCCCGATGATCAAAGTCGCCCATTTGTTTGAACATACTGAGACAGAGTCATTAGAAATGCATATTACACGACAGCTATTGCATATTAACACAGTCAGGCAGCCAATTAATCATTAGCTCATCAATATCTCATTTGCATGAAATTATTCTCTTTTAAGAGCTTGTGTCTGAGGTGACGGGGTGAGCTCATCGATAATGCTAATGTCCCTGTGGGCCTGGGAGGGGAACGCGAAGGAGGGAGAGATGGGGGAGAATGAGAGAGGGGGAGACGTTGTTCAAGTCCCACTCTAAATGCCCTACGAAGAGAATTAGTATGTACATCAGCTAAAGGAGAAATGAGTTTAGGAGACTTTGTTCAAATACATTTTGGGGAAATGAAAGACAATGCAGGCAATACATGCTCCACACACACACACACACACACACACACACACACACACACACACGTGCATACACATACACTTCTGCTATTGGCAAGGCCAAGTGGGTGGAGTATCTCAAGGTCGCCTAAGGCTTGGGGCACTTATGGATCGCAGCTATGGTGTCTATGTGCCCTGACCACACCTCAGTGTGTGTGTGTGTGTGTGTGTGTGTGTGTGTGTGTGTGTGTGTGTGTGTGTAGCAGGGCTGGTAGATGGAAATGGCAGCATTGGGAGTGATTCTGTCGCCCTTCCCTAAAGAGGAAGGTGAGATGAGCCATGCCTGTTATCCATCAAGACATTGATTCCTAGGATGGGACACAGGAAAAGAGAGAGAGGGCGGAATGGGAGAAGAAAGGACATCAAAATTACTTATCGGACAATTTGTACAGCAGTGTAGGAGACTGAAAACAAGCATCTGTATGATAAAGTTACACCGTGTAGTCCAGTATTATATTTTGTTCATAATATTTCAAGTTCAACAACATTTTTTGCTTTTCGACACATGAATCGATATTTGTAGCGAAGTCACTCACTTCCATTTTGAAATTGTCTTATAGTGCACAAACAATTTTGTACAATGCAGCCCATTAAATTCCATTTTATGGGTTTTCAAGACGTAACTTTGCTTGTTTGCAATTACAGACACAAGAGATGGGAAAGTAGCCTGAACGCCTGACCCTGACCGAGCTGTGCGTATCTAAACAGGTGAATGTTGTACCAATTAAGATGCTGCTTAATAGGGATCTCACCTCTTGTCCCCTCCCTCCCCCTCCCTCCCCCTCCACGTGTTTCCCCTTGTTTCTCCTTTCCATCCTCATCTCCTCTCCAGCTTGGGGAGGAAATGCAGGTACTCTTAGCTGATTGCCAAACATGAAAAGGTTTTCCTAAGTTCAAGACTTCTCATTGATTACCATCCTCCTTCTCTTCCAACACCCCCACCACACACACACACACACACACACACACACACACACACACACACACACACACACACTGCCATCCTTCTGCTCTCGCTCTGCCCCTCCTCTCCTCCTCATTGTCAATCCTACCACTCCTCTCCTCCCTTCCTGCTTTCTCCACCTTCTCTCCTCTATACCAGCACTGGTACCTGTTATGTGTGGTTAACATGATGCAGCACCGCCAATTGCTGTAATTGAGTGTGTGTGTGTGTGGCCACATCTACGTGTCTGTCCTGCTCAAGTGTTTGTGTTTGAGGATACACTCGAGTCCTAATTAGAGCTCTTACAGCTGCACAGGGAGAAGTATAATGGCACATAATGAAAAATGCCAAATTTCCCCTCTAATAAAAGCGAAATTGATTAATGAAAAGCACTTTGAGATAGAAGAGGTAAACCGTTGTTGGATATAAAAGATGATGTATTAATCCTCTGCTGTTACAGATGGTTCAGGCCTCCTGACAACCCGCTAGTCTGCCGAGACACTGTTAGCATGCATAATTATGCTAATTGAGGCCTAATTAAGTGCTAATTCTTCAGAGAGTCTCTTTCTTTGGTTTTAACACGACTCAGCGCTTAACTCTTCTGAAAGAATGTCCCGCTCTCTGTGAATCCGTTTCATTTGTTGTATGTTGTAGACACGTGTAGGCCTCCCGTACTGGTCAAACAGCGATGTAAAACAAGGACGTGGTTGAGGAAGAGAGAGAGGAAGAGGAAGAGGACGAAGAAGAGGAAGAAGAAGAGGAAGAGGAAGAGGAAAGAGGAAGAGAAAGAGAGAGGGCCTGGAATGAAGAGGGGACAGAAAGAGAAAGAGGAAGAGGAAGAGGAAGAGGAAGATAAAGAGAGAGAGAAAGAGGAAGAAGAAGAGGAAGCAGAAGAGGAAGAGGAAGAGGAAGAGAAAGAGAGAGGGCCTGGAATGAAGAGGGGACAGAAAGAGAAAGAGGAAGAGGAAGAGGAAGAGGAAGAGGAAGAGAAAGAGAGAGAGAGAGAGAAAGACGAAGAAGAAGAGGAAGCAGAAGAGGAAGAGGAAGAGGAAGAGAAAGAGAGAGGGCCTGGAATGAAGAGGGGACAGAAAGAGAAAGAGGAAGATGAAGAGGAAGATAAAAAGAGAGAGAAAGACGAAGAAGAAGAGGAAGCAGAAGAGGAAGAGGAAGAGAAAGAGAGAGGGCCTGGAATGAAGAGGGGACAGAAAGATAAAGAGGAAGATGAAGAGGAAGAGGAAGATAAAGAGAGAGAGAAAGACGAAGAAGAGGAAGAGGAAGAGAAAGCGGAAGAGGAAGAGGAAGTGGAAGAGGAAGAGAAAGAGAAAGAGGAAGAGGAAGAGGAAGAGAAAGAGGAAGAGAAGTGAAGAGGACAGAGAACAGAAGCGGGAACTATGACGGAGATGCGTTTCAGTTTTTCACTGTAGGTGGTGACAGAAGGGTTGCATCACGGTGACAGTCAGTGTGGTGGCACGGTGATAATTTCAGGCACAGATGCAGGTGTTTTCCCTCTCCATTAAAGATGTCAATGTTCTATGTAGTTTGGTGTTTTCACTAGTTCATGTGAGCATTAGTAGTAGACAGACAGGACATTGTTATGTTGAGTGACGGACAGATGAGAGGTTGTTACAGTATATTGCGTCAGAGAAGAAAGAAGACTGCGTGACAGTGATCCAGTATGTGTTCGACAGTGGCCCCGTAAACACGAGCAATGAGTCACTCCGTCATTAAAACAAAGCCGTTACAAACCTGACATGACATCTGTCATCCCACCCATCATCACAGGTCACGACACTTGACCTCTCCCTGTCATTGTGTGCAGCGATCAGACGTAACAAATGCAACATGCTGATTGGCTGTGGAGCCGAGGAGCAAAGACGGTTTCGTAATGTCGTCTACGTCCTGATGATGGTATTAGACAGGAATGTTTGCTGCTATGTTTTTTTTCTCCATGAGGAAGCTCAAACTCTGACAGCCATGTCTTCAGGTTTCATGTACTTCTAAGTCCCAATCTGTAATTGCAGCATAGTGTCTCTCGGGTGAAGGTAAAGCAGACCTGAGTAAAACAATCTTTATTCTTCATCCACTAGTCAAACTCATCAAGAACATATGAGACTATACGCAAAGTTTAGATGGTATCAAATTCCAGATTGTATCTTTAAATTGAAACTCTTATAGACACCAACAGTTACATAAACCACAGGCAGAAAGCAGTTGCAAAAGAGGAAACAGATGCAATATACTGAGGAGGTTTTCTACATTACCTTAAATCAACGACAGGCCTGTAGCATTGGAGTAGGGGTGTGGGCAGATAATGAAGTGTGGCACTAAGTAACTGTGGAGTCCCTGCCAAAGCTTAATTAGAGATTCATCCACTGGTATATATCACTGTTAGTGTGTGTCAACAGGGTGCCATGCATCAGCCGCTGGCAGAAAGGGGTTTATGGCTCAAACACTGTGTACTTGTACTTGTGTACACACTGTGTGTGTGTGTGTGTGTGTGTGTGTGTGTGCATGTGTGCACGTGTGTGTGTGTGTGTGTGTGTGTGTGTGTGTGTAACAGCCCTGTCTAAGCCTGTAAAATTAAAGACTAATAATTAATGGGAGGAGGGAAGTTTAGCACCTGTTTCTGCCTATTGTTAATGGAGATCTCACAGGAGCACCACTGTGTAGGGCCAGTGGGTTAGTTTAAGATAAACAGGAGGAGGTCTGAATGTTAACCTATGTTTATAGTTGTGGCCTCCTATTGTTTTAGGGCTGACCCTTAAAATATGATAGAAAAAATCAGAACAATATAAAAAAACATTTCAGTGTGGCAAAATTTAACCTTATTCAAACGTCACACAAAAAGATCACGTGGATAGATACCCCTAACAAACAGGTCAGTCAGTGTTCAATCAAATCAATTCCATAAATCAAATAAAGTCAGTTTAGATTCACTCTTATTTAAATGTAACACAAAACCATGTAGATATTCCAGATGAAGGTGAATCAGGTGTTTATGGCTCTTAAGAGACGTGCTTCCTACAAGAGTGGTGAGAGAATGATTCAACCTAAAATATGTCCTTGCTGTATATGACACCTGCAGCTCCAGTCCAGACTCTCACTTACGGCTGAGCCCACATTCAAACTATGAAGCCATGGTGTGTTGTGAGACAGGAAATAGCAGAGTTCAATGGTTTCATGAAGCAGATTATCAGCACATGCAGTGGGAATCAGTTAACACATTTTGGTGTCAATCTGTGCCAGTGCACAAAGAAATCCTCTCTCTCTCTTCTCTCTCTCTCTCTCTCTCTCTCTCTCTGTTGCTTTTCCCATCCCTTTCCTCTTTCTCGGTGTGTTCTTAGTGTGTGTATGTGAGCATGTGTTATGTGTGAGCCCCTGAGGTTTGATTATGGCCTGGTGGCCACAGTGGCTAGAAGTGTCGGTGGAGGAGGAAGCACAGAGGCGCCGGTCCAGTGACACAGTAACACAGCCCCTGGGACTCAGGCTTACACAGCCCTCTGATCTGGCTGCTGAGGCTGGAGAAGGACACACACTGGATAATGACAAGGTCTCACTGCAGCCAGCAGACTGATCTCTCACTGAGAACACTGAGGGCTTGTAAGGGGTTGACAACTGAGGGCTTTTTTTCCCCATGTGCATGAACAAAGAAAATATGTAGAATGTCGATTGTATCCAGTTAAGAGACGTGTGTGTGTGCTTGTGTGTGTATGTGTTTGTCTATCTATGTGTGTGTGTGTGTGGCATTAAAGAGAGAATTTCCTTGGTCTAGTGGCTCTTTAAGAAGATGCGCCACTGTACTCTCCATTAGCCACTGAAAGCTTGTGTAATATCCTCCTTTCAGAGGCAGTCGTCTACTGTCTCGGACCAAGCACCATGCACACACACACACACACACACACACACACACATAAAAAAAAAAACTTCACTGCAGTTTACAATACTGGGAGGGAAGAGAGCAGTAAGCCAAAGCACCAGAAAGCAGTGAGAGGGTGAGAGGGAAAAATAGAAAGAGAAAGTAGCATTGTGGGGGTAAGACAGTGAGACAGAGGGAGTCTACGCTGCCTCTCCTTATTAGTAGCATGTTTCTTGGCTGTGTCATTTAATCTGGCTAATTGAATGCTCCAATAATTCTAAGAAGATTATACTCCAGCAAAGTGTCATTTGGGGTCAGAGGTAAAGCAGGCCACTGATCTATTTGTCAAATACATAAAGCTCTCATATAATTTGCTTTGATTGAAATTGATCATTTTGTAAAAGCACGGTCCAGATGGCTGATGAGATTTATTCCCTTTGTGTTGAGGGAGGCTGAGCTAATATTATCTAAAGGAAGTGCGGATAACTCTGGATTAACTAAAGATCCACATGAAGAAAGCTGGTTTTAAGGCTATATCTCCACAAGCTGGCGATTCCAAGTAAACCTATCATAGTCTTATTCAAGCCTGCCTCTTACTGGTAAATTACTTGCTGGGTGTAAGCTCTATCTTATCTTTGTATAATGTAATTAGGGATTTTTTTTCTGTTGTTGCTAACTCGTTTGTTGCCTAAGAGAAGCAATTCGATGAAATCCTCTCTATCGGTACAACGTTTTGGTTGTGTTAGCGGTGATTTGAGGAACGTGTAGCACTCCAGGTATCGGCAGACAGTCTTGAGGCTCTTCCTGCTCTTGTGTTCTAATTGGCTTCCATACATGAAGTGTTCAACATGCCTGACAATTAGTCTTTGACAAACCATCCGATGGCACAGAGCTGGGCAATGTGGCTTAGGCCTGCACACACACACAGAGAGAGAGAGAGAGAGAGAGGAGGGGGGTTAGAGATGACATTTTGAACTGCAGAAATTTTAAGATTGACCTGTCATTTCAGATGGCTGCGCAGAGCACTGCCTCTATAGTGCAACTATGAACTGCTGAAGTGCATTTCTCTTTTGACATTCCACAATATGATGAGGAGCATCCAGATCATTCCAAAGTCATTCCAAGTTTACCAAAGCAGGTTGTTTCCCCCCTAAAAAGTCACAGTCTATGTTACTCAACGTGATCCCAACTCAGCATTTTGGAGAGTTTTCTGTCAGCCTTGCAAAATAAACAGCTCCCTCTAATGCCCCCTTCTTTCACTCCCTCCCCTCCTCTCTTTCTGTCTCCCTCTGTCTCTCTCTCTCTCCCTGTCACAGTTGCTCATTCGCAGGTTGATAGGAGGCATCAGAAGGGATGAGTAAGAGGCATTTTAGACAAGCGCGCGAGACACAGCGTGATATCAGTGGAGAGGGACATCTCTCTCAGAGCCTGTCTCTGGTCATATCCACAACCGGGAGACAACAGATGATGCAGAAGAAAGGATAACCCGGGCAAACACCCAGGGGCAGGATGTTAGGGTGGCAGCGTGGAGGGGCTAGGGAAGAGAACATGGGGGCGGTGAGGTCATCAGGCCGAGAGTGAGCTGGTCCTCCCACTTATCATGCCTAATTTGAACTGTGTTTTTTGTCTCCCTGATGCCACCCCACCCCCCCACCCCTTCACCCCTTCTCCTCCTCCCTTTCTCTTCCGCCGCCGTCGTTCTCTACATGTAGAGCCTTGTCAACTAGATGTGTACTGACAGGCCCTAGCTGCGTGCGTACACTCTGACTGCTCTTTTTGACTTTGTGTATTGTGTGTGTGTGTGTGTGTGTTTGTGTGTGCATGCATGTGTGTGAGTGTGTGTGTGTGTGTGCGTGAGTGTGTACGTGCGTACATTTGTGTGCAAAGAGAGGTGGGGGAGTAAGTCTCTCGCCCGTCGCTCTTTTCCTGGTGTCTGAAGGGTCTGATTTTTGTGGCAGGGCTGTCAGATCTCCGTTCCCACCATGCCAGATCAATGCCAGTGCCAACCAAGTGGCAGCGCCTGATGAGGGCCACCCGCCCCCCTGACGGGTGCCCGCTACGACAGGGAATATGTTCTTCCAACTAGCAAGCTGGTGGCAACTGAGTGACGCACACAAAGAGTGGCACTACAGAGGGAAATCAGTTCCTTCGCTGCACAGGAACATGTTTTTTGTTACAAGCAGTGGCAAACTAAAGCCGGCAGGTAAAGAGACCTTGAGGTCTGTATATCACCGAGTCACCACCGAGGTTCCAGTATTACACACACTAGTTGACTATATCTAGTGTGTGCACACTATGGGTTGAGGATGTTACTTATAAAAAATAATCTGCAATAGATTAATAATTACCTTTGTAATACATAGTCATAATAATAATAATAATAATAATAATAATCATCATCAGATGATATTTTTTTCAGTAGCTTTTGATTTGCTTGATTCCCTCTATAGAATATGAACTAACAGAGAGTTTATATTAATATTATATTATATTATATTTATATTATATTAATTTATATTATTAAGTAATTCCACCATTATCTATGATATGTGTCAATAAACTGAAATGTAATTTCCCCCTATAACCATTCCTGTGTAATCCAACAAATAATGACTTCTTTTATCTGCAATCTTATTACTGTTTTTTAAGTAATTTTCAAATCACAGTCAATTTTTACATTTTTTGTTTTATTTTAGCACTGTGCTCCAGTTGCACTTAATCTGTTGCTGCCCAACACTGTCACTAGAGAAGGTCAGTATAACATACCCGTAATTTAGTAATATGTGATTTAGTAGTATCAGACTTGTACTGCAGTATGTTGGAATCAGCATATTCAGCTCTGATTGTCACTGACAGTAATAAATGATTTTTCACATCTGATGCATTGCACCCTGTCTGTGAGGCCTAATCTTTCCATGTGCTGAAGGTTGCAGGTGCAGTAATAGACTCCCAGTCTGTTGATGGATTGGTCTAATGCATGGCATGCTACTGTTGTCATCCTTGTGGAGAGGCAAAAGGTGACCCAACACTTAAGCCTCATAAAGAGGATTAAAGACCCTCAACAAACACACAACAAACATGCATACAGTTTTTACTGCGTTCACACGTATCGCACACTGATGTCCCACTCAAACAGGGTTCCTGTTTGAGAAATCCTGTTCTAGAAACCCAATTTTAACCAGAAACTGAACTAAATGGCTTAAAATTGTATTAAATGAAGACCTAATTGCCAATAAGTAGGTTAATATATGAGAGTCATCATATTGATGAATATTCTCCACAATGATAGAGTGAATAGGAACATTTTAGTCCTCATAATAGTTCAATGCATTAGAATTAAACCGGTGCAATAAATTCAAAGACATTCTTCACCAAAAGCCAGATGCAAAAGCCAGGAGAAATGGACAGCTAGTGAGTGAGGAATTTTATGCATGGCACCAAAGCCATAACACTAAGTAGACGCTGCCCACTTAAATCTTTACATTCTTCATTCACTTTAGCTCACCAAACACGACAGTCCCCATAGGCGAGTAATGAATAATCATTAGCAAAAGGTCCACAAATTATTGATGTAAAATAAGCAATGATTTTTTTTTTGTTTCGCAATTTATTGCCATTAACAAGTAACTTGCAATCCAATAAATGTCAGCATGGCTTTCAGTTAATTAAAGGGAAAGATATTATACAGTAATGCAGGGTGGCGTTTATATCTCGATTTCCACAGACTGCAATTTACTGCCCAGCCTTTATTTGAAGGGACCCACAAATAATGGCTATTAAGCCGTCAGGGGATGGACAGGAGATCACATTAATGAAATTAGATAAGGTGGAATGGTGATATACACGGCCCTGACTCCGGAGACGCACAGTCATAGACACACACACATGGACACACAAACCCACACAGACATACTACACACAAGCACAACAGTTTCCCGTCCTATTTCCAACTCGTTTTGTTTCCCTGACCGGCTTGTGTTTTTATTTTCTCCTCTCTTGCCTCCATCTCCACTATACTTTATCCATGCTCCTCCTGGAGCCCAGTTAGGTGTTCAACATGAGGGCCAGTCAGCTCATCAGGGAAACTTTCCCTGTCTATCCTGAGAACTGCAGTCAGTCAGTCAGTCCATCAACCCCACCATCAACACTCCCAACACACACACACACACACACACGTGTCCACATCTCCCCTACTAACAGGGAGGTGTCACTTGGGGAGGCAGCTGCAGTCGCTGGTGTGACGGCTCTCCTCAAATCAGAGACCCTCGTCCCTGTCAACAGCAACCTGGCCCCGAGGCTACCACTGTCACACAGCGTACAACCTCCCAACACACACACACACACACAACGACTGGGGGGAGGAGAAGGAGGAGGAGGGGGAGGGGGAGGAGGTGGAGGAGGAGGAGGAGGAGGAGGCCGTGTTCTATCTGGAGAACTGATTTCCACTGTATTAGGCGAGCAGGGTGATGGAGAAGAGAAGAGAGGCAGAAGGAAAAGGGGAGCGGGAAGGATAAAGGGAGGGGTGAGGGATGTGTGTTTTAGTTAGAACAGCGGGCCTGATTTCCTTCCTGACAGAGAGGCCCAATTATTAGCTGTGACAGTTTAGGGAAATTGGGCGTGAGTGTGATGGGATAGATAGGAGCCGAACAGATAGGGGAACTGATAATTGTTCGACAGACGTACAAGTCAGGTAGAAATCTAGCTGTAGTACTCTCTCCCTCTGTTTCATACACGCAAATGATGAAATTACAGATACATTATTATTTTCACTGTCTAACTAACTCTTCTGAGTACTTCTTAGCAACAAAGCATTTCCATTTGTCCACCTTTGTTCTTACCCTCTCACTCTTTCTCTCCCTCTTTGTGTGTGTGTGTGTGTGTATGAATGACTTGTGCTGTATTTGTGCTGGCAGCAAACATAAGAGGCCCTCTGTGTGATCGGACAAGGTGCCGATACCTCAGTCATGTGACAGTGACTTCCTGTCTGTATGTCAGACAGCAACTGAAGGCTTGTCAATACAAGCTCGTGCTCACATCCTCTCCCATTTTCTCAAACACATACTCACACAGCCAATACAGAGCTGATAAAACCACTTTCTTCTCTTGTTCTCCCTATGTCAGTCTCGTGTCCCGCACATATAGAATTATTCTATTCCCAGAGGCTGAGGGGAAAACTTCAGATTATGACAATTACTATTTTTACACAACAATGCTGTGTGATGATATGATGATTTGATGACCAACGACTGAAACTGCATTTCTACTTGATATAGAATTAATTTTGGCATGAGACTACTTGCATTTAATAGATTAAAACAGATTAAGCCATCCCAAAATAGTATGTTTGCTTTAATAACAAGGAAATGCATTTATTTTATGGACATTTCACAGCATATGGCAGCCATGCAGTTTCCACCCCTCCTGGAACCCATTCAACTGCTCTCTGCCCGGACCAGGAGCCATGGTGTGATTTGCCTTTTGGCTCTGCAGTCTGCCAAACTCCGTGAGTATGGAGGCTATTTCAAAGGGCAACACTGCCCTCCTGTGGCTAGACGAAGCTACTATTAAAATAAGATAGCCGGTCAAGTGCCTGTGTCATTGGTTGCCTTTATTGAAATCATTCAGTCGTTCAATGAAATGCAGTTGAGGCTGAATGGCAGACAACCAGGTCATCTTCATAACTGTCACTTTATAACTTTGTCAATACACAACTTCCAGGAAAAGGTTATATTTTTCAGTTCCTACACAAACTGATCCTTTGATCAATTAATGCCACACACACACACACACACACACATACACACATACACACACACATGCACACGCACACACACGCACACACACGTACAGGTTGATCTGTAATCCAGCTAAACCTTAGTCTATGCCCACAGCATGAGAGATTTGTTTGGACTGACATGCGCCTGTTGCTGTGACTACAACCTATCCAATTTCTGCTTAACATTTGCCATTGATCGCTGCCAGGCCCCCAGTGGCAGGTCTAATTCATTTACGAACTTGTCATTCCACATCATTGATTAAGTTGTCCTTCATCCCAGCTTTAATTATATGCAAAGATAAAAGATTTTCTCATTATTGTGTTTAATCTAATGAAAGGCCGTGTGCTACAGCAGGGGCCGGTTCAGAGGTCCAGACTATTGGCCGTGGAGGCCACAGCTAGCGGATGAATGTTTTTAATTAGGCAGAGTAAACGGCACTGGGAGGGAGTTTAGCTGTCTGTTAGACAAGAGGGTGGGACAGGTTGGCACGGAGCACTGTTTAATAGATCTCAGGAGGTCACCGTCTCCCACCTCTATTGACTACAGCTCAAGGCTTATCACTGTTTAGCACACTGCAAAAATATCTATTTTTAGTCCAGAATTCAGTCAGTGATTTGCCTTATTCTGCTTTGTTTCTGGATATTTATTGACACTTGTTTTGGGGAAATTTCTGAAATAAATGAAACGGTATTAGAATGATCTCACTCCATTGGCAGAACCTTTCACTTATTTAAAGTAAAGCAAGATTTTAAGACTGAATATGAGACTAAAAATAGATATTTTTGCAGTTAAAAATTGACCTGTTTCGTAAGCACTTTGTTTTATAATGTGTGTTTGGCTTCTGTGCAGTTTGAGTGTCCTTGTATTGTTATTTTCTGTTCTTCTGTTTCTAATCTTCTATTTTATTTCCATTATTTTACTTCCATTTTTTAATGTTTTCATTGTAGAGCAACTCTTGTTTCTAAAACTGACTCAGCTTGGATAGAAACTGACTTCCCCAAGATGACTTGAGAGAGCTATCTTTTCTATAATTGAGCCTCTTTTCTATTCTTATATGATTAAATTCATTCTGTAGACCTTGTGAATCTGTGCTACCTTTTAGGTTGGGGATGAGATGACACCTGGCCAATGAGGGCCTGTGCAAGGATTTAACCTTGAGATTACAGCAGTTCTCTGCTGTAGTCCTTGTATGTTGCACAGTGTACCATGATGGTTTAAATGGACCAAAAAGAAACTCTCTTATGACAGATGAGCAGATGCATAATACCTTGTATATCTTTGTGAGCTAGAGTGCCCTTTTTACACTCACAAGATGATGGATATTTGTTCTTTGCATTCAGTCTACTTCCAGCTGGTTTGTGTACATACTTATTGTAGATACTTACTACAATGAGAGGCAGAAGAATACTGAATGTATTATTTCCACCACACACCTCATCGCAAAATTCACTTGTAATTAAAACTTGCTGGACACCTGAAGATAAATGGTTGTTTCTGTGGGTCTTTAGCCTCAGGCAGGAACAAGCTGAAATTCACCTCACCCTGCTAAACTCTTTCATCCATGGAACAATGAGGCATTATTTGTAAGTAGGCGACTCAAAGCAAAAAAACATTTGAAATCAGAAATATATTATTTTCTATTGCAGTAATATGAGTGAGACATTCTTCACTCGTTTTACTGAAAAGTGAGTGGTACAACTTATTTTTCTGCTTGTGCTATTGCAGTGTGACACCCTCACAAGTGGGTCAATCACCATGCAAAATAAAGGCTGGCATACAATCACTCTCCTGGAAAGAACAATTGATTGAAGATTGATTTGATTGGTTAATTAACCCTGTGATCTTTTAGGTTTAATTTTAATTTTGCATTTTCATTCATTGTCTTTCATTTTCATTTTCATCCTCATAAGGTTTGACAATTTCCACTCAAAATGTTAAACTGAATGTGAGGTGATTGTAAACTGGTTTAGAGGTGATACTATATTGTGTAAGATTCAGATGTTTAGATGTAATAATACCAAATGTTTCACATGTCTACAGTTAAATTGAAGCACCTCGCTCAATGTCAACATATTGCATATTGAGGTAAAAACTTTGTTCTGATTGTTTCTGATATCAGGGATTCTCAAATATGTGCTAATTTCATAACATGATCTGAGCAGCAAATATTTATGTACAATATTTCTCTTAATCAATTTATAGAAAACAAACAAACAAAGAGAAGAGAAGAGAAGAGAAGAGAAGAGAAGAGAAGATGGAGATGGAGATGGAGATGGAGATGGAGATGGACAGAGAAACACACACGTGATCACACCTGACTTGCATGTCTTTGCACTGTGGGAGGAAACCCACGGCAAAATGGGCAGAACATGCAAACTCCACACAGACAGGAACAGGGCAGAGATTCGCTAGTAGTAGTAGAAGAGGTGTTGTACAATAATATTATAGGGAAAGAATGGCATGAGAATGAAAAAACAAAATTGATGTTGACCTCTCGATTTTGAAGAGGTGGGTTTTGAGGGCTTTCTTGGAGGTTGGCAGGGTGCTGATCTTGCGGACATGGCTGGGGAGGGCGTTCCAGAGAGAGGGGGTGGCAGCTGCGAAGGCCCTGTCTTAGCCATAATACTGAATGGTCTGTCCTGGACCGTAAGAATAACATGACTTCCCAAATGACAGGTATGTAACTTTGCAGATGCAAGAGGTATTTTGCACCACTAGAGGGTAGTACCGCTCCATGTACACTGAGGTGATGGGGCTGGAACGTGTCAGTCGTTCTTTCTACTGTTTCTCCAGTTTTATGAAGACAGAGAAAGTGTTGATGTAAAATATTTAGATACATTTTATTAAACAAATAAACAGGTTTCATATAAAGAGTACATTCTGTATCACTCCAATCAACATGGCACAATCTTTCTTGGCACTTCAACAGGACCAGGGCACTGTAATAACTTTATGTCGGGTTATTATACCGTCCTTCATCTGAATCGATACACCCCTACTAGTACTAAGGAGTGAAAAAGAGATGAGCTGAGGTGAAGATGTGACATTAAGTACCTGCAAAATATATTTTGTAATAATGCCAATACTGTAGTTGATACATCCACTACATTTAAACAACAAATAAGATCTTTGAAACGTTTTTTAAATCCAAAAATATTCATTTACAAGACAGAGCATATACAAGTTTTCACAAAAAAGGTCACTCTACCAAACAAACATTAGGTGTCGTAGATAGAGGATAACCCACCACTAAATTCAAGTTCACGTTTCAAACAAATCCACAAAACATTAAGAGAAAGGCTTGATAACACTTAGGAGTAGCAAACTCTTTCACCTGATGTGTCCCGCAAATCTTCACATCACCAATCAGCTGAGCAAAGAAGATCAAACAGGAGTATGGAGACTCAACCCAACATGTTCCTAAAAACACTTTGGTCCTTGTGGTAAAGCATACACATGGGCAATAACAAGTACATTTCCCAAGTTACAGCACAGTGAACGTCTATCTCTTTTCCCCTGACCTGACGCGTGACCATGGAATACAGTCAGACAGACTTTTTTCACTCATCACCAATCAAACAAAATAAAAGGGAGCAGAGGACAATGATGAAAACAGAGAAGGATCTCAGAGGTTTTCTCTAATTCTGCTCTAATTTCCCCGCTTGCTCACCCCCTGTGGATAATTCAAATCCGAACCACAGTACATCAGTAGTCACATCACTGCAGCTTATATAAATCTAATAAATATGTTCTGATTTTCTGGAACCATTTGTTATATATTTTTAACCCTAAAATTGTATAACCAATAGCCTACTAGGCCACGTCATGTTCTCAGTTGTTCCCCCTCCACCAGCATTCTCCAGTTGTTGGGAACAATCGCTAGCATGTTCACTCTGTTGGCCATCTGTCCACATACTGTACGTCACACAGACTTATGGCCAGATGTTTACATCCACTATCCACATCTGTTTACAGTTCACGCACATACAGTTTTATCCAGTAAGTATTAACCATTTCAGCATCAGACTTATGACTCATGGCATTGTAAACACAAACAACCCGTCACTATTTTCCCTCGTCACTATTCATCAAACCACCAGGTGGCGATGTGCGTTCTCCAGGTCCTGTGTCACTCATACATGGACTGAGCCAAGCCTGTCTGCTTGAACGTCTCAGCTACCTGCCGGGAGTGCTGGATCTTAGCAGACAGCGCCTCCAGGACATCGTTCTGGTCCACAGCAGTGGCTGTCCTGTAGATGAACGTCCCCAGGGACTCTAGACCTCGCATACCCAGATTTACCCCACAACCTGGAGGGAGGAGAGGGGAGGAGAGGAGAGGAGAGGAGAGGAGAAACAAATGATATTGAAGCCCCTTGTTGCAGACAAATACTGAATTTTAGCCTTAAAGTCCTCTCTTAGCAATGCCCTCAGTGAAAAAACATCGAGCAGCATGGAGACAAACCCAGATAAGCGTCGGCTGAAAGGCCATTGAGTGGAGAAATGAGTCACACAGTCATACACAGCACACACACACACACACACACACACACAATAATTTATCCTCTCCCTGCCTCTCTCTTTGTCTCTCTATCACCTTTTCTCTCTCTCACTCTGTCTCGTCCTCTCAAGTGATTTTTGTTCTATAAATATGGACCTTCAATGTTCAATGAAACATCTTTTGTCTCACCTTCAGCAGCACTACATGACGCACATATCCGAACCTTGTACTGTACTGTAAAATCCATTCCTGTTCCCAGCAACGACCGTCACCACTGTTTTATATGTTTATATGTTTATGTACAAGAGGAGTTTACTGAGTATAAATGTATATATACCTGTGTCGAAGTTGAGGACGCGTGCTGCCTCTCCCTCCACGGTGACAGCTACATTGTCTCCCTCTATGTAAGCAGCACTGATGCGTCTGTGTGACAACTGGATCTCAAAGAGCCGGCGGCTGCACTGCATGTGGTGGAGCGTCAGATCGTTGAGACGAGGCTCTATGTCCGTCTTATAGACGTTGAAGGACTGGTGGAAGATGTTCTTCATGATCTGGGCAGAAAGATGTGCAGTGATGAGATTTTTCACAGTATATAACATCATTAATGGATGTGATGGGAGACCTAAATGTGGCAAGGAGTACGGTCACCTTACAGTTTAACAACGTGAGTAATGTGCACCATAACTGATTGCTAAATAAGACTTCTGTTAATAGTTTGGTATCCTCTTTTCCTCTAGCTCTACCAAAGATGGAAGATCTACTCTAGTATGGGACTCTAGTATGAAAACATTTTGTGCTTGTCTTCCAATGTTCTGAAAAATCTGAAGCAGGAACTGAAGATCAAAACCTGTCCTCTGGTGACTTTGTGCCTTCTTATCAATTCTACAGTGATTGTAGATATTGAGTGACGTATCTCTCTCTCTCTCTCTCTCTCTCTCTCTCTCTCTCTCTCGCTCAACTCTGCTCTTCTTCGATCCATGCGAGCACACTCATCTGTTACCAAGTAACAGTGCGTATGAATGGCCACCCACATAGCAACAAGCGTTCCAAGGATGGTCTTGCTGTGAACCTGTCTACAGGATGTACATCTACAGCACGGCCACAGGCGATACGCGATCAGTGCAGCACTTGACATGAAAACCCGGAGAGCTGAGATGAAATACCAACTGCTCAGTGGTAGTAACTGCACCTGCTGGGCGTCGTTGCGTACAGGCGACAGGCGACTGTGGATGAGATGATTCTACCCTCCATTTATTCCCTGATGTGTAACAGCAGGGTACAGATGGCCTCTACACACACACACGCACACACACATATTGATGATGTCTCCCCAGTCCCTCTCTCTCTTTCACCATTTCGTCATCTCTTGGTCTTTGGCTCATACACACACACACAGCACCGTCAAAGACCATTTTCCGAAGGAAAGGTAAGGAATAAGTAAGTAGAGAAGGCAGCACTGTGCTGTGAGTTATTAGCTATATTTAGCTCGGCCAAGCAGGCAACACAGGCTCATATCCACTCCTGCATAATAGACAGCAGAAAAAATCCTGATTCCAATGTTCATTTCTGAACAAATTCTACTCATATTCAGCAGTGGCATATTCTTCCTACCCCATGTCCTTATCTACCGGTGAACAGACAATAGCAGACCGTCAACAAAGCTTATGAGTGATTTCATCAAAAGGGGACAAGGGCCTTACAGATGAATTGGCAGTGTGCCTGAGGAAGCGAACCATCTTGGTGTCAGCGGCGGGGCAGACCAGGGCCATGTAGCGGTTTCTGAAGGTCCCATAGATCTTCAGGTAGAAGCCAGGCTTCGCTGTGGGGTTGCGGTGTTCTCTGAGAGCCTCCACTCCATAAGCAGACAGGTCAAAGTACAGGCTGTGGGCGCGGATCTCTGGCGTGGGCACCTGAAACGTTGAGGAGGGGGCCGAGAGAGAACGAGAGAGGGAAAAGGAGAGAGAAGGGAGAGCCAACAGATGCTATTCACCTAGATCAAATCAATTCAGATATAATAGAATTTACAGGGACCAAAGATGAAATTACTGTCATATTTACTATCATCATTAGTACCATAAACTATATATACTTAGTAAGCACTGGCAGAACGTCTTTGAAGATCAAACAAGCTCATACCACGCCTGCTTCTCATTGTGGTATTAACCACACATTGTGGTATTCACCATTTGTGACTTGATGATTTGACTATAGGATTGTTCTCTTTTCACTGAGGAAAATCTTGATTTTTACAGTGTAACAGTTATTCAGACTCAATCTTGAGAGACATAGTTGTGATTCCTTTGTATCATACCCCCTATTTTCCCTCTAGCCACAATTGATCCAGTTTCCCATCAATGATATAAAGCAGACCAATGGGATCAAACAGCATTCAGTGCCATCAAGGGACATAGCAATGAATGAGAGCAGTGGACAGGATGGGCGTGGAAGGGATGGTAGGGCTAACCGGGTCATATCCTAGGAGGTAAATTCAATCACTACAGGAAACTGCCAGGGAGGAAGGGGGCCAATAAAAGCCAGCCACACAGCCCCTGAAGAGAACGTGACATGAATGACACATCAGCAGCCAACAGTGGCTCAAGAGCCAGGAAGACCGTGTGTGTCCGGGTATTACCCTGGAAACTGTTTATCTCAACCTGTCCATCCATTTCTCCAACCTCACAGTCTCTGTTGTATGTCACTGTACATGTCCAGTCGTCTAACTTTCTCTTTGCCTTTTCTCCCTTACGAATCAAAGAATTACCAACAACGCCTTGTGCCCGGTGAGCTATGCAGGATGCTGAAAATATCATCTGTCTGCAAACTGCATGTCTCCATCTCAGTGGACCAGCAGGGATTTGATGTCTGTTTGTCAGTCTGTGGCTGTTTGAATAAATGCCTGACGAGCTGGTTGGCTGACTGTGTCACGCCACATTGCACACATTACACGTTTTATTTATAAGCGATTAGTCTGCGAATCCGTTGCATATCCATTCATTATGCATTCATCCTCTCTGGGCCTCTTGGTAACATCACTGAGTCATCATAGTGGGAACCATCTGCTTATATAATGACAGATGACCTTTGGCACAGGATGTGAAAAACATTACAGCTGATGCTTTGATATCTGTGTTCACATTCACCAGGCAGGGGAAAGATTAGGTGCTTGGCCAGGGGGCCTGATGAAACGGTTGCTTTATCACCACTATCACTTTCCTCCATCAGTAGAACAGCTGTTCCTATCAGGTTCAATGACTAGAACAAAATAAGGCCAGTGTTGATGCTTACAGGATCCCACAGTCTGCTGAAATCTGTCTGTTTATATTAGAGTTAGATATTGTGTTCAGCTGCTGTTCCCAGGTCCACATCTCTGTTTGCTCAGATCAGCTCTATGAGGCCAAACAAAGTTACCCTCTCCCCCACTGCAATATCCTGTTTCTACTCTCTTCACTGTTTATACAAAGGCCAACCTGTTGGTTATCACCTCAGTGTGTGTAGATGAGCGAATGCATCCATTAGTGTGTGTGTGTGTGTGTGTGTGTGTGTGTGTGTGTGTGTGTGTGTGTCTCCAGACCTGTCTCTGGTCTAGTCTCTCTATAGTAGCATTTGCTCCGTAGGCATGGCAGGATTCCACAGTGTAGTCAGAGCTGATGCCCAGCACAGAGCAGGAGTCGCCACACGACCCATCAGCCACCACAATCACACGTGGCCAGTCATTGTGAGGGATCCGCCGTAAGTATTCCTCTGTGAACTACGACAACAAGAGAAAAAGAAAGAAAGAGAATGGATGGTTGCATGAATATCATAGTTTAAATTATGGCTACTCTGGTTAGCCTCACATTCAACAGAGGGAAACCTAATAATCCAAGAGAAAAGTTGATTGTTTCTTCAAAATACTGTACCAATACAAGCCACTAAAGATGGTCTACCAAGGTTGTGGCTGTCTTCGCTATATATATTGTGCCAAAAGCACAACTCTTACAGAGATTTATTAGAATGCTTGTGCATGCATCACTGCCTCTCAGTGAAACAACAGCTCCTTGACACTGCAGACGACTAAGAAAAGCAGGAGAAAGCGAGTTAGGGAAAGACTGACAGGTTGAAAGGGAAAACACTAGGCCATACACTGGACATCAAACTCAATGTGGTTCTATGGGCTGTAATGGCTCAGAGCCTAACAGATCTATGTTTAATCCATTTAGACAGCAGAGCAGGTGCATTCACGGACCTCTGAAGTAGGCTAGGAGGGGAGAAAATCCGTCATCCAACACAATGTCCTGTCTAATCAAGAGGAAATGGAGAACTTGGCAGTGACTCTAAATGAAACGGAAGTTTGTTGTGATCAAAGGCCCCCTTGACCTTGTCTTCCATCTTCCAAAGGATGGTGAGTCAGTGGACAGCCAGGAGGGCAGCTGCAGAAAACGGGAATGACATTGGGGTTGTGGAAGAAAGGAAAGCTCCTGGCTATGCCAGAGAAGACTAGCAACATATTAATGAACAACTAAGGTAAAATAAACCACACAGTCCAATTTAAAATGAAACATTTCATCCTGTGATAGGGAAGTCTGAATTCTGGGCAGCTGTAGCTAAATATCAGGCATGCAAAATAATGTTTGAGCTTTTCAAGGAAAACAGCTATAGTTCAAAGGAGTGCTAAATGCATGTACACTCAAACTCATTTTAATTGAGAAGTAGTTAAAGTCGAAGCTCTCTTGTTTCTAGCCTTGTGAGACACAAATATTCACTGAACTGTTCAATATAATGGGAACAGAATTTATGACTCTATCATCATGCATTCATCAAACCACCCATGAAACTAAATTTGTGGTGTATTAGAGCTTAATGTATGATATTCATATGCCATAAATTACCGTAACTTTACATTTTATTTGCCTTTGAGAGCACTGAGATATAAAAAAAATCCTTTATAGCAATCCATAATGGAATCCTTTGAAAACAATCCTCTTTGGATTGCACGTGTTTCAGAATACTTTTGGAATTGAGTTTACTATAATTCTGTGTTTGACTTTCCACTGACCTATAAACTGTAGTTGGGATTCTCTTCAGGTTTGAGGTCAACTTACCTAACAAGTTATACCAACTGATGAACCTGCTTTCAGTCTGACATTATACAATGTTGTGTTGGGAGATGGTAGAATAGCAGGCCTGGTGTAAGTGAGTGAATAGTTCTACAGTTAGTCAAATGTGATTCTGATTTCTCCCTCTTTAGAAATTTACAACTAACCATAAATCAAATCCTGTCTGACAACAAAGATACATTTCTTGCATTTCAGGGTGCTCTGAAGGACAAAGTGGCTCATAGTGAGAGCCATACACAAACTGCAAAATAAGGAGGTTGTTCCCAAGTCTGAAAATGTCGGAGCTCTTGTACTGCAGTCTTGTTTCAGTTTGTCCCAGAGTCTGAGAAGACTGACGCCTGCATGGTTGGATTCTGTCAGCAGGGTCCAGGTAGCAACAAACATCTCTGTCACATCACTGCTGATGGCTATCGGACCCCAGCCCAAATCAAGTCACACAGCAGCCTCCTGGCTTTCACCACCGCCACTTGGGGAGGATCAGGTTTAGACAGACTGAAGCCACAGAGGGGAACCAACAACCCCCTGTAACTGAAAGGTGAGGTAATAACTGAGACTTTGACTTCGCTCTCTCTCTCATATTATACCAGCAATCTTACATGCATCCTCCAAACTCATCACACACGAGTGACAGTGCATCAATGTATTGTTGATACACTATATGACCAAAAGTCAGTGGACACCCCTACTAATTATTGAGTTCAGGTGTTTCAGCCACCCTGTTTGGGTGGCTTGGCCCCTTAGTTCCAGTGAAGGGTCATCTCAATGCTACAGGATACGAAGACATTTTAGCCAATTGGGTGCTTCCAACTTTGTGGCAACAGTTTGGGGAAGACCCTTTGCTGTCCCAGCATGACTGTGCCCCTGTGCACAAAGCGAGGTCCATAAAGACATGGTTAGACGAGTTTGGTGTGGAGGAACTCGATTGGCCTGCACAGAGCCCTGACCTCAACCCCATCGAACACCTTTGGGAGGAATTAGAACGCCGATTGCGAGCCAGGCCTTCTCGTCCAACATCACTGCCTCACCTCACAAATGCTCTTTTGGCTGAATGGGCACAAATTCCCACAGACACACTCCAAAAGCTTGTGGAAAGCCTTCCCAGAAGAGTGGCTCTGTTATAGCCACAAAAGGGGGGTCCAACTCCATATTAATGCCCATGGTTTTAGAATGGGATGTCCAGCAAGCTCATATAGGTGTGATGGTCAGGTGTCCACTGACTTTTGGCCATATAGTGTAGCTGCCTTTGGGTAAGAAGATAATCAATTTAGAGAGAGCATATAAGTTGTATAGCATAAGATTGATAGCCTATTTGTAATAATGCTACATGTGTATTCTTTTGAGCATTAAGCCCCGCCTACTTAGTTGTATGTTACTTAAAGCTGTGGCCTTGAATGGGGTTCCTCTGTAAAATGTATTAGGCGACAGAGTGCCTATAGGTTGCCAAACTGTAGGCTAAAACTAAAAGAGAGCAGAGAGAGAGAGTCTGTACCTTGGTGCCCAGTTGCACCTTGACGTCCACCTTCTGTTTTTTCTGCTCCAGGATGCTCAGCAGGTATTCCTGAAACACTCCTATCTTAGTGAAGAAGTGCTCGTTGTGCCAGCAGCCCTCCATGTTATCAAAGTCTACCCCGAGTCCCAGCAGAAACTCCACACTGCGGGGATCCAGGGCGATCTGCTGGGGCCGGCAGAGCAGGGCTGTCCGATACCGCTCATCCAGCACGGTCAGTTTCAGCACCTTACCGGAGCGGACAGCGACCAGCGCAGCCGTCAGCCCCACGGGTCCAGAGCCCACGATCAGCACCGGTATCCTGGCCCGCCACTGCCTTATGCCGTCCAAGCTTACTTTCACCAGCACATAGACGGCCACTGCCACTAAAGTGCTGAACGCAGTGTCGTAGGCTAAAGCGCGATACTTTTCCTCTGCGTTTTCGCCGATGTCGCCAACTCCAGCGTTTTCCGACGGCAACCTGTCCATACTGTGGGCAGAAACGAGTGTGTATTGTGTGCCAAGCAATTCTGCCAGGAGAGATCCTATCCTATCAGTTAATGTTGCCTCATCGTCTATGCATTCACTTAAAGAGAGAGGCAGGCGTTAAATCCGTGCACACACAGCTTAACACGCGCGCTCTCTCCTCTACCTCGCTGCAAGTTGAGTCGATGTGATTCCTCCTCTGGTCCTACTCCCTCTCCGGTCTGAAACAGGCTGCATGTGCAGAGGAACTACTGATGTACTGTTTTTAAAAACAGAGGTCAATGATCTCTCTCTCAACCCCCCCTCTCTCGCTCTCTTTCTCTCGGGCATAATGACATGGCCAGCACCGCAGTAAACCTACTGTATAGCCCCAAGGGAGTCATTACTGAATATGGAGACACCCACAATTATTCTCCAGCATGGTAATGTGTTGTGGTGGATCCCTGCAGCATGGCAAGAGGCTGTCAAAGGAGAAGCTGCTATATCTGATTGGAAGATCAGAATCAACAGAGGCGGTCTATATAGTTGCTGGTAGGGATTGGGAAACAACAGATGATTGCTCTGCCCCAGCAGCTTGCCTGGAGGGAAGTAAATGTGGAGATCTAGTGAATATTCTTGTGAATCACATCTCTTATCCTCTCCTCCTCCTCTCTCGTCTCTCCTACAGCCCCCTCTCCTATGAATTTTCATTTCAATTTATGTTTACAGGCTCCATGGTGATCTCTGTTTAGATTCAATGTTGTGTGTGCTGCCATGATTGTTTATCCCCTCCTAACACTCATTTTCATCTCTCCTCTCCTCTCCTTTCCTCTGCCATGGAGACCATTCACCACAGTTATGGCTCCTTCAAGGACAAGGACAATTTGTATGGAGGTGCTTTGCTGTGGTGTTGCAGCTGAAAATGGGATGAAATGGAGAATTTAAATAACAGAGATGATTACACACTGAAGAGTTACATTGTTCTATCCATTTCATTTCATACAACTCATTTCTGCCCTATGATGGACTGGCATCCTGCTAGACCTATATTGCTAGACCAGGGATAGGAATGAATGAATGAGTTCTTTTTTTCCAAATACACAGAAACAAAAATGCATATGTACAGCATTTGGTCCATACTCTTTTATTGAAATTCACTGTTGCTGCAAGGGTGACCTGCTCCTGAATGGCCCCAATACATCATACTCATCACACGGTTTAGCATGTTAACTAATGCTCTGACCTTTAAGCCCCAGTTGAGCCCAGGCAATAACATGAGCATTTTAAAAGTGGCGATGTGGTTGTTGATATGAGTCCTTACAGGAGAGAGACAGGAAGGTTCATATGCTGTCTATATGCTTTAAGCTACAGAGTTACGTCTTACCTTTCCATGGGGGTCTCTGAATATGACACAAATCCATTTAAATTGCTGATCACGTGAGAGAGAGAGAGAGAGAGAGAGAGGGGGAGAGCAAGCGAGAGATCTACTAGAGTGACACATTATGCCTCCACGGGTAATTGGTTTCCTCCTCTGCTCAGGTGCCTGGCAACGATCATAATGGCCAACCAGTCCAGAATCCAGATCAAAAGAGGAATAAAGCACTAATTAAAGACAAGGCAAGCTGGTGGACGAGAATGAATTGAGAGTGGTCACCTGGAAACAAAAATATGGGCTGAAATATCCTGCAAAGGTGCACTTATGATCACCCTAACTGTCATGTTCTTTATGTTCGAAGCAGAATCAGCTTGGTGAAGACATGATTTTCCAGCTGAACATATGACATGCATGCATATAATATATTTCATATATGGTTGCATAATGTTTCTATGCATTTCTGACTAGATCATCACTGAAACTTAGATTGCTTGATTATCTCACCTAACCCAATTATTTCCCCACATAATCAACCATGAAATAATACTATAGATAATGGAGCTAATCCTTGAAGCCTGGGGATTTGAATGAGTTAATGACATTGAGTGGATCCCTCACACATCCTACTCTCACAGGATCCTACCCAGGAATAAAGGAGCAAGTGAAATGAACACGAGAATCAACACACATGACAGAGATAACCAGGGCGAGACCCAGATTTTACATGAATCAGAGAGCAGAGCACCCAGTGTTTTGACACGCAGAGGAATTCAACCTTGTCAGAATGGGTAGAAGGTACTAGTGGAACAGCTTGTACCCTGACACAAAATTTAACACTAATAACACTGATAACAGACTTATTTCTAGTATTCCTGTTATAATAAACTATAGGCCTTCTGTTTGCCATATAAATGAATTAGCTGACAGGAATCTTAACTGCGGTTCGGACCTGTCCGCTCCTGTGCCTCTCGACAGCCAGTCTCTCCAGCACACCAAGTTAGCTCTCTTAAACGTTAGATCTTTCAAATCAAATAAGACCTTTGCTTTAAATGATTTCATTACATCTCACAAATTGGGCTTCCTATTCCCTACCAAAACCTTGCTAAGGGCAGAATGCAGTCAACTTGCTGAACCCCCAAATCATGATTTTGTGATCTCCAGATGGCCGTGGTGGGGGCCTTTAAAACCACTTCAAATGTTCTCCTTTCACTGTTGATGAATTTACTAGCTTCAGGGTGTTCATGTTACTAGTTGTGTTAACCCAGTATGTTGCATCAACCACCCTCCTAAACCTGATGGCAGCTTATTATCTGAGTTCTCCAATTTTATCTCTAGTGTTGTTCTCAAGTATGACAGTGACTATGGTTGGTGATTTTAACATCAATGTTGATGATTCCTTGGATTTTATTAATACTACTGAATCTTTTCACTTAGTATGCATAACCCACGCATAACCATGGCCCTCAATCTAATTTTACCCTGGGCTTGACCCATAGCTCCATCAACATGGAGGATTTTATTTCTGATCATAAATGCATTCTCTTTGATGTTGTCATTCAGGCAGCTACCTCAGTGCAGTGTACTCAAGTGTACTCTACGCTCTCATATTTTCAATGATCAGCTACTAAATTTAGATCCGCTTTTAGAAGATCTGAGTCAGTCTTTGTCTTTGTTTTCTTACATGTATGACTTAGTGAATTGCTTTAATGACATGTCTATCTACATTGGATGCTCTTGCACCTGTTAAGAACAGGTCCATTCCCACAACTAACCCCATGGGTAAATGTTGAACGCTGTCTGAAAAGAGAATGCAGAATTCTGGATTGCAAGTCCATTCTCTGCATATGAAGGAGCTGCTGACCTTGCTTAATAGAAACAAATAAAACTGAGAGAGCATACTTGGCTGATCTGATAACTGTCAATAAGCACTATCCTAGGTTTCTGTTGAATACCTCAATCACTGTCTTGGAAACAACCTTTTCACTGATTCAATGATCAAACGAATGGTAATTTAGAGGTCTGTAGTTTTGTGGCAGGGATGGATCAAGGCCAGGTTTTTTTAGGAGGGGCTGGATGGCAGCCATCTTGAAATATTCTGGGACACAGCCAGAGGAGAGGCATTGGTTTACAATGGTGAGTAGACTAGAGCCAGTTGCTTCCAGGACCTCTTGCGATACAGTGTCTATTACATCTTGCAGAGAGATTGGGGCAAACTGGTCCAACAGAACAGGAGAACTATGAAGCAGCTTGGAGTAGGAGCTAGCTATTATTCGATCAGATAATATTCATCTTATTCACTACGAAAGATTAACATTTTTCACAATCATCAACTGAGGAGGCAGAGGCAACATGAGGTATATTATTAACAAGCAACTGCTTAAGTTTATCGAGGGCATCAATATATTTGACAAATTTCAAGATAGATTATATGGGTTATAATGAATTATATTATTAAACAATATTTTAATAGCTTTTCTGATAAGGGAGAATAGTCCATGTTAGTACTGCTCGATGTAAGTTAGTTATATATGCTGTATATATGATTCGCCTGGGGCACATCATTTGCCATTTTGGCTGTATTTTCTATCATTGTTATGCAGATGATACACAGCTTTATGTGTCAGTAAACCCAAGGATCTTGACATGAATGAGAAGATTCAATGGCACACAATTTTCTTCTTGTCCACTGGTCCACTGGCACCTATTATCAAGTCAGCTTCCAGAAACGTTTTAATACGTTTACGAGAATGCAATTAACTAGTGGTTGTAATGATCTGGAAGTAGCCTATCTCATGCTTTTAGTATTGTTAGAAAGCTAAGCGTTTCAATCCAGGTAGTATATTTCTATGCTCTCGTCTGTTCAGCTAAAATTAACTCTCCCTTCAGTTTGGGAGAGCACTGGCCTTGGGAGATAACAGAACTAACACAACCCCACCGAGGTCTGACAACACACAAGGAAGTCTATTGTTACTTTTCAAAGGAGAATCAATTCAAGGTCTTGGGTAAATCACAATTGGCACTGGGGCAAAAGATTAAATTGGACAAAAGTCAAAATAATTACCGTTCTCCATCTCAAGGACAGTCAAATGAATGCTACTATGTGCACAATTGCGTCAACTTTTTTTTAATTAGCCATTTCATGCTCTTTACATTAACATAATTATGTTGTTTCTGGATTGTAAATATTGAAAGAAAATGATGTGCACCTAACTCCTACAAGAGAAGCTTAAGATATGTATTCTGACAGATAGCTTAAGAATGTAGTTAAGTGTGGATGCTGAAAATTTCATTTTTCATTGAAATATCTAACACCATTTCCTGAAGGACTTGCAATTGCAGTGCCACCTGTCAGCCTGTGCTCTCCAGCTGAGTCTCAAGTCGTGACGTGTGTTTCACAACTGACAGACACAAACTGTGGTGACGTGGATTGAGGCAGTGGAGAACACACTAATAACTACAAGGAACAGATCAAGTCACCATGGTTACTAAATGTAAAAGGTCACAGTGTGACGTTACCGTCTCCATTATCAAACTATTGGAAAATATTTCCATTAGCGAACAGGAGCTACAGATTTATCCACAAATGCTACTTTGTATTAAAGCACTGTATAGCATACAATGGCCAGGCTGTGTCCTTTAGCTACATGACTTGTATGCTCCTAATGAATTGTTAAGTCACATTGTGGGTAATCCAAAAAGATTATTGAACCATGCCGTTGCAAATGCCGAGAGATTTTCTTGCAAAACAGATGGTGGCTAAAAATAGTCCCACTCTGCATCCAGCTGCAGAACAAGAAAGCAAATCTTCACCATTTAAGAGTAAAACTAATCTTGGAAAAGGAGATTTCACTTTTCACATTGCATAAACTAAAAACAACCCTGACACTTGCAATCATAAAAATGGAATTTTATTGTATTAGTAAAATGGTACACAGATGCATGAAGAGTTAGGAATAACAATATCCTGAGTGTAATAAAATGTACACCTCCTTGACAAAGGACATCTTGCCTAAGACATTATGAAAATAAATATTTCAAAAAGGTATACAATGTTTACCTATATCAAAAGAAATGTCTCTTTTTATAACCTACAACATAAGTAAGTAATTAAAGTGAAATCCTTTTTCATACTCGTTGCCATTTCTGTAAATACACGACCAATTGGATTCACTCAAATTAGTGTGTATAAAGACTATTAAAAGTCTCAGGGGTCTTTGAAGAGGCTCTGCAGAAAATTAATATCATTAGACTTACAAGTTAACATAATAAGATGATGAGATGCCAGAAGGTATTCTGACTGTATACAATTCTGTCTGAACCAAATTAAAGCATTTTCTCAGGTGGGGGTCTCCAGCCAAATGCACATCTATTTGGAGGTCCTTGAATAAAATGTTTTGAGAAATGTATGCCAGAGTCACACTTGTCTTTTATCATTCATTCATGCCAGGATGAATTAACTGGCCAGGCATGAACCTAATTGTTTTTTCCTCACACTGTGACACAATGTGCCTGACCACTTTAGGACAATAGTCACACTGTAAAGACAAGTGTGACCATGGCAAATGATATATACAACTGTTTGACATTACTTAAGGTTATAGAGCATTGTACTCCACACACTTTGATGGATCAGTTGAGAAGTGTTTCTGGCAGATGGTCATTAGCCTCTTCAGTCCCTGTGGAAATAAATTATATTACAAACAAAGCAAGAAAATGAGGTCATCATTGAATTACACAACACAGGGCCTGCTACATATATTCCTATATTCCATTCTTAGACGTTATCTGCAGGCTAGAAATCTCAGGATCTCACCTGGATGTATTTTCTCTGTGTCTCATCGTTGAGAACATGGGCCACGTGTTTGGAGAAAATCTTTTCTCTCCCTGTACGGGCGTGGATACCCACCATGGTTACACCAATAGGCCAGGGAGCATTACCAATAGCCATCTGCAGATATGCATCATTTGCCTGAGACACACACACACATAATTGCATGACTTAAAAACATCAGACAACAAAACAACGAGAAAGTTGAGGCAAACACTTGGGCAGAAAACTATGTTATAATCAGATAATGGTACCTTGACATATTCTCTCTCCAACATAAATTTGATAATGTCTGTGATTGACTCCTTGATGTCACCTGGTAAACCCTGAAAGAGATAACAGTGAGATAATAACTATTATGACCAACACAGTAAAAACCAAACATGACGACATAAACCATTAACATTCTTGTAGCCGCTAAACAGCTCTCCACAGACGTTACCTTCTTTCTCAGCTTCCTGAAGAGAGGTTTCAGGTAAGACTCGGTCTGTGAGTGGGTGGCACTGGCCAGCTTGCCCTGAACACTACGCTTCACGTGGTCCTCTCGTTTGTTCAGATCTTTGGCCCAAACACCAAGAAGAAACTAGAACATGACAACATGAATGGAAGATTGTTCTACATGCATATATTGCAAAGTGATATTTATCTGAATGATCTGCAAACAGTTGCTGTAAAATGAATTGCAGTCACAATAACAGTGTAAACATTTATTACTCAACAGCTCCCTCTAGAGCCAAAGGCTGAGCATGACATTCCCAGTCTTACCTTCAAAACTTTGTCAATGACATCCTGGTCTCCGTTATCATCTCCTGTGCCCAGGTTTCTGCCAAGAGCCTGTGGGAGAGTTTCATCATCAGAGACAAGTTGAATTGGAACCTTAACTAAAGACAATTACTTAACTTTTATTGTTATGTTAGGTGATAAGCATTTTGCAGTGTTCAGCGGGTAAACCTTTAAACAAGTCAAGTGATTCCTGTGAACCGTTAGACGACATTGAAATGAACAGGTAGTTATTAACGAATGGGGAACTGGTTAATGCTCAGCCCCTCAGTTATTCACATCCAAACCATCATAACGTGGGATAACAGAACAATCTCCTCCTCCCTGACCCTGTACCTCCAGTTCTTCTATCGTTGTGTTTTCCTCATGCACTTTCAGGTCATGCTGTGTGTCTTTTTCTCCAGCCTCTGTTCCTCCAACAATTTCATTCAGGTACTGCAGGTCAATCTTGTCCATGGCTGCCTTCAGGTCGTTTCTCAAACCCTGGACACAGAGGTCAGCAGCAAAGATCACCATAACCACCTAACAGTGTATTGTGCTTGAAAATGAAGACAATGTATTCATAACTATTATTAGGTTAGGATTCAGTTTAAAATATGAAATTAAGCTATAGCCTGTTTCACACAGGTCTAATGACGCAGTAAACATGTGGGTCGATGTCAGGGTAAAAAGGGTGGACCCAGGTAAGTCGAGCCCACAAACCGACCCTGGTCCAGATTAGGGTTGAGACTTGGGTTGTACCTTGTTTACTTCCGGGGTCAGAATCTCAATCTTCCTGAGTCTCTGGAAGGCATCATAGTCTGACTCTGCATACAGCCGGATTGGTTCCCCCCGCTCTCTAAGGCGCCGGATTACCTACGCAACCACCGAAATGCAAGACACATTCAACTTCGTGTAATTAAGAAAAGAAAATATTGAGAGGGAAGTGTTAATATGATATGCTGACTCACCTCCTGTCGTGACAGTGTCATTGGCAGCTTCTCTTCTGTTAGTTCCAGTTCTAACACTGGATTGGTTGAGGTGGATGGCTCATCTTCCTCCTTCTTATCAGTCTTCAGGACAACGTGGAGGGAAAAGAAACATACATCAGTTACTAAATAACCCTGACAATAAAACACGTATGGATATGGAGAGCCAGAATTTGATAATATCAAAAAATAACCCTTTTTCTGGACCAATTCAAATAAAAAGAATAGAACTGAGCTGTGTGAAAGATCAAGTGTCTCAGGCTTCAGTACAAGATGAAACCTAGGGATTGTAGAGGATCTGTGTCACTCTGAGACAAATGAATTGCACACATTCAAGTCCCCATCTGACTCACCTGAAGCACTTCTATAAACAAGTAGCCTAATAACTTACCAACAGATGCAATCATATTGCACATTACCATTCATCTCATAACATTTGTATTGTGCCATTTCAATGCTGACTGAAAAACACAGCACCACCTACAGCCTAACAATGGGCAAAAAGTGTTCAGTCTTTTTGCAGTATAACACTGCAACAAGGATACTGCAAATGTGCTGCCAGATCATGCTTTCATGCAGCACATGCATCTCAGAACTTAGATTGTGGTTTGAGGACCACAATCTAAAGAACAAAAAACAGAAACTGCAGACAAAAAGCTTTCCAAATGCACAATGGACCTTGCCAAAATAAACAAGTTGTGCTGAAAGTAAAATAGAAATGCAGTTTTCCCAAGACCAATTGTTACAATGCAATGCAAAACTAGTGACACAAAACCAGGGGAAACCAAAAGTAGGTATGAGCGCTGCTGTCACAGATATAGATGCAATTTATGCAATTTAAGAAGCACAGCTTGATCACAAATGGGTTTTTTTGTTTGTTTTTTTCATTTCAGTACCTCATGCTGAAATCCACACTGCATCTGTGTCCCAGTTTGGTTTTGTGGCTTCCTTTCCTTGTCCCCTACTTTTCTGACAAGTGATAGTTGAGTTTGTTTTTTATTTGGCATATATGGCCACATGTTACATGTGGCAGGTGGTTCAAATAACCTAAACCTTTGAACAATGGTGGAGTATTCGTGTGGAAAAACTATTAGAACAGGGTGAATTGGGTCATGCAGCATTTTACCCTTACCCTGGACTTAATCTCGGTGGAGTAAGAGATGAGTGAGGTTCCCCACATCCAGATGATTCAGATAAATTCAGGTATTTTTATATTTTAAAATTCTTTCATCTAATTGTCTTGACTTTCTGACACTAATTATTTTGTCCACTTAGGGGAAAAAAATATCTATATGGTATCAAAGCAGATTAAAACAAAGCCTAAATTTCATTTTCCTAACATCAAGTTAGTCTATGACAAGCATCATGACTATATATTTGTAAATAAAGATCTCTCCACCATTATTAATGTTATTTACGCCAGTCTTGACCGTGACGGTGAACTTTGAGAGAAGGTGCCAAGGAAGGGGAAGTTTTTGGAACACAGTATATTTTATTCTTCCATCATGCATCCTCTCTGCTACCTTCACTGTGCAATCCCATACCTGGCTCTCAGGAGTCTCTCTCTGAACCTACAGATGCAGGCAGCAGATGCAGTTTGGGGAGAAAAAAATACACCAAGCTAAATTACAATATAGGCTTAGAGTGTTGTGTAGGAGAAGGATGACTGGCTTCCGTGAGCTAAAACTTGAGTGGAAAAAGACAGAGATTTAGGCAGGTGGGAAATTGTGTATGTGTGTGTGTGTCTGAGAGTGTGAGAGTGAGTGAGTGAGTGAGTGAGTGAATGAGTGAGTGAGAGTGAGAGTGAAAGAGAGCTCTTGATGACAACCAAATGTACCTTATATCCACTTCTTTCGTAATAATCCTCTTCCTCCTTGCGTGCAAGATCAGCTCTTTTGAAGTATCTCTTGGAATCCTGGAAACAGATAGCTAGTTAGCTTGTATTCCACTTCTAACCAAATTTTATGTCCAGCATGTAGCTTATGTTCAGCTGAGGTCCAGTCTGGAGTGGCATGACATAGTAATGCTAACATTTCACTAACTCACTATGCTTATTTTTGCATGTCTATTTTACTTGAATATTGTAGAAAGATCACCAATATTTAATAGCTAGCGATCTAACCCCATTAGTACTGCTCTATCTTTCTCCATGTAGGAGAGAATGGAACGTCAAACTGCATGCCAGCAAGTCAAAAGGTACTGTATGTACAGGTAACCGCCAAAATAAAGAAAACACTTGAGTAAACGAGGGATACAACGTGCATTGAAAGCAGGTTTTATGTTTCTTTATGTTGGCATTATGTTTCCATGTGAATGCAACAAAACATTAAATTGCCACACAAAGAGAGAAAGACATGAATCAGTACTACTGTCAACGCACCTGCCAACAGTGGTTAGTTATATCACCTTATTTAACAATACTTTTATCTCACTCTGTGTAATTACACTTTGTCTAATTAATTAACATTATGGTTCACTGGACTACACTCACTACAATATCTGTGACAGCTGCCAATAGTCCTGTTGTATTAGGGCTTTGATTTTATCTGGATCCCATTTGCCAATCGTTCTTTTCTTAAAATGGGTGAAATAATGAAAGTAGACATGACATATGACGAGGATATTGCACATTTTAACGCATTAACGTTACTGAATTTTGCTAACAACCATGGTGTGCGTGCTGCGTTATCCTCGGGGTCACAAAGTGACAAATGCTGGCATGCTAAGCTAAGTATGGCTAGCGAGTTTTTTTTCATTGCAGCCTCATAAGTCATCAGAGTTCACCTCAACAAGTGAATAAATAAATAATGGAGCAAACTTTGAACGCAGAAATAGTCAATATTAGCGCTGGACGTAGTTAAAAGCAGTTATTTTACACCCTTATTCATTTTCTGAAAGAGGCCTGGATCCGGAATCCCTTATTTGGGCCGATTCAGTAAACAATTTGCCAAAGCTGTTTCTGATATTCAGTGTATTTGTACATACCTGAATGTATACTATTACGTGTATTGTTTAGTGTCTATATTTAGCTTAGAAAGAATAATGTCAAAATGTAGCTCTAAGCCTATGTCTAGCACAGTCTCTCTTGTACTGTATGTGGGCCCAGTACCACATGAAGTTATATCAATTAAAGCATGTAAAAACATCGATGAGTCTGAACAGACAACAGTAATTCTGATTCTGATCGAGCTAGAGCTACGATTGAGGTATTTACGTTACGCCTTAACTGGTCTTCAGAGACCAGCTAGCTAGCCGCTAGCTAACAAAAACAACCAACTTTATCAATCACTCACATCAACAAGCTGTTTCGATTCAATAAGCTTTCTCTTCCTTGCAATCTCAGCTTTGAGTATATCCATTTCAGTGAATTTATATTAGCCGCTATTCTTTAATTTCAACAAATTACCACAGAAAGTGAAATAACTGCAACGACGCAAATAACTAAGACGCTTGACCCGGAAGTTATTTTAATGTGAAAGGATAGTGGTATTTCAGGATAAAAGTCTCCGGTAATCGCCTGTAAAAGATCTTTGGTTTGAAAGACAAATGTGTTGATAATATAGTTCAAAGATATTTTAAAATGTAAAATATACATAAAAAGCATCCAAGCCATTGCTTGGCTTCTATGCATTGTGTTGTGTATTATGGTATGATTTATGCTTTACGTCTCGGTAATTGCCTTGGACCTTGGTCAATTATTTGCGCGCGCGTGTGTATTCATTATTTAATTTTGTTAGAATCTTTTACTTCTTAGCATTCACACCACTACAACAATTCATGAATTCATGAGCAATTATGTTATGCCCTCAACTTAGGGCGTAATACCACAATAGATGTAAGTGTTATGTACTTTTATAGTTTTTGTGCTATCCTCTGGGAACATATATGTTTGTGGACTTTTTTTTCTTTTAGAAAGAATACTCCTTTTATTGCAGTACCACAACTGGTCTTCAGGAGTTATCAATAAATGCAAATAGGTAAAAACTATAATAATTTTCAAATAGGATGATACTGTACAGAAAAAAATATGATATGGGCTCACTTTATTATGTTTGTATATGAGTTAGAAATAGGACTCTTAAATTAGGTTTTCTAATTTAAAATAAGGTGGTTGTGATAATCCATATTATTGTTATTATTATTGTCGTTGATGTTGTTATTGTTATTATTTAGAAATTAAAATAAAAAGCTGATAACTGCTTCCGACCAAATGATGAAGTGGCCTCATTATACGTCTTGTTCAAATTTCAGTCTATTGTTTGGACACTAGTGGCAAATGTCTGACTCGACCTTTCAGATGAGAACATACCATCAGGTGGCGCAAAGGGATGTGACGAATTTTTAATATTAAAGTCATTAATTTATTTACATACCGAAAAGCAACAGCCTCTTGATGGGAATGGAAATACATTACACATTGATGAAACACAGCAGTGTTCATAAAATCCATTAAAGCGTAACACAGTGAAAATCTCCGGATGACAGAACCTTTAGACCAGCCTAAGCAGAAATTTAACTGATTAATAAGGCAGACGGACAGTGATCCCGGTGAGTGTAACGTTAGCCTATGGACTGAATTCGTCTTCTGAACAGCGATTCTCCACTATACCACTCACTGTATATACATCGGTCCCTAAGATGGAGTTTGGGGAAAGGAAGAGGAGAAGGAAGTCACAGAGCTTTAAACTGGTCACGGATGAAGGTAGGCTTCTGAATGCAAGACCTTGCAAGATGCGCGTCTGTGTCTCGGTATTTGTCTGGCGCTGTGTGCCAGCAGTGACGACTCTGTAAACAAAAGAGATGGCCACGACAATACCTAGGTAGCCTATGCAACGTTTTTACCTAATAACTGTTGTCAGTTATTTGGTAAAAGTCTGAAATGAAAAACAATACTAGACATCAGTCTCAAGAAATCCTATTCAAATTAGATTTTATGAATGAATCAAGTTAGCGAATGGTCCAGCATACGAAACCATTCTGCGCATTCTGAATGCAAAATATCAGCTTAAATTGTTCACTTTTACTGAAGCGATACAAAGGTATAGGCCACCTATCTAGACTACACTACTTCATGCCACCTACAGGTGGTGGAATCTGCATCGGATGGGAGGGGGGCAGTGTATTAGTTGACATCACAGTCCACATCAGCCTGCATGATCCTCATAAGAATAAAATAGGCCTATGCTTTCCTGTGTCAGAGAAAGGTGTCGGTGGAGATGATCTTCTTGCAACCAACAATAAACAACAAATCGTTTTTTTATTATGGAATTCAGTGTTTCTGCATGTAGATTAAGTGTGACTATGTCAAAATCTCTGTTTTTGCTGCAAAGATGCCAATGGAGAGCCTAAGGATGCTGCTGTGCCTGATGGTATGTACCATTATTATAAAGATCTATATCAACATGATATACAATGGAAGTACAATGGCAATGGCAAACACCCTGTTCTCAATTTAGTTTGGTTAGGGGACGAGGGCATGGAGATCAAGAGGCAAATCACCGGAATGATGAGGCTTCTGAGTGATAAGGCTGGCCGGGTTTATCAGCGTGTGAGAGCAGAGCAGGACAGCTTGAAAAAGGAGCCCCCGGATGAGCATCTGAGTTGGGCACACCAGCCTGCCGCCTTGTCTCTTCCCTTAGAGGACCACCAGAACAACAGCTGGAACTCTACAGGCGATCCGGGCCTCTACGGGCCTTCACCTTCCTCCATATCCACCCTGATGTCCAATGGTCCAGGCTATAGCCAGTACAGCACTCGCTCCAAAGCCCTCAGGATCCTCAATACCAAGGATTTGATCACAGTGAATGAAGCTAACGGTAGGGCCCAAAAGCATGTTTGAAAAGGGGAGAATCAATAGACACAGCTTCAGTTTCCAAAAGAGATGCAGAAGTTTCAAATTATTATGAAAAAAACGCAGAAGAGATAGTGTGTAGAGCACAGCACCAGACAAGTGTTTTGTTGTGGAAGAGTATACGTCACACAGAGGCAGTTATGTGCGGTAGTCGGTACAAGACACTGGCGAGTGTTGGCAGGTTCAGTTGTATGAGAGAGGCAAACCCCCACTAAGTAGACTGGCTGACCTAGTGCTAGTCTAACACGCACAGACAGACACACACACACACACACACACACACACACACACACACACACACACAATGGGTTTTCAGAGACATTGCATGAAAGCACATTGGAATCCTGTGTGTGCCACGTTTGAGCGGATGATCACTAACCATTGCTAACCACACTGTCCCACAGACGTAGCCCCTGCTGCTGCACCAGAAACCTCCTGCTGTATGTGTAACTGTAAGGGCACCTTGCAGGCTATTTTGCAGGAACTACGTGCCATGAGGAGGCTAATGCAGACTCAAAAAGGTCAGTGCACACACACACTGAGAGAGACAAAAAGAAAGAGAGTAACAGTATATTAAAAAAAAAAAAAAAAAAAAAAAGCTTTTATGTTACTGTTAATGTTACTGTCTTTCTAGCACCCCTGGAAAAGCAGGAGGAAGCAGCCCAACCATGCCAACCTCACCTTGGTCCTAGCGCTGCTCCGCGTCGCAGGCCCCACAAGAAGAGGCCAATCTATAAGGCGACACCATTGACCGCATCTAATAGGAGAGCTATCGTTTCCCCTCTGGCACCATCGCCAATTATATCTGCACCCATAGAATCTGGAAAGAGGGAGCAACACGAGAAAGACTCATCCACACCCAACACCCAGCCCATCTCTTTTGAGATTTCTGCACTGCCAGCTCAGAATAATCCAATAGCCGTCAATGATACATACAATCCTCTCTTCAACCAACCGAGGGGGCCTCAATCCTTAGAGGTATTGGTAGTCTGTATATGTTTATGTACAGTATCTGTGAGCTAAAGAATGCAGCTCTGATTCATGAATGAGTGTACTCTCCATTCTTAAAAATAGAATATATGCTCATTCTCTCACAAAAGACAATATTTATTAACTTGAACTTAATCATACCGTTGAGTTCATCCTCACCAGTTGTATTTAAAGTAGTTCTCTGCATGTTATAGACTCTAGATTGGTTAGTGGATGAGGGCTGAAATCTGCTGCTATGGTCTATTTTTTAGTCACACAAATCATAGTTTACAGAAATTAAATGCGGAAATAGACAGGACTTATGTTGAATTCCTCCAAAGAAATAATTCTGTGGTGTGGTGCAAACGACAAGTTACAGAAATCAAGTTTTGTACAATTATCCTCGTGCTTGAATTTACAATGGCTTCATGAGTGAGGGCCAAGTCACTCAGCCTCTTTCATTCTCACCCCTCCTTCTACATAGCTGTTTTTAACTGTTAGATGTTAATGTAACACTGTACCCATTCACAATTTACAAATCTCCCATCTGTGATTCCCTCCAAGTCTGAGGTGCGTTTGGCAGAGGACTATGATGTGTTTATCTCCAAGGCCCAGCTAGACTCCATCCTGGTCAACTATACACGCTCTGGCAGCCTGCTGTTCCGCAAACTGGTGGGTTTCTACAATTTCTTAAGAGCCAATTCATTGGGCCTTATTTAAAGTTACGTAATATCACTGGATATCTACTTTTTATTCTAAACACATACATGTAATCAGTTACACTTTTTTATTAAAAGCATAGGGATTTGATTGTTTGTTTGAGAGGCAGGGCTATGTTTCTGTGTTGATGGAGAAACTTGGTGAACATCCTCTGTGTTTAGGTGTGTGCCTTCTTTGATGATGCTACCCTGGCTAACTCCTTGCCAAATGGTAAGAGGAAGAGAGGGCTCAATGATAACCGTAAGGGCCTTGACCAGAACATTGTGGGCGCCATTAAAGGTAGGGAGGAGAGAGATAATAGATTTCATCAGTCTGTTAGTCTGTACTAGGGTACAGCACACATACGTCCAGATGACCAACATAGATGACTCATGACATTGTTTGTATTTTTGAGGTTACATTAATATCGTTTTCTGCACTCTGTCCAGTGTTTACAGAGAAGTACTGCACTGCACATAGAATAGAGAAGCTTCCTGGTCCTCGAGACTGGGTTCAGATCCTTCAAGATCAGATCAAACTTGCTAGGAGGAGGCTGAAACGAGGTACTGTATAGGTACTGTACTTCCATACAGATCAGCCAATTACAGAAGTTACAGGTCAAGGGACAGGCTCTCTGTGTACACGTCTAAGATAAACCCTGTTTTTCTTTTGGCTTATCAGATGCTGCAGATGCTGAAGATGTCTTCAATGGACCTTGCACAAGTATGAACCACACGTGCACATATGTGTACACACATATATATGGGGAGCACACACACCCGTACAATCCTGCCCTTTTATGCAATAATCTACACTCATTTTTCTGGACTTTGTTATCCCACTGTCTGCTCCCTTGTCACAACCCTTTCCCCATATGTCAATCTCCATCTTACAACACAGGCCCCTTCATCCCCCTTTGCGCCTACTATCCCTTTAGCCACCCACCAACCCCCACCCCACACCCGTCCTCCAACTCCCACACACACACACACACACACACACAAACTGGTGTCTCTGGCTCATATGTCTTAGTCACGCTATCCCCTTGACATTTGACATTCTCACGCAGCTTCCCAAAATGTCAGCTAATTATCTTCACACCATGCACCATCTCTCCTCTGTCACCTCTCTATTTCACCCTGACTGTCACACTAGCGTTTGTCTTTCTTGCATCTCAGAAGTGCTTGTTTTTATTGAAAGGGAGCCTATAAGGCCATGACAACAGCCACCACACGTGTGTGGGTTTGCATGTGCACGTGTACACACACACACGGACACACACAACACAAATCCACGTTTGTTTTTTTTACAATGACATTAATGATATTTTAAAATGTATTGTTTCATACATTTTGTTCCCTCTTCTCTAGGCTGTGATCATAACAAGTCAGCAAGTGTGGTTGAGGCAGCGGAGAACATGACTGGTTGAGCAAGGGCTGCCAACATGGCCTTCCAACAAATTTGTTGCTTCTGCTCTCTTCATTACTGTAACTTCATACATTGTTCCACTTTAGATAGTTTTCCTTTGCAGCTGTAACTGCTCTGTATTGTGGTTGTAAAGAAAAAAAAACGCACAACTGGACCAAATGATGAAGTAGGTTGCTGAATGAAATTGTCTTTTTCTCACACACACCCGCTGCCTTTTGTGTCTCTTTGACTTTTTGTTTGGACCAAGATGTTAACCTTCCAAATAATCTTCACTTTATAAGCATTAAGAACAACGGATTCCAACAGATGTGGAAGTCACTGTGATCTGTGATTACATGTTAATGAAAGGTGAACTATACAACTATACAGTGACTAAGAAAGTGACTAAGAAAGTGGCTAAGTGACTAAGAAAGTCAAAAGTGACTTAATGTTTACGTTACAGTGTTAAAGGCATAATCCCCTAGTTCTCTAATGTCATGGCTAGTGGGGTTACAAGTCTGAAACAAAACAGAATGAGCACTGTCAGTTTAGAGCAGTCATACATTTTGCACAAATTAGATTTTAAGGGAAAATGTCCAATGTGGATTGTGCCTTTGACTGACCAATTATTTAATGGATGTAATATGTAGTGCAGCATCCACCTGGCTTCCACAAATTACATACAAAAATACATACAAAAAATAAATATATTTGATATATTTTTGGCCAAGTTTGCAAATTTGAAAAATACATTGGCTGAAAATATATATTAGAATATACCGAATACTACAAATAGGTCTATTTCTTTGAAGTATTAGAATGTCTATGTATCTTAGTGCTATTGTTGTAAATACTGTGATAGAATTATAGCCTTTTTTAATTTCTGCTCACTGTGCAACTTACATGAAATGTTGATTATTTCCACCATTAAATATGGATTCTTGATGCTTGTTGTGTTTCTCCCTAAATTATTTCCTGTGTTGTTATACCTTGAGATAAATCATGGGCACACCTAAAGGTTACATATTCTGCTGAATTTCCTTTAACCAGGCATCGTTGAGGCTTACATATTGAAAATATTTTAATGGCACAAAAACGCTATTAGCAAATGTTCCTTGTAAAAGGCAAGATCAAAACTTTAGAAGAGAGATCAAAAGTTGAGAATACAAGTTAAAACTGTTTACAAACCTCAGCAGAACACTTTCAGTGTCAGGCAATGTTAATTATCGTATAGGTCTAATTGGAGGGAAAATACTAAATTAAAGGTACACTCCATTGTAGACTTTTTATTGCCAGACTTCACAGCTCATTAAAGGGGATGTCAAAGCCGCCACAGTGCAGGCGGAGGACCCTTTGAGATCTTATGCGTTTTCCTCTTTGTATCATGAAACAGATTTTATTTTTTGAAGTCGCAGTGTTATCAAATTTGCGAATTTATGTTTATACAGTCAATACTATATAGTGCCTTGAATATGTTTGGGCTAGTTGTAAGATAAACGACAAAGTTGTCTTATTTTTCGTCAGGCTTTCTGTTAGGACTCCCGATTCCTCCCCTATGCATTCTGGTACTGTCCCCGCTCTTCTGTCGGGATCTACCGCTAACGTGAAACTGGTAAGGATAAACTGGTCAGAGCAATTAAAGGGGAAATGTTGCACGAATATAACTCCGCTTTGGTCCTAAAACCGCATATAGGGCCATTGTAAACACTCTTAATGCAACATATCATCATAAACTTTGCACAAAGCGCACGTTTAGCGTTGTTTTATTGATTCTAACTCTGATGTTGCACACATCGCATGGCGTGGGACAGCAAAGGGTTAATTTTTTCCGCCGCCGACATTTTTGCTCAGTGCTCTCCGGCAACTTTTTAACTTACAAATGTGCAACGAGCTGGAGCTATGTTTTGTAACTGTGTGTTAGGGTCAGCGTGTACTATGCACATTTCGCGTCTTTTTATTTATTGTAGCTTGCAAACGAGGGCACTACCAATTCTTTGTTGCACACGGCTGCTTATGCTCATCAGCTCACGCATGGATCAGCGCTTGCTAGAAAGAACTAGCACGGAAACGTTTGCATTTTCAGCAAAACAAAAACTAAAGACGTAACGCTATTATATATCTCCTGTTTCAAAGTTCGGTGTTTAACGGTTAATCATTTAGTGTGTATTACTAGTGTTTGGCTAACTTTACGTCTGGTCTGCGTAAATATTATTGTTAGCTCGAGCCAAAGGGTTGAATGAACTTGGCAGTATTTTGTCTCTTGAACGCTCCCAAAATCCATGAACCGAGCCTGGCGGTTCATAACCTACGAGACAATGGACATTATGCTTTTCATAAGACTGGCATCTCTCCCAGGTGGCAATGTCACACATCACTCAAGTTAAAATATGTCATGTTTAACCGTCTATTGCTTTAGTGTGCATTCATTAAGGTGTGTGTGTGTGAGAGAGTGTGATGTCAATTGGTGAGATCCCATGTATGCCCTGCAGCACAATTTGTTATAAGGCTTCATCATTAGTCTACATTTTATAACCAAATAACCCCACTTAGTGTAACCTGTCTTTAAACATTTATTATTAAAACAATGTTCTATTTTATATATGTATTAATTTCAGTTTCTGCAGTTAATCAGCTTTTCCTTTAGCCCCTCACATTTCAGACAATGTTTCTCATCATCCTTCTCTTCCTGTTGTGTCATTGCTGTGGTGCTAGTGGTGAGAGCCCAAAGTTTCTCCAGACATGTCCGTGAGGGAGTCCTTTAACCCAGAAAGCTATGAGCTGGACAAGAATTTCAGGCTCACACGCTTTGCTGAGCTCAAGGGCACAGGCTGCAAGGTTGGCTTTCCTTTTGAACTTTTAGCTTTGATGAGTTATCTCTGTGAAAAACAAATATACATTCACGCTGATTTAAGATTATATTGATATATGAATGCGGTTATATGAAAATGGAGGTGATTGTCTTGACCACAGGTGCCCCAAGAGGTGTTGCAGAAGCTGCTAGAAACCCTACAGGAGAACCACTACCAAGAGGATGAACAGTTCCTTGGAGCAGTTATGCCCAGGCTAGGTATGACCAGTGCCATACAACACATACACCCCCAAATGCTTTGACCTACAAAATATCAATTAGAAAGCTCTTGTGTTTTTGCAGGCATAGGTATGGACACATGTGTGATCCCTCTCAGACACGGAGGCCTTTCACTGGTCCAGACAACAGACTACATCTACCCCATTGTGGATGACCCCTACATGATGGTGTGGATCTCCTCTTTGCTCACATTACTGTGTTCACCCCAATGTGGTCCTCTGAATTACATCTACGTTTGACAGACAGACAAAGATGTCATTGTAACAGTTCTCTGTTCGTCCTCTGCTATATTACATCTGACATACTGTACGCATCAATCCTTTTTTTGATTAATTTTCAGTATTTCTTCCCTACAGGGTCGAATTGCTTGTGCCAATGTTCTAAGTGACCTGTACGCCATGGGAGTGACAGAATGTGACAACATGTTGATGCTTCTGGGAGTCAGCAACAAAATGTCAGAGAAGGTAAGAGTCACCGGATGCATTTTGGATCCACAGCTAAACAAAAGTCTGAAGAGTCTGAAAAAAATTTAACTAACTCTGAAGGTGAAATATATTATTAAGTTATATGACATAACAAATGATGTTACTTAACAGTGATGAAAATGGACAGTGAAGAATCATATTCGGTCATGCTCACCGTTTCTGCTTCTTGTTCTCCTCTTAACTTTCCCGGCTCCGTTTGCAGGAGAGAGACAAAGTCATGCCACTGATCATCCAGGGGTTCAAGGATGCATCAGAGGAGGCAGGCACATCCGTAACAGGAGGACAGACGGTGCTCAACCCCTGGGTTGTGATGGGGGGAGTTGCTACCACAGTCTGCCAGCCCAACGAATTCATCATGTAGGAATTGGTTCTTTTAACATATTTCCTCACTTATCTTGTTGTCCTAGTCACAACTGGTTCAGTAAGACATTTACGATGATAATCATGATGATGGCCTGTTTGGTGTGTCTCAGGCCAGACAATGCAGTGCCAGGAGATGTGTTGGTGTTAACCAAGCCACTGGGTACGCAGGTGGCTGTTGCAGTGCACCAGTGGCTAGATATTGTAAGTCTGCCTTCTCACTCATAAATAATGTGGTCTTTAAATGTACACATCATGCCTACGCGGTTCTTGTTTATAAAGAGACCCTCTAATGCCACTTGCTATCTATTTTTTTTTATCTCAGCCTGAGAAGTGGAATAAGATCAAGCTGGTAGTAACCCAGGAGGACGTAGAGCTGGCCTACCATGAGGCCATGATGAACATGGCTCGGCTCAACAGGACAGGTATAACACACACACACGTACACTTATTCCCACATAGATTATAGAAAGACCTGCCCTTCTAATGTTCTCTCTCCCTTCACTTCTAGCGGCTGGTCTCATGCACACCTTCAACGCCCACGCAGCCACAGACATCACAGGGTTTGGAATCCTCGGCCACGCTCAGACCTTGGCACGACAACAGCGAAGTGAGGTGTCGTTTGTCATCCACAACCTCCCGGTGCTCGCCAAGATGGCTGCTGTGTCCAAGGCCTGTGGGAACATGTTTGGACTCATGCACGGCACCTGCCCGGAAACATCAGGTGTGTGTGTGTGTGTGTGTGTGTGTTGCATAATATAACTTTGACAGTGTCCTGCTTTCATATAACCTGCCTCCCCCTAACCTGTATACCTCTTGTCACTGACCCGTCTCTCTCATTCCATCTGTAGGGGGTCTGCTTATCTGTCTGCCTCGGGAGCAGGCTGCCCGCTTCTGTGCTGAGATCAAATCTCCCAAATATGGCGAGGGCCACCAGGCGTGGATCATTGGCATTGTAGAGAAAGGAAACCGCACCGCTCGCATTATTGACAAACCACGGATCATAGAGGTGGCACCGCAAGCCGCCACGCAGAATGTCAACCCAACCCCTGGTGCAACTTCTTAATCCTCCTTCACTGCATCGTAAACTGGAAACCCAAAAGCTCTGCTGAGTGTTTTTAGACACATAAACTACAAAACCATCCTAGAGTGTTTAAATATATATACACATATAGTATGTATACAGAAAAGACTGGGTTGGTGTGTATCCACATGAAAATCTGCCCTAGACAGTGGCCCAAGCGCCATTGTCATCACCCAATGGACTCAATCTATACACATGATAGCAATTGGTAAGAAACAGGAAAATCCATTTGCCTTTTGTGTCTGTTGTATTCTGTTATGTTAACTGAAAATGCGCTTGATTTGCAGGCAGCTTCTGGTTACAGAGTATGATGATGAAGACAATAATCGGATACTGTTGATTCATTTTGAATCTTAAGAAGTCTGGTGTCTATTGCCTCGTTGGCTCCTTTTAAAAAAAAATTGCTCTCATCAAGCAAGTGGTGTATGTGATGGTGTTTTTGTTTGTCCACTCACTTTGTACAGTTATAAAGCCTAGTTTTACTTCATTGCTGTAACTGATGCCTTGAAAAAGATTGAAAAGTGTGACCATGGGTTGCTTTTTTTTACTTTGACTTTTTGTATTGTCCCCGCCTAAACTAATAAATATTCAATCAAATGATTGTTTCTTCCTGCCCACTGTTTGGGAGCTGCACTGATTGAATGGATCAAATCAAATGTGATATTATCTGCTCATTTCATGATTGACAAATCAATTCTCTGTAAACAATCCATGCAGGTCTGTTGTGCATTGGTATATACCCCTTATACCCCTTCAGGAGATAATCTGTCATAATATTTAGAGTAATATGTCTGGATTTTGCTACTGTAAACAAGATTTCTTGGGTTCGATGGCCAACAAGCACTTACTGTTTCATCAGCAAGTTTTCATTAAATCAATTACTATGTCCACTGTATTAATTGCTCTAAAGCCAGAAAGAAGGTGAGTTGTGTGTAATGGGTGTAGAATGTTGTTCTTGTGCTTCAGAATAAAAAATGACACTTCAAAGTGAACAGCAAATTCATAAATACACATAAAGGATTCAGATTTCCAAACACACAATGCTGAATTCTTCAGATATATTAGGCAGATATATTTACAAGTGTACATATGCACATATTGACAAAGACCTAAAAACTTCATATCTTCAAACAGAAACGCTGTTGACTGTTGCCATCGTTCAACAGTACGTCCAATCTTCAGCACCATAGTAAAGCAGCTTTGAAAAGTAGAGTATAAATAGTTGAAATGATTCAGAGGAATAACAAGAGTGTGTTTCGTCTGATAGAAAGGAAAGGAAAGACAACCCAGCTCTTACGGTGTTCATGTGACTCATCAGAAAAGCATGTACAGTGGGGTCCAAAAGCCTGAGTCCACTACTAAGAACTCTTTTGTTTCATCGTTTATCAAAAATTCACATTTTTAGTTAAATGATATTTCTCAAACAAGATTACATACTTTTAAAAATAATAATAATAATAATAATAAAACAATTCAAAAGATTAATCATTTTAAATATTTTTCAACTGAATTCCTTTTAAAGCACTACAACAACACATAGACGACCGCATTCATTTAGTCCGTATCTGGTACTAGTTGTTAAAAGACCAAAACAATTCAAACTGTGTATTAGGAGCATGTCTTAATATTTGTATGAAATATATGGTGTGACAACAATTTGAGAAAATCTTACCAAGGTTATCCTCACAAGAACAAGATTCAATTTCATACAAGCATTTCTCAAATATCTAAAAACTTCATTTGTATCAGTTCTGAATAATGTATTCTTGAATAAGAAGTATCAACTGAGTAAAAAAAAATTGATGAAATGATGAAAACAAACTCTTGGTAGTGGATTCAAACTTTTGGACCCCACTGTAGATCCAAAAGTGCAATCTGCCACCAGCAAGGAATTTGAGACGTTTGTTTTGTTGTTTTTATAAATGAATCATGACAAAGGAAAATGCACATGTTGTATGTTAGACAGATGCAGGCCTCTATCCTGCAGTATCTGTCACATCTCCTTTTTGCCATTTTCCAGCTGTGCCTGCTTTCCCTGCTCCTCGGTCTTCTTTTCATTTTCAGGCTTAAAAAGTGCTTGGATATCCAGCATGGCCTTCTGAATGTTCTGACTGAAACGGAAAGAGTCCTGCAGGCAAGACAGAGAGAAGAGAGAGAGAGAGAGAGAGAGACAGTGTTGAGTTTTAAAAGATGGGATGAAGAGTAGACTAGACAAATCTCTTTTTTGGTGCTCTTACTGTCTCGGGGCAGGAGAACTTGCTGGAAATGTGGAATGTGATGAGGTTCTCTCCAACAATGATATAAGACACACCATAACCATCATCAGCCACCTGGGGGCAGAGGAGAGCTCCTATTATCACATTTCATTGTAAAAATAACCCCCTCTGAGATAGGCAGGGTCACTGTGGAACAGAATGTGAAGTTGTGGTTGTATCTTGTGCACATTTCTTCTTATATAAAATATAAGTGGTGAACTCACTGGGCCGAATCCCCCACCAGCTCCCACATATTTAGGGAACTTGTTGATGTCAACTAAGTTGAGCTGCTGCTGAGGAGTCTGACTGGTGGACAATTTCCAAGGCTCTGAAAGAACCTAGAAACAAACAGAGAGATTGGAGTGTTGTGTGGCGAAGGGAAGATTAGAAAGGAGATGGGCAGTGATAACCAGGTTTTGAGAAAAAGTTGCTTTGGTTGAGGTTTAAATCAGCACTGTGCCTACACCCACATAGCCGCAATCGTGGCACTGACCTGCTCAAGGAATGGCGAGACAACACCCAGGTATTTGGACACGATGTACAGACAGAAGAGGTGGCGGTCGATACCAGAACCAGTCATCGCCAGACGGTACATGTTCTGATGCTTATCTGCTGCCTTCCGAAACAGGGCAAGTCTCTGGTGGTTCTGATCACAAAAGAAACATGCAAATAGTCATGCTACTATTAATATCATATCATCCGTTAAACTTTCTCTGTAGGGTGGCAGGCTAATTTTGTTTTGTCAAAACATCAGGAGGTTCAGAGTCCGTGGGGCTGATGGAGAGAGACAACCAGTCTCCAGGTCTTGGTCACCAAGTCCCAAAAGGAACAAGGTGACCTCTCATGCTTGCAGGTACACCATGTACAAATAACATGTTCTATCAGCAACCTGGCAGCACAAGTCTGACATCGAACTGATTTAAAGAACACGTACGCCTTGTGGAGGTGCTCTCTGTGTTCCTCTATTGTTCAATTGATTTATAGTGATTGATTTTGTTTGTTTGTGTGTGTTGCTTACTGTTGCATCCATGTCATCCATGGCCCTAACAAAGGCGACAGCTTCAGAAGTACAGGACCGCACCGTCTCTGTCCGACCCTCTCGGAACATACGGGTCATCGAGGACTCGTACGTCAGACAGAAGACTCCCTGGTCCTATAAAGCAGATAGATTCACATTCATTTAGTGACTGTGGAACATAAAATGAAACACTGAAAAGACAATAGAAAACAGTACTTTAGGTACTGCCTAGTCATTACAACGTGAACATGCTCTGAACAAATGTTAGAATATGCTGTACTGGTTCGAGTGAAAGGACAGTGGTTATTATAATAATAATAATAATAATGATAATAATAATCTTTATTATGTAGCACTTTTTTAAAACAAAGTTACAAAGTGCTTCACAACCAAGAAAAATTTAAAATGAAAATGACAAAGGCAAGTCATTCCAAGGTCTAATGAACCCTGATCACCTGACATGTGAACAGACAAAAGGGTCCTGCCTGAAGATCTCAGGCTGCACACAGGCTCATAAGGAATCAAAAGTTCACAAAGTTAACTAGGGATCAGGCCATGCAAAGCCTTAAAAACTCAATGAAGTCTTAAAAATTCTAAAACAGACAGGCAACCAGTAAAGAGACACTAAAACAGGAGATATATGGTCCCGTCTCTTAATTTTAGTTAAAAGCCTTGCTGCAGAATGTTCTACCCCTTTTTGGTTAAGGCAAATTTAACAAGTATAATCCTCTCTGTATCTCTGACGGCGGCCCTACCCTGAACTGTGCCAACTGCAGAGCCAGCTGAATGAAGGCATCAGGGCTGGTCTTGCTCTTCTTGATCAGGCCTTTGCCAAACTCAGTAAACAGATAACCACGGAAGTCCACGTCATCGGCTATCTGCTTGGCAAATAGATATGAACTCTCAGTGACTTGTTGGCACTAAGAGAGGGGAAACAGAGGCAATTCCTGATTAATTTGACACCTTGAATACAGCCAACTGAATTAAACCATAAAACTAAGATGTAATAAAATAATTAAATGGTAATAAATGATGTTAGGCTTTACCTCCTTTGGAATCTGCCACTGTAGCCGAGTGGGGTGAGGCAGGCCCTTGTTGACATCGCCCTTACAGTGTCCCTCCTCTGTGTAGCCAAGATGGAAGCAGTCTGTTGCAAGGACATACTACATAAACACAGATAGAAGAATGGCAGTTGAAAAATACTGCCAGATCTTTTTTTTCAAATCTTGCAATTACTGCTTTTGACATGCAGTACATCAGTACATATTTTTTGTACCTCCCACATATGCCCTATAATTGGTGCATCAGCCCAAGAGTGCTCAGCGTTCACACCCATTTTTCCATTTGGGTAAGAGATCAAGTTGAAAGACTTGTCAAACCACCTGTGAGAAAAAAAGAGAAGTTTATTAGATAAACAAACCACTAAACACCAAACGTGGAATAGCTAACAACTGAATTCTTTCCTTGGCTTCTCTGCCTACCTGTCGTAACATTTCCCATGTAACAGGGACTTGCCGTAACTGTCGAGTGACCCGGTCTTGGCGGGGTCATAACCCTGCACCTCATCATCTAGCGTGAGGAAGAAGGCAGCCGACTCGATGGCATCCAGAGACGCTCTGTTTGTTCCCTGGCTGAAATATTTCATACGAGCCCGAGCCCATGGAACTCTAGAGGGGGATTTTGACAGTGAGACATTTTCTTCACTTTCTCAACTGTGTGTGTGTGTGTGTGTGTGTGTGTGTGTGTGTGTGTGTGTGTGTGTGTGTGTGTGTGTGTGTGTGTGTGTGTGTGTGTGTGTGTGTGTGTGCGTGCGCGCGCGCGCATACCTATTTCCCGCAGTCAGGGAAGCCAGTTTGAGCTCTCCAGGCTGGGGTTCAGTGGTATCATTGAGAATCTTCTGAAATTGTGTCTCAAGTTCACTGGGTAAGAGATGGCGCCCCCCAGTGTACAACCACACCTGGAAGAACCGGCCCTTATGGTAGACAACCAGGTGCTTACGGTCAGTCAGGTGCTGCATAATGTCTGGAGGAAAGGGTCAGCAAGAGAGAAGAATGGGCGTGTGGACAAGGGAGGAAATGGCAGGAAAAGGACAGATAGATGAGAACAATAAAAAAAGGTAGAAGTATAATAGATTTAGGAAGCAGCATACACTCATGGATGCATGCTCCAACTCCAGCACAAACACACAGTGCTGTTGTTAAATTGTACAAGCCTGTACAGTTGTTACCTGTTTCAATGCCAGGGATGCGGGTGGTGTTAAACATCCTCTCCATCTGAGAGGAACACATGGGAACGATCCCCAACGCCCTCAACTGAGAGGGAGAAAGAAAGTGAAAGTTATCTTAAGGCTAGAAAAGACGAATTGGAGAGAACAGTAAAACAGAAGAGAATAATGAGAAGCAGAAGAAAAAGAAGAAGAAGAAGAAGAAGAAGATGAATCCGAGGTGATGGAACAGTAGTGGTAAGGGGATGGAAAGAGATACCGGCTCATGTTCTCCTCGTTCCAGTTTGCGTCTGTACTGCAACATGGCATGGACCACATTCCCTGCCCGTGCAGCCTGTCGGTGTGTTGGGGTCACATACAAGAGGTCCTTCACACAGATACACACACCATATGGATACACACAGCAGACACATACATTCATGAGACAAAGAAACAAAGAAACAGAACACAGATACAAAATCAATAAGGTTATGAGTCAAGGAGGTTATGCTTGTTTAGGTCTGTCTGTCAGCAAGATATCAGAAATGTATCAATGGATTTCACAGATTTTGGTTCAAGATTCAAGAACTTTATTTGTCACATACACACACAGGGTGTGTAGTGAAATGAAAAGTGGCAATGCTCACGGGAATGTGCAAAAGGGCAACAGTACACAGTATTTACAATAAAAAAACAACACAATATTTACAGTATTACAGTAATTACAGTAAGAGCTCTTATATAAAAAAAACAACACAATATATACAGTAAGAGCACTTTTGGAAATGAAAATATAGTAGGAAGGGAAATCGTATGAATGTAATATACTATAAATTATGTGTAGTCATTACCTAAGTGTGTGTGTGTGTGAGTGTGTGTGTGCATAAGAGGGGCAGTGTGTGTGTCTTGGTGGGGGCCCTGGTGAGGTCAGAGTTCACAGTCCTGATGGACTGGAGTTGGTGATCCAGCTCTGGGATTTCCAACATTGGGTGATTATAATTTTTTAGCCATAACTATGAAACTAACAATGAAAGAGATTTGATTCCAAATCCCAAGGGTATGTTTGCAGTATCAGGAAATCAATTGAACTTAAAATTTTAGTGATAGGAATGAAGTCTTTTGGGTGTAACAGCAAGTTGGAGAATTGTTCAGTGGAGGTTTGCACTCTTAGAGTGCCCCCTAGTTTTGGTTACAGGCCTTTAAAAAGGTAAACAATTGTTAAGGTGTCTAAATAATCAAATTTGCCTTTATATGTTTCATACCTACTGATTTGATATGATTCTTTGCACATCACTCCCCTGGAAGATATCTATTAAATGCACTATTTTCCCACCTTCTACTGTATAATTTCTGTTACCAAAATAATAAAAATAAAAAACATGAATGTGCTTTAATGGTTCAGTATATCAAGAGCAGAGGGAGTGACAGTCTGTCTTACCATAACATAGAAGTTGCTGTTGACCATGATAGGACTCCTGCCTCTGAGGTAAATGTACTCCTCCCACCAGTCACTTACCTAGGAAAGGTAACACATTATCTAACATTCTGATTCAATTGGATTTTAGTTCCAATTGTTGAACCAATCACTCTTTTTTTTTTAAGACTACTTACGTAATTTGTTGCCCACCAGGATTTGAGGATGAGGTACCTCTGGAGTTGGGGTGCCTTGGAATCTTTAAAGTCATTCGCCAAAATCTCCATTTGATTGTACTGTTTATTGTCAAGCAGAGGGCGGACTGACTCCAAGTACTGTGGGGTGACACAGGGTGAGAGTGGGTGTTGTCAGGACAAATAAGGACTAGTGTTATGTGGAAACAAAGAGCAGCTGAGGCATATAGTCAAGCGCTAAATGTGGTACTCACCAACCACAGGTACATAGTATTTCAAACTATGGGGCCATGGGAAAGTTTGCCTGTAGCTCACCTGGTGGCGTTTTTTTAAAATCGCCGCCAATAACTGCCAAGGGGCCAGATCATACTGATTTGCCATGAACCTTGAAGGAAAACTCCACTGGATACTGTTACACGGTTAGATATCATCAGTTTGTTCCGTGCATCAATGTTCAATGCATTCCAGGTTATTTTGTGATGAAGTGTTGTAATTGATCTTTGATTCTGAGACACTGACACCAAAACCTGACGTTTCCTGTTGATGTTTTAGATAAGATAGCTAAAACTTGGAAATTTGGAAACTGGAAATATCAGTGTTTGTACATTTGGCCAGTAAACTAAATGAAACTACTTATTGCACCAATGTTTTGTTAAAATTGTTAGGTCAGTACTGTCTGATCGCTGAATGGCAGCCATTGCCCCACCCTCAGCCCCGCCCTCACACAATCCAGTCTCACCCTAAGAATGGTATCATCCACACTAGGCACAGGGAGCCTGGGTAAGGAGGCCTGGAAGCTGTAGAGGAGTGGTCGGCGCCCAGAGAACATCTTCACCAGGCTCTGGGAACAAACAAGCAACACCCAAAACTGGTATAGAACCTTTTTAACAGTTTCTAATGGGTATCAATTGCACAGATCGCGTATAGGCAGCCAGGGAGTTAAAAGGCACGTATATAGTTGGAAAAACATCGACAGAAGGAGAGACAGGAGGACACACGCACCAGCCACACTTTGGTAGATGGGCTCATCTTTCCATGCGATTCAAAAATCCATCCGTGGTAGGAGAGCAGGGCTTTGACAGTGTATCTCAAGAGGTAGATGAGGAACACCCACAGACCAGTGGCAAACAGGATGGCGCTCAACACTGTTCGGGTCTGCACTGACATATAGTCTCTGCTCAGAGAAGGCACAACACTGACCTTGTTACTTTGTCATTCATAGGGTGAAATGTGGAAATAAATACATACATGATAAGTACATTTTAGCACTTCTGGAAGTAAACGGTTGGTTTACTTTTGCCTGGCTCATGTTACATATTTTAGAGAAAATTTGCCCACAATAATATATGATATGAAGTTTCTGGCTGTAAGGGCATTCTGACCTCTGTGGTAGGTTTTCCTTCATGCTGTCAATCATTCCTAGAGAGGGGTCTATCCGGATATACAAGGTGCTCATCATAGCAATCACAACAATCAGCCAACTAGATGGACTGGCAGGGTAGACTCCAGCCAGCACACCATTCTGAGGAGGACAAACAGAATAGGGTCAGGGTGAGCCTCCATCTTCCTCCATACAAGCCCGAATCTTCATCATTCATGTTCAATTCATGGAATGTAAAAGATGCTGGAGATATCTTAGTATATTGCTTATCAAGGTCATGCTACATTAAGAAAGTCTGCCTATTGAGTGACTTCACATTGTTAAACCTTGATACCCAGAGCTAGAAACTGAAGTGTTGGCTCCTGTACCTTGAATTGTATAGCTCGCTTTTTCCATGCTGTCACTCCTGACAAGTAGATGTTTTTGATGACCTCTTGACTCAATTTAATGTCCAAACCGTCTGGGCGCACGGTGAACTGGAAGCCCACCGCCTGATGCGCCTCCGCCATCTCTGTAGAGTCCTAACATGAAATGGAGGTTTTTGAGTCATCATATACAAGGACCAATATGGATTTTCGTTGTCAGTATTGATGATTTATTTACAATGAAAAACACAATACAACTGTTTACATGCTACATAATGTTGAATGTAAACTAGTATCTTATAATAACTGTTTATCCTCAACCAATAATAATCATTCTGAATTTGTACATAATAACAACTCTGTCAGCTTCATCCAGTGTAACTCAAGTCATTGTATAATTTCCTTGCTTTTTCAGCTCTGAATGCTCTTTGTCCAAAGTTTTCTATATCCGTATCCCATATCTTATAATTAGTATTTAAACATATTTTAAACATGTCTTTTTCCTTAAGAATGCCCATGAAAGGTTGGAGAGAGGTAACTTCATCATCAACTGAGCATGGTGAGCTATGCTCAGTTTTGACCATTAAAGTCATTTTGTTTTAGAGTAACAAATTCACCTGCAACAGCAGTGAAAAGGGTAGTAGACTTTCATCATCTGTAGTATTGTAGTAAGCAGGAAGGTTGTACTGTTTGCCTCTAATGTTTAACCATAACGGTTCACTGATATGGGATTAAACTAACATTTTATTGTGCACTGCATGGGAATAATTAAATTGTTCAGTCTCATGGATGCAATGTCCTGTACCAAAACATAATATTTGGAGTTCATGAATCACTTTGTGTTATGGTCTGGGTGACGTCTAGGATTTCTTTTTCCATGTCATATGACTGGACAGTCACTAAGTGGGACAAAGTTCATCCACCAGATATAGCGGTGCACCGGCATGTGCTCAAGCCTCAGATGGGCATGAAAATATAAACATAGAGTACACAGCCCACATATGAATGTGAGACACACTGGTTTTACCAATACTGTGGGAATCCATTCAACAGGTGTTGGGTTAAATACCAGCAGAGACTCAGTATGCATTATTACTGCACAACATTTCACAAAACCTTCAAAGGCCTCAATAGTCATTTATCAGCTCTTTGGTCTGTACCTGGCCCATGACATGAGTTTAAGGTTTTTGTATTGACTCAACACACAAGACACCAAAATGTCGAACCAAAATGTAAATAATCTATCAATTGTTCCCCTTCTAACTTGTCAAACTCTTATGTAGTCAAAGATGGGAGTTTTAAATTGACACTGCAACCAGCAACCAGTAAAACTTTTTCAGATAATAAAAATATATGCAGGACTATCTATGAATCAAAATGAATAATGGTGTCATACTTTACCTTTTTTCAACCAGATTCAGTATAAGCCAATGGAATTCCTCTGGACTCTGGACTGGCTTGTGTGCTGTGTGACTACAGTGCCCTTCAAGTGGCTTTGCTCAGGTATTGAGATCAGAGCCGTCCCCTCCAATGCTTTCCACCCTCCCCCTCTCCCCCTCTCCCCCTCCCCCAACTCTCTCTCTTTCTCATGGCATGCTTCTGTTTGTAATAAGATACCATGCATGTGCCTCATGTGCCTACAGAGCTCTCCCGCCATACAATTCACAAAACTTCAGTCCTGCACTCAGATGTCAATGAGCGACATCTGAACCTCCTTTTTCACCAACTGAGAGTACAAGACAGAGGCCATAATAAAGTGTCATGCCTTTGCCAACATTAGAGTGTAACAAAATGGGCACTAATGGAGTATAGCAAGAGCAGAAAGGAAACAAGTTGCACAATTTTCATACATTTTCTCAATTGTGCAACATTTGAAACCATTGATAAATATTGGTTTAGGTCATACCCTAACAACTTTTAGATCCCACAATAATTCTAAATACATGTCCATTTTGCTCCAGTCTTTACAAGCAGTACAAATGTACACAAAACATAAGCTCAGCCAATTAATTTGACAGTGAAAAAATGTCTGTCACATTTCAGAAAACCCTATTTAGATCCTGTTGATCCATCTATAGAGTATATAACACTGTGTTTGAAAAAAGACTACTGTACTATTACATTCAGCTTGATATATTCTTGTCCCAAATCGGACACAAAATGCCAATCGATCACAAAATATGCATAGGACATAAACCAACTCTTTTATTAAAAGTGAAGATGAAAGACGGCCTCATAGCGGGTGGAGATAGGAAGACGAGGAAAGACACTCAGGGAGAGAGTTCGGAGATCCAGCCTTGCAACACTGTTGTGCTCTATACTCGGCATGAGGATCTGGTCACCTAAAACTGTCCCCTGCCCTGCAAACGACACCTTCTCGGCCCCGTGCACCTACAGGAAGAGAAACAGATAAAATAGGTTTTAGCTTTAGTAAAAAAATATTAGGCATGAAAATGGAGGGGATTTGGACGCTTCAGATACACATAACTCAACTACTTTAAGAGAAGTTTAAGAGATTATCAATGGATTTTTCTTCATGTGAAGTCTCATGCAGTTCTTACCTGTCCCCACTGCTGCGACTGCACACAGAATGACGTCACCACATTCTCAGAGTTGTTCCCTCCAATCACAAACAGCCTGTCAGTGGCACCCAGGAAGTAAAGGGTGGGGAGGTCTGCATCAGCTCTGGTCATGGTGGGGAGCAGCTCAGACCACGAGTCTAAAGGAGAGAGAGGATACAGGAGTGACACTTGTAGGTTAGCAATTTAAGAATTTAAGCATATTCTGCTACTATATCCAGATAGGAGTGTTCGGTAAAACGCTCCTCTGAAACAGTACTGCTGTGCTGTTGTACCTCACCTTGTCTAGTGTTGTACTGCAGCACCAGTTTCTCCCCAGTCCTCTGGATGTTGCCCAGCACATAGAGACAGTGCCCAAGGCTAGTGGCTAGTGGCACATCATGGGACAAAGACATGGTAAACTGGAAATCAGTGAGTGGTAGTGAGGAGACAAACCTAGGGCAGAGATTATACTCAGTTACTGATACACACACAAACAAATATAGGCTGCAGCGCTACAGAATTTCTCAATATCATCCCAAAAGCCTATTGGCAGTGTTACATTGACAGACAGGAGACAAACCTCCATGTGTCCTCCCATGGATCATAGCGTTCTACAGCTGTATAGAGGGCTGTGCTGGAGTCAGGACTCACCAGGGAGTCCAAGTACCAACCTCCCACAGCATAAATACAGCCTTCACAGGGAACTGCACTGAAGTGCCGTCTGTGCTGTAGGAGAAACAGATTTCATGGGTGCTGTATAATATTTTACCTGGCTACGGGAGGCAAGAGAATTTTCAAGATGGGTCAGACAGACAGACTGATAAATCAGCTACAATCACAAAACTTCATGTATCTCTGGTTTTAACCTTTTGTGGTGTATGATCGCAAAATATGTTCTCCCCAAGCTAGGAGACCATTTGAGCTTACCTTGATCAGAGGAGTCGTGGCGACCCAGGTATGAGTAAAGGGATTATACCTAAAGGAAGCCATTTTGAACTCCCAGCCTCTCTTTATGCGCTGCCTGTAACCTCCTATGATGTACAGGTAGTTATACAGGACCACTGTAGTGAAACACCACTTATCAGCCCTGAAAGGGAGCTCTGCACATGGGCGCCAATCTCTGTTGTCCTCTGACACCTCCAGGGTGAAGAGATGTCGTGCAAGTTCTGTTTCTGGGTCATTCCAAGAAGTCAGGTTCTCCTTCCTAAGGCTGCACAGACGTTGGTCCCCTTGTGTCCTCAGAGAGACAAGTTCCTCCCTCTCCTCATTGTTCAGACATCTGAGGCATGAATCAGTCTCAATGACAACAGTATGTTAACAGCAAACTCAACTTGTGCCACACAGCCATGTCATCAAAACATTAAGCATTGTCTGTGGTGCATCAAAGCAAACATACCTGGTGAGGTGAGGCAGCTCCAGCAGGTTTCTACTCAGGTAGGTGAACACAGTCGTCTTCAGCTCAGTGCAGCAGATCTCCCGAGCCAGACTCAGGTAGGACAAACAGTTGTCTGGGCTGAGCTCACCTGCCAGGGCTGACAGGCACTTTGAGAGGAAGGCCTCAGCCAGGAGGTAGCTACTGACCTCCATAGTCAGAAAGAGAGGAAGCAAGAGCATGTAGGTTGGTTTAGGGATGAATCACAGCATTGTATTTGCAGAGGAAAGGGTGAGATTCCACCCCATTAAACAGTGTGATAAACAACCAGGAACCTGGATGTGTGCTCCCAGCTCCTCCAGAGGGACCTTAAATTGATGACGGAAGGAGAACTCCAGCAGACTGTAGAAGATGGAGGAGGACACATGCTCCAGGTGGATCAGGCACTCTGAGGTCTCTCTCATTCTGGAGTGGGACAAGGCTCTGAAGTACTCACTGCACTCCGAAAGCCTTCCAAGGTCCACCTTAAAAATGCATTATCGATTATTATTATGGATCGCTGTGAACAAGTTTTTCGAATTGGAACTATGGTCTGTTATTCCTTTCAGATAAAGATAAGCAATGCGTAGAATTTAAGTTTTCTAACTTACATGGAATGCATGTGTGCTGGTTTGGACTGTAATCTTGGTTGCACTTCCATCTCCACGGTGATATATCCGGAGTGCCTCATTGGTTTCCCACTCCTCTGACTCTGTTTTGTATGATCCTCTACCTCTGACAACCGGTGATACCATCAAAGTATTGGCTGCTGGAAAAGCTCCCCAAAGTCTCATAAGACCATATTTCACCCATGAGCTTATCCACAGAAATAGCACAATTATATACTGTCTGACAGTATTCATCTCCCCGACTAACAACTGTTCTTTTGATCTGTCACTGAACAAGTCTTATTTACTTATCACTTACATTCAGGATCACTGACACTTGTAATCAGATGCGATAATGTTTAGCCCATGATGATGCGTCTCTAGCAATGTGCTTTCTGGGTCAGAGGTTATATTAGTGACTGTCAGTACTCTGAAGGTCTAAACTCAAAAGATCCAATAAACCCCTTGCACAACTTCTGGTACCGAGTATACATGCAGGATTGCACCGTAAATCATGCATGTAAAGCATGAAGACAACCCCAACCACTGCGATGGAAAGGTAGGATGACTTAACAAGCACTTTAGTCCATGCACACTGCACTCCTCTCTCCCCCCCCCCCCTCTGACGCAACTCTCTCAGTCGCGTGTCATCTGGCAGGTCAAATAAGCAGTCAAGAACGCAGCTGTGACTAAACTGTAAGACCAGTGAAATAAAATAGTGCAATGCCCCGAAACGCTTTAAATCTTCAAATGTAGGATTCCAGATTATTGCTGAAGCAGATCCAATCAGTTCCAAATCCTGTCAAGATGAAACTACGTTCACATCGAACTCTGAGCAGCAGTTCTTTTGGACTCGTCTATTCCTGGCACACAGACGTGGGACAACATAGTCAGTCCTTTGGGAGGACACGTGGGCTTCTTTGCTCTGCTGTGGACGTCATCATGGGTCACTCAAGTTACTTTCCAGATATATTAAAGTGAAACATGAGAGTAGCAAATTGTATGAATTTAACATATTTGTTATTTAAATCTTATCTATTAAGAGAAAAACAATGTCCATGTCCACCTATGGAAAGAATGAGGAGGCTTTTGATACAGGTGCAATGTATTTTTATTAGCTTTTATATTATAATATAAAGCCATAAGTAGTGCAAAGACAATACAGAGAATGGGAAAAAGGTTAAATCACATACAGGCTTCTGATGAGTAAACTGATGTGTTATAATAAAGACATCAACTAACGTAAGTGCATGCAATCTAACACAAAAGAAACAAACACAAAGGAATTAAACCTCAAAAACATTTTATGCAAATGATTGCCAAAGGGAAATAAAGTTATATTTTTCAGCCCAAATCAATTTTCAATTATCTTTGGAACTAATCCTCAAGGCATGCACTTCAGGTTAATGATTTGTTTTTATCAGGTCCTAAACACAGAGAAGTAATACATGTAAATGGCTGATGCTCACATAAACAAAGTTATGGCTCTTGGTCTAAAATGTGAGATCAGAAACATATCGGAATGAGATCAATGATGAAACATAAAAGATCAGACAAAATGACACAGGTTGACTTAAATATGTACAACTGGTTAAAAATACAGTTGTTCTAAAGGTTAACAGTTTTGTTAAGTACAGTGATACTGTAAAAATAGCCTTCATACCATAATTTGCTAGTAATGCAACAATGTTGACAGTTTGCTTCCTCCATTACAGTTAGCCATCATGAACCCAAATGCACAATGAACATCAGAGCACAGAAATGAGGTAGAAGGACTAAAAACACAAAAACAAAGATCTATTTGAACGTGGCTTTACACACTGTTGTTTAGGTAAACCAAACAAATGGCTGTTACAGTAAGATTTAAATTCTGAGATGCTAACATAACTCTGGCAAGCTGCACTGGCCATTTATTATGGACCTATAACATGCACAGAATAGACACGTAAGGACTAAGCAATACTAAGCACAAGAATGTTTCTTTGGACCCTTGATTGAAATGTGGACGAAAAGTGTATCTTAAATGATGAACTGGCATTCAAGAAGATGTGATCGTTCTCACTGAATTTCACATTATGGGAATAAGTGCTTTACACTGGCTTGCCTGTAGCCTTTCATCCACCATTATTTGTCAAAAGCAGGGCTGCACAACATTGGACTTTGCGATAATACACAGTTGAAAAAGGTCTGGGCTAACAAATATCTCTATCATGCAGCTCTGCAATGAATCAAAGAACTTAAACTAACAAAGAAACTAATTTGTACTCGAAGAATGATATGGATTGATGAAAATTACATTCTTACATTCTGATAAACAAGAGGTGGAATTTAGGAGAAGAGCTTTTTTTGCTTGAAGTAGGCTTCCAAACGACACTGGGCATAGTCCTGCGAAACAAATACTACATTTTACTTTAAAGAACTACTATGGGGCAAAGTTTACTTAATGTGATTCTCACAGAAGTAGTGAGCATTAGCGTCAAACAGTCAAAGAATGGTTTCTCCTTACCATGTATCCAAACTCAATCTTCGATAACTTGGCTTGGATGATGGACCACAGGCACCAGAGGAAATGTGATGCTAATGCATACCTACAAAATCAAGAAAGAAACGACTAGATCAAAACAACACCACGTTTTCTTCCTGCAGCAGACAGAGTAGTTTAATTTGTCAATATGTACATTTATTGCACTGTAGTGATTCTGATACTTAATTGAACATATTCACTGTGGTGGTGAATATTTATACCACCATGCTCTACCTGTTAGCTTCAATGATCATCTCCTCTTCAATCCGTGTCTGGTCCTCCTGCGTGATATTCTCAGAGTGTCTTCTCTGTTCCGCCAAGTAACTACGGATAAAATGAAGCTGCAATACAGAGCAAAAAGATTTCATCAGCAACAAACGTGTGTGGTAAAATGATGACCTAGTTTTATCGCCATTTTACCGAATCTAGTTTGACATTTTTCATAGTATCTTGGTATGTGGCCTTACACAAAACAGCTTGGATAATCAAAAAAAGTTGTAAATCAATCAAACTTTACTTGATAGCAATATATTGATGAAATAATGAACACATTTAAAAAGTCCCTAAAACATAGCTATGATAGTTTTCTCAACTGAAAGTATAAGTCAAAATAATTTAGTCAAATTCAAATGTTTGTATTTCATTATCTCTCAATATTGGGATGTCAGTAAAATTAGATGTAATGCTGCTCATTTCTACAAGTGAAGACAATATAGAAGCTTTCAGTGACATTTAAAGTGATATTTGGGGCTTGGCCAACAGTTTTATTGATTTGATTTCCTGCATGAGCTCGCATTTCATACATCCTTCAGTTGAAATCAAATGTGCATGAACAACTTTCTTCCTCTAGATGGCAATGTGTGGGCACAATATTTTTAAAGCTTTATCCAATTAACTTTTAGTCTTCAGTCTAAATTGTTGGACAGAAGGGCCCTAACTGAGGATCCCAGGCCAAATGTGATCAGCAACTGATCATTAACTGACAATTCAACTGACCTGGAGAGGGAGGATAAGGATAGAAGGTAGAAGGTCTCTGTTTGGCTACAAGGTGTTCAGACTGACCTGCTGCTCTCTGGTGGGGTAGTCGTCTGGTGTGGCCTTGTAGAAGGGCCACTGGTTGTGGGTGTAATCATACATCCACTCACAGAAGTGGTTCCCAAAATCAAAGCCTCTAAAGAAAAGAACACACAGCATGTATAAACACAGAACAACAAAATCAAGATTGGAACCAGAAAAATATACATTAGAAATTGCTCTTATACTATATTATATGAAATTGACAAAAAGACAGTAGTTTTGATTTATGACTGATTTTGTTTTAAAAATTAAACCAACCAGTTTACATGATATCTATGACTAAGGTCATACTTTACCTGTAGTTGTAACTGCTGTATTCAAAGTCTATGAGCATGAGTCTCTCTGTGGAGCTGTGGCTCCTGCCTTCCAGCATCAGAATGTTACCTGAAGATGCAAAACAAGATGTTTGACTCTCTAAGTACTTCTACTACTCATACCATTGTGGAAGCAGAAGTGCTGGGGGAAGATAGAAAGGTACTAAGACACACCAGGCACGGCCACATAGCTTGTTAATGATATTTTTCCCTCATGTTCAGTGTCCTGAACCTTTGACCTTGTACCTACACATTAGAAACCTTAAGTGCCTGACTTCAGATATTCTTGAAACATTTATGAGCACCAGAGTGACATTTTGTGCACTTTCCTCTGGCCTGTGAGCCTGGATGTGCAGATGCTCATATCTTCTAGATAACATTAACCAGTTAGCCTTGAATGAATAATAGTATTCTGCCTCTAGAAATTAAGGAGTCTGTACCTCAATTGTTATTGGCTGTATGAATATCTAATACTATAAAATTATGTGTAATCCTTTCTGAGTTTGAGTTTTTGGCTCCCAATCTGCAGATTGAATAAACCATTCTCCTGTTCCTGGAAACACCACAAACTGAAACCATTGTCCTCATTAGTCATGCTCTGATTCATCAGCAACCATTCAAGACTGGCAGATTTTTTAAATTGCACAATAACAAGCTATTGACTCCCTTGATTGTCTATCTGGTATATATTGCGATGTGTTCCGTGATTATATTGTGATTTTATGTTGAATTGTGTGTTTCTATTGTAAAACCTGTCTGCAAACCAACCTCACGGGACAATAAAGTTTGATGACATTTAGCTGAAACATTTTTAGATCGGTGGTGTTTCAATGGGCTTGATCAGAAGAGCCCAACCTATAACATGAAAAATGTGTAAAATGTCAAATTTCTGCACACTGTAAAAGTGTAGACTAATCTCACACCTGCCCACATTAGTACATTTGTGTGGATTGGCCTCTCAGCAGGCCAGTTACATTCCCTTTAAGAGAAGCTTTTAATTTCCAGAAACTGAAAATTCTATAGGCCTGAAGAAAAACATAATGTAGATCAAATGGGCCCAAAAGCTACGATACGATATTATTAATTAGCCTATTATATGGATTTGTTTGTTCATTAGTGATGGCCGATTCGCGAACGAATCGTTCAAAAGAACCGAATCAGTTAAGTGAGTTAAGTGATTCGACTCGCACACGCGACTGAATTGATTCAGCAGCGGTTATAGCAGCGCCAGAAAAAAAATAATTTATTTAAAAAATCACCAGTTAATTTATCAAACAATCACCAGTTAATTTATCAAACAACATCTTAAACATTACAAAAACTGTTGTCAATGTATATAGGATGTAATAGATCACTACATTATTACATTGGCCTTTTTCATAATCCAATATGGCTCCTTGATCCAGGCGGGTAAGCGGAAGTAGTCTCTCTCGTTCATCGGACGAGAGGGCAGCTGAACGAGAGAGACTGAGCGGCTCGCGAACGAGTCGAGAGAGCAGATGAACGAGAGAGACTGAGCGGCTCGCGAACGAGTCGAGAGAGCTATGAACGAGAGAGCAGATGAATATCGGACTTCTCGGACTCAATCGGACATCTCGCGAACCGAGAGAGCAGATGAACGAGAGAGCAGATGAATATCGGACTTCTCGGACTCAATCGGACATCTCGCGAACCGAGAGAGCAGATGTCCGAGATGTCCGAGCGGTTCACGTCTGATGAACGAGAGAGACTACTTCCGCGTACCTGCCGGATCAAGGACCCATATTGGATCGTGAAAAAGGCCAATGTAATAATGTAGCGATCTATTCTGTACACATTGACAACAGTTTTTGTTGTTTAAGATGTTGTTTAATAAATTAACTGGTAATTGGGTAAACTATAAGCCATTTAACATTTAACATTGGTCAACAAAACTGTCTCTATTAGAAAAAGAAAGTCAAGAGCACACGAAATAAAATGAAATGAATAGCAATACTCTGTAAATACTATAAATATTATTGTCATTAACCTGTGGTTTAGTTGGTGTTTTACAGTTGGTTACACATCTGGTTTGAAAGGGGTGGCGCTCATGTGATGCCATTACTAGTATAGCTCAGTTAGTAGAGCAGCAGACTCTCATTCTGAGGATTGAAGGTTCAAACCTCACATGGGGTGGTATGTTTTTGTTGGTGAATCATAATGAATCGATTCAGAATCGATGCACTTCTATCGGACGGCTCGAAAGAATCGAGTTAGTTAAAAGAGTCGGTCTTCCCATCACTATTGTTCATTAGAACTATGATGGGCAAATCTGAGACAGTCTCAACAATACCTTAATCTGTATCTGCCACCTCACCTCGTCTTGACTGATAGTATGATGCATACAAATATGAGCTGTCACTATAAATAACTACAACCCAACTTTCCTCTGACTTATGTAACATATGTTCTTCTAGTAAATGTGACAGTGAAACCAGAGGGTGGATCAATCAGCCCAAATTAGAGGCGTGAGGATGAGGGAAGTTGTGATAGGACGGAACAGATTCTTACCTTCCTGAACGTCATTATGACAGAACACCACTGCCGATGGAGTCGCTGCCAGCAACGAACTGGGGTTGAATAGGAGCCAGAAGACCAGAGAGGGTGTGATGAAACATGACATGAAATTCTTGTCTCATCTTTATTTCTCCCTACATGTCACACTCTGCTATGACTACCTGAAAGTAGTACCTGGCTGTAGTTTACGCTGCGTTCATGAGATGTGAGAAGTGGTCGTGCATTCAAGCCCTCAAATTTTCAAATGTCATTGCTAGAAAAATGTCAAATGTAGGGACACTGATCTTATTTGTGTTGTCAAGCTGCAGAGAAATATCAAAAATGTGCAACTGGTAAGAATTTTCTGTTATTTTATACAGGTGCCTTGCCAATATATATAAGCCGATATATATAATGGTAATGACATCATCACGCTAACATTGATATTTCTGTTTCAATTACATTTCTGAATTTTTTCTTGATTTTTTTGCTTACCACACAAGTTACCATGAATGTGATAAATAGTGGACCTACAGCACATCTGAAGAAGTGAAAGACATTTGCTATCAGCTCAGATAACTTAGAGTACATCAAGTGACCATAGCAGATAGCCAAGAAATGTGCATGTAATAGTCATTACATCACATCTACTGTGTCTGCCTCAGTATGAGACTGGTACACGTCAGGATAACGATGTTGTTAACACAGATTAACAAACGCAATAAACACCAGACTGTCTCTCTGTTGGTAAGCAAGTTCAGAGTGCCAGAAAGTAACGACTCGGGTCAGTAATTCAAATCTAAGCAAAAATACAGTAAGACTAATCCTCAAGGTTTATTTCTTGATGTACAACACATTCAAGCGCCCAAGAGTTTGTTCCCCAACTCACCGGAGGCTCTCAAGCTCTGCAGGCAGGTCAAACTTCATCAGCTTGTTGTACTTTTTCACGTGTGCTTCCCGCACAAACTTAAGCTTCATCACTTCATCCATGTATCTGAGGGAAAAAAGTAGATGAGACTGTACAATAACCTGCCAAAATAATAACTGACTGTGGAGAGAGAGAGAGAGAGAGAGCCAGAGAGAGAGAGAGAGAGAAAGAAGAGAGGAAGAGAGAGACAGAGACCAAGTTGTCCTCACTTGTCAATGGTCCCAAACAGCCACTTGGGCTCTTTGTTAAAGGGCATAACCATTTCGTGGAAGTGCGCCATCTTGGCGGCAATCTCAGCTGAGATGGATGGGTCTGACAGTTGCTCTGTGTGCATGCGGTTACTCTGGGAAAATAGGTTGTGAGACATAGAACAAATATTGTTGAATACTGTAGGATGATGTTTACATTTCTTTTAATGAAAGAAAAAATGTTTTCATTATAACCCAAATGTTCATGTTAGACACAGATTCTTCAGTACGGTCATTGAAAGCTTAGTGCTGTCATGTCACATACATGAGCAATATTTGTATCTAATGATGGTCAAAGGCATTGGAATTCAATGGTACAGCACGGTGTCACATGTTTACACACACACACAGATAAGACAGGTTTATGCAGTTTGTCTAATCATGATGTGTGTCTGCAAGTGTGTATATGGGTATGGGTGGGTGTGCGCGTGCGTGTGGGGCTCTTACTGGTAGGTACTGTTCTAAGCGTCCCTCTGGAAAGATGCCATACAGCTTTGGCCCCAGGGTTCGTTCGGCCAGGATGGCAAACATTACACTTTCCAACACCAGAGAGTCCACTCCCTGTGTCACAGACAGACAGACGATGCTAGTTTAAGCACAATAATGGTGTACGTCTGCATCCCATTTGCACTTTCTCCCCACAATAGTATCTCTATTAACCAGCTAGACAGACTAACCTGTAGAATAGCACCATAGATTCGGAGCAGAACCCTGCGTGGTTCCTCCCCCATCGAGGGCACATGGTCACACAAACTACACAGGTACAGCAGATTACTCAGTCCACCACTGCAAACAAACAAATCCCCTGTGTTATCACTTCTGAGCAAAGGTGGCCTGACCAGGCAGCATCATGTCATAAAGATATGTCAGGAAAACACCTGTCTAGTTATTGCTCAGGATGTCAGTATACTGACCAGTTCCCAGGTGTCAAAGCACACTCAACTGTGTTCAACTTTACTGTTTAGTTAGGTTGTTTTATGTAATATACAAATTCACTGCATCCAGGTAACGGACTGTGAGCCAAACGTATTCGTATAATAAATGTTAGAGAAATACTATACAGCTATAAAAAAAAAAAACTTTACAATATGAGGATATAAATCAACAAATTAGTCATACAACACAAAATTCTGTAACTATACCACAGGAGATTTAAAATATAAAGTACGAAAAGGTCACTGTTGTCTCAATATTGTGTAGGACAGACCAAAGGAATATTAAAGTGATATCATAGGTGATAAAACACTATCAAGTACGATTAGATAAGGTCAGTAACGTTAGTCAGTACCACACACACTTTAAGTCTTAATAATACTATTACAGGGACATTCTAGTGATTTAAACTCTGAGCCACGAACCGTCGCAGCTACACTATCAATAAATAGTGTTACTGTTACTAAAGTTAATAACCTGACAATGCTGATTTTAAAATCAGCTTCTTGGATAGTCCTCCACGACCCAGACAGAAAGTCTCGGCACCACGCAAACGCCCTTCCCTTGGTGTCCTGGTCGACCTCCTCGGTTCGTCCATCCCGGTAGGACTCTGCCTCCGAGTCGTGATCACCGTTGGCCCCCACCAGGGCACTCGGGACCCTCAAGCTGCTCTCGTTAACGGAAACAAGGGTGCCTCCTATACTTCCCTTCTCCGCCGGAGGACCAGTGTCTTCTGTTGCGACAGTAGGAATGTTTCTGAAAACCCCTGACTTGTCTGAATTGACCGAAATCCCCTCGCCGCGAGTTCCGGTCACATTTTGACACGCCTGCATCGTGAATTTTCTAGCAAACACTAAAGGATGAGCGGTCTGAAATGCCGTCTGTAAACGGCAGGAACTTGTTGCCAACCGTGGCTCGCTGGTAAAGCTAGCTAACCGGAATAGCCTACCATACCTGGATGGACTGAATCGCATGGAAACTGTCTGATAGGGACGGTTTAAATAATTGAGTCAGATCACGGTTTCACTTCCTCCGTGTTCGCATGCTCAAAGAGTGGCTTTGTCATCCTATTTGGATTTAGCCAAATTGGCGTATCTAGGATCCAATCCCCATTCGCTTCCGTGTTAATAGTAAATAACCATTGGTCTTTGGCAGGTTGCACCCCGCAGATTTAGAACGACCCATACACTGAAGGATTGTGGGAAATGGAGTGTTCCAGCCATCGACTGACGAAATTTTAGTAATGAGCCACAGGAGACCGCTGTTTACACTGATTTCAGCTAAAAGGTGTTGAGAAAGAACCCTTCTTTGTTTACAGTTTTTTTTCGATTGCTTTTACTCAATTTGCACAACAGATTTTCAATGTGCAAAACTCTAAATGCAAAGTGCCAAACTGACTTTCAAAATTCATACTCTAAGACACTACATCCTATGCTGACATACAAAGTGCAAAACTCTAAATCATATCTCCATCCTCAGAGTACAGCCACCTAACATTACAACAATGTTCAAATGCTTATTACTACAAACGCAGGTCACTAAATCAGTTCATCAGGTGTTTGTAGCCATGTCTCATTACTTCCAGCAACCTTGCCCAGGTTAGTAGCATTGCAACACAATTGATAATCTCATCACCACTACATAAAAGGCTGCTTAGAAACCTGAATGGCAGTTTCTGACAACATGTAGCAGGCCGATGAGGCCGATTCTGTGGCCAAATGCAGCAGAGAGGCAAAATGCTGCTTAAGAACTGAAATGCATTTGTTTTGTTTTTTGTTACTGTAATTTTTGCTTTTACTGTTGTTTTTGTTTTTACTGTAAAATTCAGTTGCGTTTACTGCATTACTGTATGATTTCTTTCATATACAGTAATCTACTGTAATCTAATATTTTGTTTGTCTTACATAAAAACACAAGCTATATATACCTCAGTCTATCACAAAGGATCACAGGGGATGCTTGCTGTACTTCATTTGAAGTCCTTATGAGGAAATGACCCTTGCATAGTCTTTTTTGATGACAATTATTTAGTGTTTGACCTCATTATTTGATAATGGCCATTGTATTTGAAAATGCACCATTAATTAAACTTCAACGATGAACATATCCAATGTTCTGGTGCTATGATAAACTTTTGCATATAATATTCTCTAATTTGACACTGGTATTTATATTTTGCATGCTATATTAGATTTTGAACCCAAAATGCGCACTATAGCATTCTGTGTCAAGAGTTTTGCACATTGAAACTCTGTTGTGCAAATTGATACCATAGGAGATTCAAAAATACTATAAAGTACAATAAGGATAGAACATACATGCCCTTGTCCCCTAGTGGGATAACCTGGTCCTCTGCTCTTCAATATGCACACTCAATGTACTTTGTTGTACTGGGTTGTAAAGTGCAAACTTTCTACAGAGTTCCATTTTATTCTTTAAAGGATTTCTTTGCATGTGACTTATTTGTTTGTGTGTAGTAAATGGCAGAGGCACTTCCCCAAAAATGATAATGGAAGTTTTTTTGAGAAACTATTTGTGAAACCTTTTTCTGGTAACTCAAAGGGGATTATGGTTTTATGACCTTTCTCGATTTTTACTGTGAAGCTCTATCAACACTCAAATAAGACCTTTGTGATCATAATTTGGGTAAAGCCCAGTGAATAGTGACACCACTCACATTATGTTTGTAATAGTAATCTAAAACCAGAATCCACCATGGGCCTGTGCAAAAGTTTGGAAGTTGGGCTTGTCCTTCAAGCTGCTCCTATAAAGATCCAAGAATTTCCCCCAATATCAATAAAGTATCTATCTATCTAAAATGTGAAACAGTCAGCCCTTTAGACTGATCCTTAGATTGCTCCTCTTGATGTAAATTATGTTGTATTGTGTGACATTTTCATTTTCTGAAGTGTTAGCAATGTAAGTGTTTTTAGGCTTCATATCCAATGTGGTCACTGTCTGAACAATTTATCTCCCATGTCATTTTATAAGATCAGACAACACATTCAAGGACTTTAAAATTTATTTGCCAAGTCCATCACTTCTCAGCAAGCACGTTAAACAGAGGTTTCATAATGACAAAGCTCTGATTTATTATTAGTGATTTAACTCTTGCGTCTTGGGTCAATAAAGATAACCTCCCCACTGGTGACCACAGTAGTCTCAGATCGGGACGTCTGGAAAGCAGCAGCAATATTTCTCCCTGTATAGAATATATGTGACAGGTCAGTTGCCATCAGATTTGGTAGAAATACAGGCCAAGGACTATTCTCATTTTTATACCACAAACAATGCCATACGTATATAATAATGAAATAACAGCATCTATCCAACTGCATCAAAGCTAACAGGCCTCAAGAGAAACAGTCTATTGGAGTGTCTGTATCATAATATCGTATGCTGCACTACTCACTCTTTCTGCCCTTTCTGAAGCACCTAGGTTCACAGTTGTCCCCAGCAGAGGGCTGGCACACAACCGCGTTACAGTGGATGAACACCTGGACAAAAAAAAATAAGTGAATTATTTGCAAATATGCTGATAAGATGATAAAAATACTGTTATACTGAATCATGTGGATGTCGTACCTTTTCCTGCAGAGGGGTCAAAGTTGGTTGATCTACAAAGGTGAACATCTTGAAAATAAAACGCCTGTGGTGGGATGGGTACAAGAGCCCTGATGAGGCATCCACATCGACCAAGGATGTCAGGTAACGGTCGTCACGGTAGGGGCAGCTTGGGGAGATAGGAAGGAAAGTAGGAAAAAATGACCAGGCATGACTCATGACTCTTTGCTGTTGATAAAGTATAGCATAAAAAATGTATTATGTATCTTACTGTCAGATCTGCACTTATTCTTACCCGTCAATCAGCAAGTCCCACTGAGGAAAACTGTAGGGGTTGGCATCGGCGGTTGCCCAGCAGCGTCCAAGAGTCAAGACTAGATTGGGATCGGTCCTCTCCAGCATTCGAACCTCCACGTACACAGGCTCCCTCAGGACCTTTGTGACAGGGTAATCGCTATTGCTGTAGAAGGAGCTGTAGGCCACGTCCTCTGCTCAAAGATAAAGATTGATTGGTTACATAGTCAAAGCCAAAGGAGAAAAACTGCAAAAATCGGCCATTCACACTAACCCTCGACGCATCCCTTGACAGTACACTCTCCATTGGCCAGCCTGAGCTCCACACGTAGGAGTCCAGGGGCAGCAACGGGGTCGGGTGGAGGAACCACGTTGACCTCAATAACCAAAGCCTCAATATGGGTGCCAATATATCTACACTGGAAAACCAGCCTGAGAAAAACAATATGCTCTAAGGTCAATCAGGTTCAATCAAGTGTTTATTCTTACATTTTGCAAATAAATGTGAGGACAAATTGTATGTGTAAGTAATTCTTAACAGCTTGTTTTAAGCTATTTGGGTACCAGCTGAGAGGGGTTTTCCTCATAGAACAATACAATGAGTGTCAGAAAGTTTAGAGAATTGGAAGTCAGTATTCCTTTCTGTGATTGACAACTTACCTGACACTATGTGTATTGTCCACCCTACAGGTACTCTAAGCAGCTTAACACAGTCACTAAAAAAACTTTGGAGCAAGTATTTGACCCAGGTCAGTTAAGAGATAAATTACAATGCTGATCTCATAGCAAACCATAATCTTAACATGTAGTGACTGATCAGTATTAAAGAAAGATAAACACTTACTCATAGGTGCTGTCCCTGGTGATAGCTCCAAAGGGTCCAGATGCCACTTCATATGAGGAGGACATCCTGTTCTCATAGATTATAAGACCAGGCTCTTCCTACAGTAAATTGACAATATTTCAGTCTTTAGTGCTACCTTACAGAAAAGCTGGTCAAAGCATGATTTAAGTAAGACCCTACCCTCATAACAGTACCACAGGCAGTAACAGGGAACTGGTAGACAGCAAAAGCTGAAGTAGTCCCAACAGGGATGCAGCCTTGACCTTGTTCAAGAAGGGAAACTGACTCCAGGTCAATGTTGGGCAGAGTGGCATCTCTGGATATCACCACAATAAACTGGGCATCCTTGGTGCACTGGACAGTCACTGAGAACAGCAAAATGGAAAACAATGTCCAGTACTCATGCTGCATTCTTTCAACATCTTTATGTCCACTGAAAGCATCATAGCAAAATATCACTGAACCTTTGATTTTAGCTGCAACCTTTGGGGTTTTGCAACAATACAAAGCATGTCTATGAAGAACAAAAATAAATACTTACCAGCCTTGCCATAATAGCATGTTCGTCCATCAAAGCAACAGTTAATAGCATCACAATCTGAAGAAGAGATGCCTGCAGGGCCGCACTGTATCTTGTACGTCTCCTCAACCTCGCAGCTATGGAATACTTCTGTAGGAGGATGATTCTGCTTAGTAGGCTGCTTAGGCTGCTGAGGCTGTGGAGGCGTGTGCCTTTGTGGTGGTGCAGGCTGAGGCTGCTGAGGCTGTGGCGGCGTGTACCTTTGTGGTGGTGCAGGCTGAGGCTGCTGAGGCTGTGGCGGCGTGTACCTTTGTGGTGGTGCAGGCTGAGGCTGCTGAGGCTGTGGCGGCGTGTACCTTTGTGGTGGTGCAGGCTGAGGCTGCTGAGGCTGTGGAGGCGTGTACTTTTGTGGTGGTGGAGGCTGAGGCTGCTGAGGCTTGAAATATTGAGCATCAGACAGACAGCCAAGCAAGGCCACTGCCATAAGGCAAACAGAGATCCACTTCATCGCCATGGCTTCCCAGCAAAAAGTGATTCACAAACTTCACCAGATGCTGTGAAACATATGGTGAAAGTGTGCTGACTTTTATAATGATTGGGTCATGTTGACCTGTTGATAACCCACAACCCATTTGCTAGTCACAGCTGCCAATCAGAAGCCTTGGCTACTGGTTGGTCTCTGGTAGAGCACTAAAGCAGATTAAGGACAAGGGCAAAAAAGTAACTTCATACCAAACCTCCCCTTGTACCTATGGTAATTTCACAGACATATTGTCTTATTTGAAGACACAAGTAGACTAACATATACATGCAGATTTAGTAAGTAGCCTCTACAACTTGTTTCCTGCTACAGGGCAGCCACTGTTTGTTATTGACACTGACTGAACAAATTTCCAACTTGTTTGAACAACTTCATAACCTTCAAAGGGTCTTTATAACCTGCATTGTGCAGGTCACACTGTACTTCAGCAGGGTGCAAAAGTGCATACAGCAGGGCCAATCAAAACAAATCCCTCTTCTTATCTCTAAGTGCATTTTGACAGACTTTAATATCTAAATGATCATGACATGATAACTTTTTTTTTGTAATTCGTTTTTTATTTATTTTTCATACATAATCATAAATCATACATACATACATAGCCTATAAGATGTATGACACTTCAAAATATCACAGCAAACTACACTTAAGGCAGGACAAGAAAAAAAAACAAGGACAAAGGGAATATAACAGAGCATTATATATTATATGTACCAAATGGTACATCATATTATATAAACAAATACACTACATCATATGTACCATATTGTACAGTGAGTGTTACATCTTGATCATTATTTATTTATTTTTTATTTTAGTTTATTTATTTATTTTTAGTGGAAAGGGTGCAACTCTTCAGCACATCAGGTTACCACAACATAAGGGCAACATATTTTCATATAGATATCTTGCCTATCTATCAGCTTATAACATAATCTTTCATAAGAGGAAATTTTGGCTATTTCGTCCAGCTATTCCTTCACTGATATACTGTATCTCCTTTAGTTCATCCATATCCAGTGTCGCAGCACTATCCTACATCCAGTAATAAGTGTTATTCTGCACCTTGAAATCTGGTGGGCATTTAGACCACTTCCCTTTGGCAGCACGCCTAATAGATACAGCATTGGTCCCTGTACCAGCGAAGAAGTCATCACTGTGTTGATGAAGGTGATAATCTTAGACCAGAGAAGATCTATCATGGGGCATGAACGCAACATGTGTAAGAGAGTGCCACAAGTAGTGTCACATCTCCAACACAAGTGGTAATTGTCTAAGGTGCGCCAAGACACAACTCCGTAGCTGCAAGTACTTCCAAAAGTCCTTATTTGGGAGTCTATACTTTCTTCTTAATTGTTCAAAGGACATAAATTGATCTCCGTCAAATAAATCCCCAATATAAGCAATTCCCAATTTCAACCATCCAGCCCTGTAAAATGTCTTTTTACTTATTTTAAGGTTTGTATTATGTCATAGTGAAGTTTTATGTGTAAAAGTGGGATTTGAGCCCATGATCTTGTGTGATATTCTCCACGTTTCCTGTGAAAAGGTGAGGACTGGATTATTATAAGGGATAACACCATTGGTTTGAGTAATAAAAGCTTGGACAGGGTGAGGATATGTAAGGTCTTTTTCTATAGACACCCACATAGGAGCTTATTCAGCTGTCATATATAGTTTTGATAATTGTTTCAGATAAAAAGCATAATAATACCAGTATGTATTATTGGGGAATATGGGGAAGGCCTAGGCCATGACATGATAACTTAATTTCAAGTCCTTCCATCCATTAATAGTTGAACCAGGTACCCCTTGAGAATGACGTAACAGGCAAAATGTTCTTGATAACTGGTGATTCTGAGGCATAACTTCACAACTATACATTCTCATAAACTCAACAAGGTGCTTACTCAGTCCCATCCACACTTATATTCAGTCCAGTGGGGATGTTTCAGCACTACCTGAATAAAAGTTAGAAATTGTGAGGGAATCCTTCAACATCTTTGGCTCTGATGATGATTTGGCCACTGGACTGTATGAAGAATTTGTAGTCAGTTTTAGTCAGCTGACAATGCTCAACTGACACTGTCTGCAGCAACATTGACTTGCCAACCTTCACAAAATGTACTTTGGTAAAATACATAGTCTGGCATTACATTACATTACATTACAGGCATTTAGCAGACACTTTTATCCAAAGCAACTTACAATAAGTGCATTCAACATAGATAGGCAAGAAAACTACTAGTCACCAGAAATCGTAAGTGCATTTCCTTCCTAAACAAGCAACTAAGAGCATAACTAGTGCTAAGGTAAAAGTGCAATAAGTTAACTACCTACTTTTCTTAAACAAATGAGACAAATAAGAAAATCAAATGAGCAAGAGCTAAGACAAATAAGTGTATCAAATAAACAAGAGTCAATAAACAAGAGCTCATACAAATAATTGACGACAAATAGGCAAGGCTAAGAGGAAGGGTCAAGGTAGTGTTTCCTGACATGTCACATTTAGGGCAAGCAGACCTAATTCTGGGTCACGATAACTTTTTGTGACCATACACAAATCTGTGTTGGCCTTGGATAAGTCTTACATAAGTTTTAGCAAACAATCTCATATAGTTGTTGACATATAATGTACACTTTGTGAAATTATTGCTCACTTTGAAAGTAGTTGTTTGTCATCACATATGTTGCTTTGTGTGTAAAACACTATTTGTTTTCCAGCACACTCACAATTTATGCATTTCAAACAAACAAAACTACTTTAAAAAAAGCTAATAAATGGAAGTTTATGCTAATGTCTCCTCAGAGCATTTTGCTGTCATAGGTTTTTGTCTACAGCTACAACCATGTTATTGGCTAAGGACTATGCTCCTCATATCTGGTGTCGAATGGGCAACAGAAGGGGCGGGAAAGCCATGCAAGTAAACAGGCTGACTTCATTATAAAAGTAGATGCACATTTTCCACCTTCCTCACAGCATCTGGTGAAGTTTGCAGATCACTTGTTGTTGTGAAGCCATGGTGATGAAGTGGACTGCTGTGTGCCTTGCGGCAGCGGCCATGCTTGGCTGCTTCTGTGATGCTCAGTATGGGACCTACTATGAGGAAAGCGATCCAGTTAACAAGCCGGCGCCAAGCACATTCCAGAAGCCAGCACCGCGACCACCTGTGAGGCATCCGGCCAAAAAGACAGCTCAAGAGCCCGTCCAGTCCAAGCAGACATTTGAGCCAACACTCACCTGGAGGTTTCCTGAAGATCCCCAGCCTGAACCCCAACCTGAGGTGCCATTTCAGCTGAGTCATCCCGTTCCTGCTGTCACTGTGGCTGTTGAGTGCAGGGAGAGTGATATTCATGTGGAAGTCAAGAAGGATATGTTTGGGACTGGCCATTTTATCAATTCTGCTGACCTTACTCTGGGAACCTGCGCTGCTGTTGGGGAGGACAATGCTGCTCAAGTGTTGATTTATCAATCTGAACTGCAAGAGTGTGGCAGCAGAGTAACGGTATGCATAATGATAATGCTTGTTACTACAAAAAAATTAATTTGGGAAAATATGTTCAAGTAGAGTGTTATTTCCTGTTTGTACTTACATTGCTCTCTTTGCCAGATGACTAATGATGCCCTCATTTACACCTTCAAACTGAACTATAATCCTCAACCTGCCTTGGGTTCCCTTGTGCTGAGGACCAGCGATGCTGCTGCTGTTATTGTGGAATGCCACTACCCCAGGTGTGTAGAGAATCATTAAGGTATGGACAGGCTAAAACATTCTTATGCAATCCATGTCCACAAAACACATTCAGTAAGTATGGATTACCAAATCTGAATTACACGGCCAACCCAATAGTTATGTCGCTCTGATGATTAATATTTTCTGCATAGTCAGGAAATATTTTTTAGGTTTTAGTGGGAGTTTCTCCTTGTCCTCGTTGGGGGTCTAAGGTTGGGCAGTGTCGTATTTTTTTGTTGTTTGTTTTTCCTTTGTTGTTTTCACAATGTGGGCACTGTGAAGCCATTTGAGAGTGATTGAGGGCTATACAAATAAACTTGACTCGACTTTAAATATATTTAAATCCTCTAGGAATCACAATGTGAGCAGCCTTCCCCTTGACCCCGTCTGGATCCCATTCTCTGCTACAAAGGTGTCAGAGGAGTTGTTGTTCTTCACTCTGAAACTCATGACTGGTGGGTAAAATAATTCATACACCATTTTTTAAATAAGGACATTTCAAATCATTGTTAATAAAACACTTTTCTGTTAACTTTGATACAAAGTATATAATTGGCTGCAATACTAAAATGTCATTATTTCTTGCTACAGGTGACTGGCAATACGAAAGGCCAGTCTACCAGTATTACCTGGGAGAAATGATTAATATCGAGGCTGTAGTCAAGCAGTACTTCCATGTACCCCTCCGTGTCTATGTGGACAGCTGTGTGGCCACCATATCACCTGAAATGATGTCCGACCCCAAATATCAATTTATTGAAAATAATGGGTAAGATAGTTTATTGGGATAATTGTTCATTGAGATTGTTCTCCCAAGTGACAAGTGTACTAACTAATGTGATTTTCTAACCAGTGTTTTCCTCCATGCAGATGTTTCGTTGATGCTAAGATCACAGGCTCTGACTCCAAGTTCATTCCTCGTATTGCGGAGAACAAGCTTCAATTCCAGATCGAGGCCTTTAAGTTCCAGGGTGTGCTGAGTGGCTTGGTAGGGATCTTCAAGACTGTTTCAATCTTTTCTCCTCTACATCAAATTTAGCAACATCAGCTCTAACAATGACTCAAATTCTGGCTTATTCCAATAGCTCTACATTACCTGCCACTTGAAAGCAACCTCTACCGGCCAAGCCATTGATAATGAACACAGAGCTTGTTCCTTCATGAATGGGTGAGTGTGTGTGTGTGTGTGTGTGTGTGTGTGTGTGTGTGTGTGTGTGTTCATAAACAAGTTCAATTGGAGAATTCATATGGTAACTACTGGTCTGTAACTCTCCTCTTCTCAAGGTGGGTGGAGGCAAGTGGAGTTAATCCAGCTTGTGGTTCCTGTGACTCGGCTGTATATAGCCCTGGAATTAGCTCCGGCGCTGCGACCGGCTCTTGGAGTGGTCACACCCCAAGTTCCGGTCGCATCTCTGTGTCCAAACCTGGAAGGAAGTCCCGTGATGTGTCTAAAGGTGAGGTGACTAAGGAGGAGGAGACTAAAGGCAATGATATGTTATACATGAATCCATCAGTTTCTGGAAATAGATGAAAAACTAAAGAAAATTGCACAGTTGTTATATTACAGCATGTCAGCAGAGGTGAAGTTATCTTACAAAGCCATCTTAAAGTCAACATTTCCAAAAGGACGATTTGGCTTCTTACTGTGGGTTTGCCTGTGTTGGAAGACAACCACAGGGGTGCACAGATGTACTAAACACCTATCTTTCCCTCTCAGTTGAATGGGAAGGTGATGTCACTCTGGGTCCCATCGCCATTGGAGAAAGGGCATAAGTCAAGGTTCTGCCATTGCCATGACCATCAAAATAAATATTCTGAATGGTCCATAACTGTCTGTATCTTGTTGAATGCTCTTGCTAATCTCTCAGTTTAGACAAGGAAAGGAAAAACAATTACTCCATTCAAGTTTTACCAAAATATGAAATATCAAAACTATAATAAAATTGTGAACATAATGAACAACTACATTTATCCAGATGAAAGTGTGACTGTTTTGTATACCCCTATGCTTACTCTGTGTAAAGATATGCTCTACATATGGACCACCTTTCACTTTCCCCAATTTATAGACTAAATCATTCAATTTAATGGAAATAAAAGGCATTTTATCTGGAATGACCAGAAAAAACAACCTCTTTTGTCTTTTATCACACACTGAATTGCTGCTCTAAGGTTATTATCAGCGATGTAGTAGTAAATAAAAATGTGGGTATACCTTGACCTCCAGTCGTGATAATCATAAGCAGCAACCACCAGTATAAACAAAAATCAATTATTCTTACAAAAAAGCACTTATTTATGTTTTTTTCTTAAAAGACCCCAACATACATCACTTTGATCCTACTTACTATGATGTATGCTATTCATTTCCAGCACATTTTGCCATTCTCAAAAGGTTTGTATAATCTCAATCTGTAATAAAATGGTAGGTAAACTGAGATCAGGCGAGTTTACCCTCCATTTCATGAATTGTAATTTGATAAATGTTGCTTTTTGGTCAATCAAACTTTTGGTCTAGGGCTAATGCTGTAGGGCAATGTACATGTAACATGCTGTGCTGAAGGCCATCTGTGTTCTGAGGTTTTCACTCAGGGTCTGAACATTTGCTGCCCCCATGTGACAATACATGGAGCATTGCAGCCTTGCAAGGCGCACAATTTCAGCACCACGGGCAGTGGACAGCAGCATATAAGGGCCTGAGTGTGATTCATTCCGTGACTATCCTTTTGCAGTCAGTGATAAAGTGATTAATAAAAAGATGGGTAAACTGTGACCTCCAGCCAGTGATCATCATAAGGCAAAGAACCACCCATATAAAAAACAATTATTCTATGACCATTTTCCTTTAATTTTAACCTGTTTTATCAGTTTGGTACTTGCTATGATGCATACTATTAATTTATGTGATTAAGATTAATGTCATCTTAAAAAGCGGGTAAACTACTATTCCGAAAATGAAAAATGGGCTTTTACCCTCCACTACATCCCTGTTTGCAGGATTGCACCATTAGGCCTACTGGAAGTCCATTACACTGATTATCTCCAGCAGGATAAGCTACAGTACATACAGTAAGCCTATATACAACATTTCCAAGTTGACAAAACATTCCATTTGATTCACATTGTTCACATTTTGCATTCCATAAACCTTTTAATAATATTTGGTCCCCATCTGACAAGATGTTTGTGGTTAGATATGCATCCATACAGATTTACACCTATCTATACTGGGTATAACAGTGAAAACTATGACCAAAACAGTCAACCTTATCCATTCTTTCATCATAACATCTAGGGACCGAAATAATATTAAAACGAAACACGTCACTTTTCTGGGGAACCCCGGATCAAAGGCGCTTTTCCGCGCCACATGATTGTCAACAGTTTAGTGAAACAGTGTTTCTACACTACCATTTTCTAGCCCGTGGAGCCTATAGCTCTGCCTACATCCACTCAAGGCTCACTGCTCATACGGTAGCGGCACTGACGTTATATCTTCTGTATCCACACCCCCTCCTCTGCCTCCCTGTCTCCGCACTGCTGGCCCGTATCCGTTGTGTGTCACAGGCAGCATCACAGCAGCAGACATTTGGCGAGGAAAAACACGGACTGCGGCTGCATATGTTTAGACTGGACGTGGCGGGGAGAACCCAGGATTTTGTTTGATTTTGCGCCGTGTCGTATTCTCTCTCTCTCTCTGAGAACAATTTCCGCCTTGACGCCTCTCTCCTCCCCTTGTGTGGATAGTTGAATGCTGATTTCATGGTGCTGAGCAGGCTCGTCTGATTCGGCTAAGGGTTGCGGCCAGGGGGCATCAGCGCGGCCGCAGAGAGAGAAACCGCTGGCCGCGATTGCGTCCGTCCTCTGCCCTCTGATTGTGAATGGACTGCGCTCCCTTCGTGATTTTCTGCAGTCGCTCTGAGTCATTTGTGGAAGAAGATGGCGGACAGGGCTGAGATGTTTTCCCTCTCCACCTTCCATTCCCTCTCTCCTCCCGGCTGCAGGTAAGCGCTTAGATGCAAGCCGACAGTGGCAAAGATGGGGGACGATGCGCACCGCTGATGGGGGAAGGACACTGGAAGAGGTGACAGAGACTTACATCAGTGTTTTGATGGATGCAGTAAAACGCAAATTCCAAACCATGGGAAATAATAACATATTTTAAATAACCTGCTAGGCCTGTGACTGCCTCCCTGCACGCAGTGCTCAGCCGCATATAGGTGCCAAAGCTAAGGACGGTTGGTTGTTTGTGTTTTGATTTTGTCTCACAGAAGTGGTGCGCTCTGTTTCAGAAAAGGATGTTTTAATATATTCTTTATGGCAAGGGTGAAGGAGACATGGTAAAAGGGAGGGCAAGTGATTGATTTTTAGCTGTCACGTCAATCGCCCGCCTTGCGCATTCTCTGAGTGAGGCCCACGCCCTGTTGAGACCAGCCCAAGCACAATCATGTTGCTAAACCAGGATGCTTTATAGCAATCCCAGTACCTATTTGTGTTGTTTAAAACGCCTCTGACCTCTGCGACGAATAATATGGCAATTCTGGTAGTGTTCATGGCTTACTTAAGGGCGATTGTGAGTAGGTTCCTATTTTGTACTCACCAGACCAATAAGTTGTTGTGTTTTTTCTTAGAAGACACCAGTGCAGCACCACTGATATCCATAATTGGGTCCAAGGTTGTTGCTGTAAGGTTAAAAGACAGGACATGAATTTCTTCAGTCTTATCGATTAAATGTGTGCATTAGGCCTAGTGACCTGCCTTGTGCTGCAAGAGCAAAGTGTTATTTGAATGAAGGGTACATTCTGTGGAGGCTACCTCACTATTCAAATCTGTATTTGCCTGGAAGCATTTAAGCTTCTTTATGGCAGATGGAACATGTTGGATTTCACTCTTAGTTATCATTTCCATGTCATGAATTAATCTCATACTATACTGCTGCTGCTATTATTACTACTACTGCTACTGCTGCTACTACATATTAGTTACTAACCCATCTTGCTCCTGGAAGCTCAAATACAGGACAGGGGCTCTCTGCTCTAATGGATAGTGCCATAGCATCACCCCTGCAGCTGCTCACATCATCCCTGTAGCTGCTTCTGTATGTCCCATGTCCTAGCAGCAAACCCTCTATGCAATCATATTAGCAAGCCAGGCCAGGGCTGATTTTTTTTTTTCAGCAATATGCATTTCACAAATCCAGTTCCAAAACACTTGCCATGGGATTTATCTATGTAGTTCATCTCATGGACAGATAATATCAGATCAATAGACCCATTTTTTTGCATGACTACCAATGACCTTAGTATAGAGCATATTACTTAACTTTTGTCTTGTATCATCCCCTGGGGGCTGATCAATTTCAACCTATTGCTTTCAACAAATGACATCTAAAGAAACAATGTAGGATCTATGCCAGTTGAAGAAGTGTCCATCATAATATACACAGACATCTGTGTTTGTGTGTGTGTGTGTGTGTGTGTGTGTGTGTGTGTGTGTGTGTGTGTGTGTGTGTGTGTGTGTGTGTGTGTTTGTGTGTGACTGATTCATGGATGAAGCCACTGGTAGTATGGTGGTGTGTCTGTGCAGTAATCTGCTTTACATAACCTCAAAACTGTTTCCAATGGGCAACATAAGCTGTCAGAGAGTGTTTTTCTCATGAGCACCAGAAATGTATCGCAGACTACAATTTCCCCAGCACCAAGGAAGGATGGAACAGCATAGAAACTTCAACAGAGAAAGAGATTTGTCACTCTACGAGGAGAAAACTGCATTCACTGACATCGAGATCATTAATATTTGAAATAACTTTTGTGTTTCCGAGAGAAAAATATTGGTTTACTTTCCTTCTAAAATAAACCAAGTGACAATATGTTACTGTACATGTGAGTACAGACATGCTGAAGTTAATCAGTAGACAAATTATAGGTTGTTGTGCTACATTTAGATTGGATGTTGTTCTGGTATGGCTTCATCATACAGCAGTGGATCATAGAAATTAAATGCATATCTGATGTTTCAACATAAGTAATTCCTACTGTGATGATGTAACCTAACCATACCAGGGACAACCCATACTGTAGAATTCCAAGGATTACATTTTTTGGCTGCAGCAGCAGCCTCAGTGCAACCTGGTCTGAGGTCAGTGTTTTGGCTGTTAGGCTTTAGTAGTAGTGGTGCATCAATATTTTCAACCTAGAGTAGTACACCCTTCTGAATTTCCACCCTGGCTCCCTCTCCCTATTTACTAGCTTCTCATTTTATTAGCATTTAATGTTCCAGTTTTGCCTTCAGAATCATTGAAGCCAATTGGAGTAAGGCAGCGGGTGGGAAGTGGGGGGTGGGGGGGTGGTGGCGGTGGGTATGGCTACCATTGGGTAAGAGGCTTAAATCAAATACACAGATTCATTTGAACCATTCCATCTTTCCCTCCCCCCTGCTGTGTTCCTACCCCTCTCTCCATCTTTCTCTCTCCATCTCTTTGTGTTTCTGTCTTCATCTCTCTCTCGCTCTCTCTCTCTCTCTCTCTCTCTCCCTCTCTCTCTCTCTCTCTCTCTCTCTCTCTCTCTCTCTCTCTCTCTCTCTCTCTCTACAGTCACCCCTTGCCATGCTTTCGAATGACCATCCTAGCAATGGCAACCGCAATAGCTATGTTTGTGATGTTTGATATGAATTAAATGGCTCATATTGATACAATCCCTAACATTATAGTTTCCATCAGTATCAGTATTCCCTCCTTCCTTATCAGCACCATTCTCTCAACAAACCCAAATCCACAACAAATCATATGCCATGAGCAAACAAAAGCATCATTGGTTTCAAAAAATGGCTTCTGCTTCAGGTTTGGGTGGGTAATTAGGTTAAATGCATGACTCATTCACATGTGTGCTTGGGTGTATTTGTGTTTGTGTGTGGGTGTGTGTATTTTGTGTGTATGTGTGTGCCTCCATTACTGGACACTGATGAAGGGTGACTGGCCTGGGACATTGATCTTGTGAATGAGTCAGTCAACCGCACCAAATGTCCTTGTCCATTAAAAATGATGTCATCATGAAACAGGTGCTGATGGTTAAAAGACAGCCCTTAAATTAATGGGACCAGCACTTCTGCAAGCTTATATTTTTAGATAAAAAGGCTACTGTGTGATTGTGATTGTACGTGCCTGCATGTACATGCAAGTGTATAAAGATTGACAATAGATGTGAATATGCCGGTGTGACGAGTTCTGATCTGCCAGGTTCAGACAGGATCCAAGATGATAGAGAATAACTGAGAGAGACAGAGAGAGAGAGAGAGAGAGAGAGAGAATTGTAAGAAGGAATGGAGGCCTGTGGTTTGATGATACTCAACTCCCAGCGCTGGTAGCAATCTTAGGAGTGACGGTGAATCTGGATGCACCATTGCAGCAAGATGAGTCTGTCAGAATGCACAATAGATGGAGATTGATTGGAACGAGGCATTTTGTCTGCAGGACAAACTCTCAACTTCAAGTCATAATTCAGGAAAGCTCACATGCAGAGGTGGACTGCAGGCAAGGGCCATGTCACTGCGGTGCTGGATAAGCAGGGAGTGGGGCAGGAATATCCGGCTCACGTTGACTTTGGCTGAACTCTACGTGGGAAAATGGACATGTCATGGACTCTAGAGCCACCATGAGACAAGATGTTTGAGAAGAAGAACGGAAGAGAGGAAAAGGTGTGAATGGGTGAAGGAAGAAGATAGTGAACCAGCATGGTGACATTAGCAGTGTGTGTGTGCATGTATGTGTGGCGCACATGTGCCTGTAGGATTGTGTGTTTGTGTGTTTGAGAGAGAAAGGAACGGGGGACCTTTTGGCTGGACACAACCTGGTGCGGGCTCAGTTTGTATTTTCACCGTTTAAGGGAGGAGAAAGACTCCCTCTGGCTGGACTTTATTCTGAGTGTGCAACTTTCCACTGACACACATTTCTCAGGCCTGGCAGGTTAGGGAAAATGGGGGCACATTCTGTTGTGACACGCATTGCAGGTTTATAGAGAGCTCCAACATTTAGCAGATGAACAGACAAACAAAATGGAGTCTGTAAACACAGCAGTAAATGGGACCAGTGGAGGAGGCCAGACTCAATGAAGAGGGATAACAAACATTAGAAGATATTAATGGTGCTATGTGCAGCCTTTTAACACCAATTAATCATTACCACATTGACTTTGAGACATTAGTATCATTACCGTGAACAAATGAGACCATCGGTGAGCCTCTACTACACTGCATTTTACATAATGCGCCACCAGGTCGGATTTTGTGCTGGTATCTGTTGGTGTGCTTTATAACACAAAGGGAGATTGCTTTAAGGCACAGGACAGGAAACGGTTTCAACTTGACATTAGCTTACCTCATCAGAATGAGTGTTCGCTGTGATCAAAGGCTGTTATTGGCTCTTATCCTTCATCTTGCTCTTCAAAACAAACACACAGAACGACGCTGGGGAACGGGGGCCAAATAGCAACATCCTCTTTGTGACAGGACACAATGCAGTTTATGGGAAACGTAGTCTTAAGTTTGAAAAACACAAAACGCTACACATAGCACCTTTAAAATGGATCCCAAGGCTTTGTGCATTGGTAGCACCACAGCATGGTTGATGTTGGCACTATTTTCAGCACTGTACTTATTGAGTTTCAGGCAAAACCTTCCCTTGCCCATTGATAGCTACAGGCTTTGCATCTGCCTCTCTCCTTGTCCGTCTGAACCCTTTTGATTACCTCTCTATCTCTCGCCATCCCTTCATCCAACAAGCCAATCATGGGACTTCATTCCACTTGTGTGTTGATAGCTGCCATGGAGACACAGGGCGGGGCAGCTGCACTGAAGTGGTGTTTTTCCGTAGTGAAACACAACCACAAATACACAAACACACACACACACACACACACACACACACACAGATTCCCTGAAGACTGTGGTTGGTGAAGAGCTTATTTGTGACCTCATTTCTCCATGTTTGGCTTAGACAATGTCTTCAGCCACTCTGTAATAACTTCACAGATATGAGTAGTTTTGGGGTAGTGTCTGTCTTTGTGTTCAACCATGTGAAGAGGTCTTGCTACTATAGTCACATTGACAGAGCACACAGGCTTACAGTAATTTCATGTTGTGGTGAAAATGTGTCACTGCTGAATCCTAAACATTTCATTAACGAGCTTTCATCGTAATCAAATACACTCATTCACACAGTTACGCACAGGCACACACCTCCCAAACACATCCACACAATCACACAAATAGCATGCAAGGACACCTTCTTTGGATTATGTGGATTTTCAAACTGAATTTGAGATATTACGCCTGCATGTCCCAGACACACACACACACACAGGTTAATTATAAAGGGAGAAATCCTTTTGATGTCCCTCAGCCCAGGACCTGGACCAGTGGCGGCTGGTGCATTTTTCTCCAGGGGGGGCTATACCAAAAATCAAACAAACATGTACTAAGGTATCATCAGTGTATTTAAATAAATGAAAAGGCCTTTATTTGTATTTGCTGAGCTGAATGAACATTTATTGTAATGAAACGTGCTTAAAGTAAGTTAAGGTACTTCAGTTAGTGCAAATTCTTTATAATAATTATCTTTTATACTACAATATGTAATGGTGAAAGACTAAAGTAACCGAAAAGTGCCTCGATAAGTGCAACAGAAATCTGACAGCACAGAACCCTGAGACAATGGCAGAAAATTATGAACACAATAAGACCTAATAGAAAATAACATTTAAGAAAAAAATTAATTAATATGGTATTACATTTGAAATACCCAGTGCCATCAAAACACTGAGTGAACTGGCCCAAAGCTATATGACTTTGCCACCTTGTGGCTTAAACCTTTTTGTACATAAATTTTGCCCTTCTCTCCTTGAGAGATGCACATTTCTCAATGACTCTATGGCACCACAGAACTTGACACAGTTTATTTTAGACAGGATGTGCCTGTTTTTGTCAACCTCTTCATTATATTTACAGATCCCTATTCTGCAGCCTTCATCAAGCTGAGCAGCTATGTTTACTTTCCCAAACATTAGCTTTTGATTTTTCTGATATGTGGTTTAAATCATTCAAACCTGTCTGAATCCATGCTGGGTCTGAGACCTGTCGTTTGAAAAAGGATGCAGGGAAAGCAAAATAAAGCATTGGTGTCACTACATACAATTAGCCAAGCCTTCCTACTAAACCAGCTCCTTGAAAACGACCGAGTATATTGTCTCATTCTGGCGCATTTTATGTCAGATGTACCACGAGCCACTCGCTCTCTGCTGCCAACCAGTGGTTGGTGGTGTGTAAATCAGCAGCATTCAGATAAATGCTGTTTGTACATGCGCAGCGCCTATCTCTTGTATTGAGAGGAGCGAACTGCGCATGTACAACTTATAACGAGAGTCAATGGGCAAAGATTTTTGTGCCCCAGGCCGGAAATACGTGACCTAGCAGTAACTTTAGACAACGTAGAACAATTTGAATCTACATTTTATTGCAGATTATACATTCTACTCACTAACTATATAATATTTACGTCGCTCATTTAAAAAAAAAAAAAAGAAAGTAATTTTTAAAGTCTTATTCAATGAAGTCTAGGATGTGGGGAGTGGTGGGGCAGCGCCCTAGCGCCCTCTATTGGCCAGCCGCCACTGACCTGGACTGTTAATGTTAAATGTTAAAACATTTATTGTTGGCACTTTCCCGTTTTCTCTGTTGAAGAATCATGCTTTAATGGACAAATTATAGTTAATATTCTTTTAGGCTACATAAAACGGCAACTGCTTTTGTGAAGGTTTGCTTAGATGGTAGATGGTGTAGAATACAGATCTGAGTGGGGTAAAATCTATACACTTTCATGTATATGTACCAATTTGAAGATTTAAAAAATACTCATTGTCATCCAACATTAAGATGTAATTGATTTTATTTTCATTGAACTCATTGAAACTCATTGGTGTTTGTATTTTACCTGGCATATATCTAAGCTTCAAACGCAACATTCAACATAGCCTACATACCTTTTCACCAATGCCTATCAACACAATACAGATAGTCTTCACAGTACAGAGGTCTCTTCTACAATACACACAAAGCCTCAACCAAGGAAAGGTGAATGTCAGCATAGTCATTACTTGCAATGGAAGAAAGTTGAAATAAATCAGACTGGCTATTTATCTAGTATACAGGTGTGACAGTGTTTGGCTTGACAGAAATTTAAGGATCATTAGGCTTGGGCAGTCATGGTCATGTTACAGTAGTAATGCTTAGGCAGCTGTGGCAAAGCCGACACGGTTGTTGGTGCGGTCGTAGACGGAGTAGTACTCCCTGAGGAAGACGTCTCCAAAGATCCACAGGGGTTGGCCATCCTGAGAGGGCAGGTAGGTGGGAGTGATGCCCACCGAGCAGAACTGGTATCCATTCTCGTAGTGCTGTAGGTGGAAGCAGAAGAGACATGTACAAAACATAGTGCACGTACACACACACACACACACACACACACACACACACAAATACATGCTCATGCTACACATACACTTACCTGAATGATGTAAGCAGAGGGAGGCAGGGGGAAGGCAATGCCACTGATGACAAAGGTGAGAGTTGGCAGGTTCTGCATCTGGTTGCAGTTCACCATATACTAGAGAACAACACAACAAATAGATATGAGATAGGACCACTACTGTGCATATGATGACTCTTACTGGTCCAGTTTGTTCATTGTGCCATTATTAACCCCATCAAAAATGTGCTCTCTGTCCTTGACGTCTGTTGTTTATATTGATGCAATCTGAGGACACAGCTGGATCCTTGTTCATAAGGAATAATACCGGTGATCCTTTTTTTTATACTACGTTTACTGTGCTTAATTACTTTCTTTAACTAGCAGAGAATGGAAGCCATTTTAAATTGCTTACTAGTCTGGGATATACAGGTATAATAACTTCTGAAATTCAGAGTGTTCGAAGAATGTGTGTGTGTGTGTGTGTGTGTGTGTGTGTGTGTGTGTGTGTGTGTGTGTGTGTGTGCATGTGTGCATGTGTGTGTGTCTTACCATTCCATACTGGTTCCGTTGGGCTCCAATAGCTTGCATGATGGATCCCAGGACCTGCCCTGGGGCCGTCAGCGTGGAGGTTCCAGTGTCCACAATGGACTGGCAGCCCTGGGAGCACCAGCCTGTCTCATGGCCATTGATCTGGAATCTGCAGGGCACCAAACATGTTATATCAGTTAGAACGTTTTTTTTTGTTCTCTCAAATTTATATTAGGACACAGAATGATGGATTGGACTGAAAGAAACAAATAAATAGAAATATCTAAGCAATCACTCATCAAGGCAATACACCGCAATGGTAATCAAGCAGTCATCAAACAGTTCAGTGGACGTTTGGTCGGCGTTTGGATAGAATTCTCCTGCAGAAATTGTTGAGGTTTAAGAGGCTCAGACCCTTCAACGCCGATCTGCCAGTAGGTCTCAGAGGTGACGGGGGTCCAGTAGAGCTCGCCCTGGTACATGCTGGTGTCCACTCCTCCAAAAGACAGCATACTGCCCTGCTGTCCTCCCCTGGCCAAGACAACACACCACAACTTAGCTCCCAGCTCGCTGTGTTGAAGAAGCTGTTTTGTGCTAGCAAACGCGGATATGATAGCTGTAAAATATATGTCTTATATGTGGTATATGATTTACTTGATAGCAATACCTGGACAGGTAGAAAGCGAAGATGTCGGCCTGCAGCAGGTTCTGGTTGATCATGTTGTCCATGACGGGTGTCTCTCCTCCAGCTGAGATGCTTGGGTAGGACAGGCCGAGGATGCCGTCAAACTTGGCCACCACAAAGTTCTGACCTGGCTCGTTTGTGCTCAGACCAATCTCCTGGTTGGAAATCACAATATTGCCAACCTACAAGGGATACATCACAAAGCAATATAATAAGTGAAGTGCTGGTATTGTACTGGTGTACTATTAATGTACTATACTTTACTAACATTAGGCGTATTCAAGCTATAGTCTAGCGAAGACAGGTAGGATGCCTCCATTGGTGAATGCCTGTTAGGACTGCATACTACTAGCAAAGTATCACAACACCACAATTAAAATGTGTGTGATACCAAAGATTCTCTCAAGGTCTCTTTTGTCTAAAATTGTATGGTCCTTACATTTTTATTATCTTTTCAAAACTAGTTAAAGACATTCTAAGCTTTCATCTAAAAATAAGTGTTTTTAGTACTGGTGTCACCACTTTGGCATGGTATTGTGATATTACTTGATATTATGATATTTGGTCTGGTATGGTATTGTAGGGTAAAACTCTAGTATTGTGACAACCCTAATCCAATGAGGTTTATTTTGCTCTTGAAGATATAATTCATGAGTTAGTTGGTGGTTAGACTCACGGTGACAGTGTCATATCCAAAGGTTCCATAGAGGCTTCCGGCTCCGTAGGGCAGGTAGAAAGTCTTACCATTGGCAGAGTAGGTGGAGGACTGCTTGGGGTTGAACTTCTTGTGCGTGTCTGGAAATGGAATAGATCAGGATTATCTCTGGAGGCGGTGCCTTGTGAACATGTCTTTATGTCTGCAGAGCCTTTTGACATTACGATAATTCATGTGATTATCAGAAATCAAGTACTCAACTCTACATGGTGGCCAATGTTCCCCAAAGACCAAGCTTAGTGGCTGGAATTAGCTTAGGATGTAAAAAGCTCTTTATATGTGAATGTGCTCTGAAGGAAGTGACAGATGATGCGGGAGTTTTTCCTTGCCCTCATGAGGGTCCAAGGTTGGGGCGTCATTTATTGTATTGTACTGTTAGTGAAGACTGTAACTCATATTAAGGGCTATACAAATAAACTTGACTCGACCTTATTTGTTGGTTTGTGCCACTGTCATATAGATACTGGTTTGTACTCACTGCAGGCCTGAGTGTTGCAGTAGACAGAGTCCACCCACAGGTTGGCAGAGCCGGTGTCAAACAGCACCTGGAAGGACTGGGGGGGTGTTCCAATGCTGATGGCGCCATAGTAGGTGGTCTGGGGAACACATTGGTTAGAGGTACAGACAGTGAGGAGCAAGGAAAAAAGATTACTCCTTTTATATTGCTTTGATTAACTTCAATCTGTCCTACCCTGACGTCCCACCCAACTATATCCTACTTCTCATGCTTGCATAGCTACACCGGAACTCCTATATGTTTTTTTGTGTGCAAAATTTCCCCAAAATAAAGCAATAGATAGCCAACCCCATAAGTCTATTATTACCCTAATGGAAATTCAGTTTGTATATGAAAGTAAACTGGTGTAATGGCTTTAAACAGGGATTTCTTACATCAGCGTAGTTATTGATGTACATGTAGCTGGAGCCTTCAAACTCAGTGGGCTGGTACTTGAGAGCTGGATCCTGGTAGGGCAGGTGGATTCCTTGCTCTCTCAGGGCCTCACGCATGGACTTGTTCTTCACCAGAGGGATCCTGGGTGTTGAGGAAACAAACATGCAACAAATCATTACTTCCCATGGCTCTCCATGACATTTGCTTTAACAGTGGGATCAGGGGATCTTGCAAAGTCAGAGACTTTAATTTTTGTTCTCAGAAAGAAAGAGTGTATTCAAGGCAAAACAGAAGTAGAGAAAGAGGTTCCTTACTTGACAATTCCCTCGGCGAGCACCGCACAGACCAGAACAACAACAAGACACTTCATGATCCCTGCTGTACACTCAGCACTCCTGGACAGGTACGCTTCAACTTGGAGCAGAGCAGGCCTTTTATACAAGTGGTCAGCCCCAGTATCAGCCAGACCCTTATCAAAAATCTACTCCTATCAGTTGAGACGGGGTGACCCTCAACGCCTTTTTCATTCACCCTACTGTTATTCAGTATCCAACTTCCTTTCTTTGATAGCGGGAATCAGCAAACACACCCAGACTCTTAATAAAACACATTATAGAATAATAATATGATAAGATGTTAATTAGTGAAGGGAAACTTTGGTTGTCCTTATCCTTGTATGGAAAAATCTATTGTGTATATTAAATAATTCATGTATGAGTACTTTAAGTAAAGTACTTACTTAGCGCTTATTTAAGATGCCATGGTCAAGCACCTAGAGATAAATGTTGCTCTTGCTGCGTGAAAACCTTGTGTCACCGTTTAAAAATCATTAAAAAATACACTGGAGTCAATTGGCTTAATAAAGCTCTGAAGATAGTAAACCTGTCTCCTCTCAACATGAGGGTGAACATTTTTCAAAAATAGATGTTATATATGTTAGTATAGATTAAAGAATTTGAGTTTATAATTTGAATTTACAGTCCCTAGTATTTACTAATAAGAGATTTACGTTCTGTCTGGATAAAATAATCTGGCATAAGCATGCAGACAAAAACAACATTTTGTTCAGTTAGATATACATATCAACACCAAGGTCAAGCCTAACAATGTGTTTGCTTTTGTAATTTTCCACAAATGGAAAATGGATGTGTTATATCTTGGTTTTATCAGTAGCACCTTGAGCAAACAGTTCTATTAAGACTTTCTGTATAGCTCAGCAATTATAACTTTTAATAGTGTTTATATAAGATAGTTGTATTTAATATTCTATTTTCACTATATTAGAATTGGATTTGGTGTTTTGAGTCCTTTTATTTTATTAATTATATAGTTTCATGACATGCAGTTGTAAATAAATGTCGATTCTGCCCATTAATTGATTTTATTCTGTGAACTAGAGTAATGGACCCGTGGCTGATTACACTGGATGATATAGACTTAAAACCAGATAATGTAGCAATCAATTAATATAATAATAACCACCCGTTCTCCCCCTAATATCTCCTGTATGATCATCAGGTCTCCCTTTCCCAGTACTGTTTGTCTGTGAGTAGCGCCTTATTGTATTGTACATTGTACAATATTGTACATTATTATATACCAGTAGTATGGCAGGGGCATGGGGCGAGTTTTTGTGCTTGGAAATTGCACTCTGATAACTATGATGACTTTTTCATGACCCACTTGTTTCTGCTTTTAGTTGCATCAGCATGTTCTAACTTGCTCCATGTGACCAATGACTTTGTGTGGATAGGGTCCTGTATGGCATGACCCACGGTGTGATGCAGGCTGCAAACATCCATAGGTAATGTGTGGAGTGTCCTTTCCTCTGTAGGAAAGCTGCAATGCAGCATTTCCTTCTGAGTTCCACACATCGAGAACTGACTGCTGTAGAGCCGACAGCCTGCTGAAACTAATGAGGCAAAGATGACATAAAACCTAATCAATGTTTTGGAATGCCACAGCTCATTTCAGAGTCCTATACGTCTCTGCTGTAGGGTGCTGGTGCAGTAAATGGAAGTTCAGAAACTCTGGCGCAAGATGCTCATGGTAATTCACCTCCAACTCCATATATGACGTCAATAGCTTATGTAAGCTAAAATTGACCAAAGTTCGTTTGAAATATATATTTTTTTCTTCGTTATATTTCTGTCCCGTTGTATTATTCAGCTCTATTGACGTTAAATGGTCATCAAAGGGAGTCTATAGGTCAGAACTTGTGTCAGAACTTGCCACTGTGAATCGTTCCTAGTGGATAGAGGATGTGGCTGTTTGTGTGTAGTGCATGAGGCAAAACCCAGATAGACATTGGCAGGCCATAAGTCAGAGCAGGCCTCCCCATGCCAGGACCAGGGCTCACTGTGTGGGCATAAATCACTGAGAAGTTTCCCTCTGATGGAACAGGCATAGATATCGGTGGATGTTCTTGTGTAGAATATGCTGTGAATATAATGTCTCACATGTATTTCCAGGCCAGCTCATGACATCAGCTTGGAGGAGTTTGATGATGAAGATCTCTCAGAAATCACAGACGACTGTGGGATTGGACTCAACTATGACTCTGATCCATATGAGAAGGTGAGACTCTCTTTTGTTTCATTTTTTTGTCTCTTTTACTTTTTCTTGCACCCTCTCTTGTTTTTGTCTTGTGTATATGCGTGCGCACACACACACACACACAAGTATCTCTGTAGCCTCTGGCTTTCATTTACACCTGGCTTGCCAGCATTGCAGTCATTACATTAGTGACTATCAGCTTAAAGTCCCAGCCATACATATCATAATCAACATGAGTTCACAGCTTTGCTGGATTGGAGCAGAGTGGAGCACCCTGTGTACTCAGGTACACTCCTACTGATAATCCCCTTTACCCAGGGATCATACATATATCTAAGGAAACAGTATAGACTCACTCAACACCTCATTTTGCTGGCAGCATGTAACACAAAACCCTTCCAGCACTTCCACTAAACATCTTATTAAAGTGACTGTGTTATAAAGTATATGAAAATATTTGAGTCATTAGCTGTATTATCCCACATGTCCCACCAGCTTAGACCTAAATTACACTATTTCTAAAAACTATCATCTCATCTCTCATCTCTCATCTCTCTCTCTCTCTCTCTCTCTCTCTCTCTCTCTCTCTCTCTCTCTCTCTCTCGCCATCCTGTGGGATGTAAATGTTTTATGCTTGTGGCTTGGAGCCATGGCTGCAGCAGAGGGTGGGTGACCCAGTGCAGTTTGCTGCTATGCAGAGACAACCTCCTTCCCTCCCTCCGTCTTTCCCTCCCACCCTCCCTTCACTGTCTTCCCTTCCCTCCCTGCTATGCAGAACGTTGCTCGGAGACAGAGCTCAGATTCCCTCCTCCTTCGTTCTCGTTCGCTACCTCTTTCCTCCCCATCCTGCTCTTCAGCCCTCACCCAGCTCCCCTTCCCTGACTCTCTCTCTCTCTCTCCACCTTCTTTCTCCCTCTCACTTCTCTGCTGAGATGATTAGAAACTAGGGATTTAGCTAAGAGAGGGTTGGTTACTCGGGTTAAGCTCATGACATAAATCTGTGCTTGATATTTTGCTTCCTCCACATTAATTCAACAAAAGAGAGAAGAACCAAGCTACAGTCATGATTGAAAGTTTGTGAACCCCCTTGTGCAATAACAGAAATTTTTACCATTATTTAATCAAAATTAGCCCTTTCTTAACTGAAATAAAGGATCTGTATTTGCCAATTTTATATGTTTTTTATAGGAAATGTTACATGCAGTAAATTGAAAATAGTTTAAAGGGAATGTGCAAAAAGAGGTGAACCTCCTCTTGTATTAGTTAAATCAAGTAGGTAACTAGAATGAGGTAGGTATTTGAACCACCTTTGAACCATTCAAATGTCAGATCCTTGGGGAGTTTGCATGGCACTCCCATAAATACAGGATGGAAACCTGGTCATGGTGTTGGTAGTGTTACCCATGTAGGGGAAAGAAAAACACTATGCTGTGATCTAAGGAGACCTCAGGGGACCTCGGGAAGAGAGTAGTGAGTCTGCATCAGTGTGGGGAAGGTTATAAAGAATAACAGAATAACATCCAGAGAACTACAAGCACTAAGAACACTAACTAGAAATGACTTTCACACAAGAGTAGCCAGGAAGAAGCGTCTACTGTCTAAAAAGAAAAAAGATACCTACCTCAAGTTTGCTGGAAACGACCTAGACAAAGTATATTTCTGGAAGTCTGTTCACTGGACAGATGAGTCCGAAATTGAACTGTTGGTTGAATTGCTGCTAAAGGACAGGCCACAAGTAATTGGTTGAAGGAGTTCACAGAGTGATACACTGCACACAGGGATATCTTGTTAAGTAAAACAAGATACAACCAGCCCCTACCAGCCCCTATAGGGTTCACAATCTTTCAAGCATGACTGTATATTTCCACGATGGATACTAGCAAAGCTGTTCTTTTAAAGCTTTGTTACTTTTGCGTATTGTGTGAAAGATTTTTTATATGCCAAAGGGGTCATAGTAAAACATCAGTAAAAGCATCAGTGTGCTCTCTCTCTCACTCTACTACCCCCTTCACCCCCCTCCACACACACACACACACACACACACACACACACACACACACATACACAAACATACACCCACAGAGGCCCTGGCTGCTCACTTCACAGACAAGGAAGCACAGAGCAGAGACACATTGTTAGATTACATTACTGCCCAGAGGAAGTAATCCTGCTGACGTGGGACGGACACACACACACACACACACTGGATTATAGAGCATAGACACAGACCAAGGGGGCCCTCTGTGTGTGTGTGTGTGTGTGTGTGCATGACAGACAGACAGAGATCCATGTGCATGCCATTTCACATGCATTTGATCAAGCATTCATCAGTAGGGTGGATGACACTTTGTCAGGTCGTCATCAGCAGTTACCCCTCCCTCACGCGGTGCACTGCAGTCTCTTTCTGTGCGATAACAGATGATGAGAGTGGCTTTGGGTTTTTATGTCAGCATGATTCGTTCATATCGGACAGCACGTCTTTGATGTTTAGGACGAACAGCCAATCTAAACAGTCGGATTATCCTCCGGCCCCAATCCCCAGCTCTGATTAATTCCCATTCGTTACGGGGTTCAGGTCTTAATCTGCGTAACCCTTTTAGATCAGTGCTTAACCTTTGTGACATGCCCACACAGATACACACCAACAGCACACAAACAAACCCTCACGTGCACACACACACGACAACGCATGTGCATACAGTAACCGCCTCACACACACTTTAAACTGGCTCATTATGTCATGTGTTACATTTTTTTTTTTGGATCATTTTATTTCCCAGAGCCAAAGACAGGCAATTAGAGATTATTCACATGGAGTTGTTAACAGTGTCTGCTTTTCCATCTCTGAGAAGGTCTAATTGCTGGCTAAATGTCACAATGTTATAGTAGTACTGGCTCAGGCTGTCCTACTATCTGTCATGCCATTGGAGCGGTTTTCAAGCGTGTGATGTATTTTTTCTGTGACCTTTTATTCTTTTTTAACCCAGCATATCAACATAACACGGACAGAAAAGACTGCAACTGTATTATTCCTCTGGGAGTCTCTCTCTCTCTCTCTCGCTCTCTCTCTCTCTCTCTCACACACACACACACACCCTGCTGCCTTCTGCCTCCTCTTCACCATCTCGCCCCTGATTCTCCACTTCCCCTTCTTGCTCTAATATCCATCTCTGTCTTCCCCTGAGCCCTGATTGAACACCATTCGCACATGCATTATTCAAGATGCAACAGAGCGATGGTGTCTGCGTCTCAGCTGTGGCACTTCTCTGGGCTTAGATTTACAGAAATCATTGACAGATGGAGGCCATTTATTCCGGCCATCAGTCACGATCAGGTGGTCTCGATCAATAGTAAGCCAATTAACATTTTATATCCAGACAAACACATGCACACAGGCATTTTAACCGTATCTTCATGAAACAAATGCGAGCTACACACACTCGTGATGATGGCGATCCCGTAGGCATGTCTGCTTCTTCTCCTTTGTGCATTTACTGAAAGTCAATCTAGATAGAAGCTAAATGCAAAAAACATAGATGTATGTTATTAGATGTAAAAGAATATAGTAAGACCCTCTCCCTTTTTCTGCTGCTGTTATTATGATCACAGTACTACTAAAGCGTTCTGCAATAGCACTAGGACTAATGGCTTTGCAGCTGTAAATGGAGCCTGACTATGTACCACTTAGCAGGTGTATCCCCAAATTCATAAAGTGACCCACTCCGAAACACAGCAGCCAAAACAACCGGATGCCAAATGATCTCAGCCTAAATCCTAAGCCAAGACTAGCCACAGCTAACATTACATTCATGGTCATTCAAAAACCCTTATATTTTACAGTGTCTCTGTGGGGATTCTGGGCAGCTCTCCTTATGTTTATAACAGTTGCACTACACTCTCTTCTTTCTGTTGTCCAGTTCCCTGTTGGATCTTGAAAACCTAATTCTCAGCCTCCTTGCCGTCCTCTTCACTCCCAGCAGTCTTCAGCTATGCAAAGCCCTGCAGCTGCTTTTCACTTGACGTCTATATCCTCATTTCTCCCTCCTCTGCCCAGTGCTTTCCTCTGTCAGCTGGCCCCAGTGTTCTACCAAAGCAGCTTCTCCTCCCACTGCTGAAGCAGTGCTATGCAGTCATTGATGAGCTGCCGTCTCGCTGTCTTCTGATCTGCAGTAGAGTTAATAACTATAGCATTAGCCATGCTGAACAAGCCTTCGCTCTGCTAATTAGAGATCAAACGGCTGCTCTGCCTTCTTCTCTTCCAGTGTTTCCTGACAAACTGGTTCAGGGTCGCTGAACTAGTGAGCTCACTTTGTAAAGCAGAAAGTGATGCATAAGTTAATACTTGTAAGGACAGCTATTGAGTGTATATGTGAATAATACATGAGTGTGTGTGTGTGTGTGTCAGAGTACATGATGTGTATGAGTTCAGACTAATTTCATTTCCATCGAATGCAGTTCTTCTCTCCTATCCTTGTTAGGGTGTGCGAGGGTGACGCTCATTCACAACACCTCTCCTGTCGGCAGAGGAGAGTGCTTGCGTAAGTCTGCTGAGTGAGAGAGGAGGGACAGTCACGGGACTGTATGGGGTGTCCTTGGGAACTGGAGACCGTGGAGATCGATCCTCACCAGGAGACAACTCTTATTTATAGTCTCTGTTTTTCTCCCTGCTTGTCTGTCTGTCAGGCGGCCTGGCTAAACGATGTCTCATCACAGTGGAGATTCTTCTCTCAGACAGATGTGGCTTTTTCGTGTTGATGCATCTCAGGCTGTTTGCACTGTCAAGGAATTATAGGTGTCACATGCCCCAAATGATGTATTACAATGGGTCAGCGGGAGAATGTTACAAGACTAGATTTTGAACTGAGTATCTAGTTACAGATAATGATAGATCACAAGGCATCTCATCACACACCGACGCATGACTCATTATGATAACTTCAGCATCAACAATAAAAGCACTGGGAGGTATTCTGGTTGTGTATTCTGGTTGGTGTGCATATGTGTATAGATTGAATGTTGATTTCTGTTGCCATGGCATTAGGAGGCTTTACCAGGCATCAGCAGTATTGTGCCAGCGTTGAGGCCTCCATTATAAGACAGAGAAACTGCTGCGCTGTTCAAAATGCAAAGCGTTGTGCTCGCGCTGTCAGCAGGCCTGAGGCAATATTGGTGTGATGTAGCTGTTTGCTCATATTTTAGCCTCCATAGAGATGAATAATGGTAACAGAACCTAAGGACTATTGGTGTGATTGTCATATACTGTAGTAAATCTATACAACTTCTCTATATGAGTGACTGTGCCGTACAGTAGGAAGTCAAATTCTGTCTCTTTCCTGTGCTGGGTGTGTGATGAAAAGCATCTGTTGCAGAATACAATGGGCTTTAAAACGTCATGAGAACCACTCCATCAATACATCTTTTATCTGTCTGTCGGATATAAAGGCTTCTCTCTCACACACACACACACACACACACACAAACATACAGATGCATGAATGCCCAATTTCTGTGGACGCACCCACACTCATGCAGGTGTGGTTTAAGACTTTAAAATCATTTAGTGCACCACTTTCCTGTAAACCAGCTGAAACCTGAGAGGTGTTATTGATCCACTCTCATTTCACTGCCCACTGCTTTCTTTCATCTTTGTCTTGCACACACACACTTCTTTCTCTTCTGACCAGTCCACCTCCAACGCCACTCCATTCTTCTACTCTCTGCATGGTTTCTCCGGGGTAAGCTGGTATTAAGTGTCTTTTCTGTTTCCTGCTTTTCACCTTTATCCTCTCCCAGTGAGGTCTAAAACACTGCTGAAGGCTACACAGCTTCACTGTCTCCTGTACACACACACACAGACACATGCATGTGTAGGAGTACAACCACACACACACACACACACACACACACACACAAAACCTGAGGCTGGAGAAAGTAAGACATCAGCAGAATGTACTCTGACTGTTTATATGCACTCAGAGTGGGTAAGTCACCTGAGGACTAGCCTATTGCAGTACTCTCCTCGTTCTCTAGTTCTGTTCTTGGTAAAGCTTTTGAATGAAAAGAGAGGTAAACGATAGATGTAACATAGGGTGTTTCTTGTTTTGAGTTGTCTCACTACCCCGTTTCTCCTCTGCTGTCAGAACTAAAGATGCGTCAGTGGCGTGGCTATGCTTTATAATCTGCTGACAAAGTGTAAAACCAGAGAACGTCCTTATATTTTCTGCCTGGCATTGCACACCAATGTCCACCATTTCTAACTCTCTCTCACTCTACCTCTCTCTTCCCCCCCCCCCCCCATCAGGACTCTCTTATTCTGGAGAAGAATGAGATGCACCACCCAGTCTGCTCGTTCCAGGACGATTTTCAGGAGTTTGAGATGATTGACGACGACGATGAGGAAGATGAGGAGGAGGACTCAGAAGAGGAGCTTGACCCTGATGGACCTCCTTCCCCCTCAGCCTCCCCTCCTCTCTCCCCTACCCTTGGCACTCTAAAGAGCAGACCCACTACACTGAACCTCACCACTGCTGTGTCACAGGTAAGAAGCCTGTAACAACCCCTAAACACACAGTAGAGACAGATAATGTCGATGTACGTGTCCCATACCAGTTTGTTAAATGTCTCCCTCTCTGTTCTCGCCAGGATTCACTGAACAACAACAGCAGTCCATCCCCAAAGAAAGGAAGCTGGCAGGACTCCCTACGCAACCCTGCCTCGCAAGGTGAGGCCATGATTAGTTATTGTCACCCACAATTGATGGGGACTATGGATTAGTCTTTGTCCATTTGTCCATTTGTTTGTTTGTTTGTTCATTTGTCTGTCCATCACACACGATACCTCAGACACCACCGATCGGACTTTGGTGAAGCTTGGACTAATGACCGTCTGAGTTCTGGTATTTTTAATATTAGCTGATTAGCCCAAGGACCTGTATCATTTGGTTGTTCATCCATATGTCATGTGCGATATCTTTCTCAAGGGAGAAATATCTCGCAATATCTCAGACAACACTGATTGAAATTTTGATCCATTCACTCCACTGCGTTCAGGCATTGTCAAAATTACACTGATAGGCCCAAGGGGGGCACTACAATTACATTTTCATTAGTTACCAGTCATGTCTTCCACACCGCAAGTTTGAATGATATGACAAATTTGGTGCACATAGCCAGCCACCATATTGGATTTAATAGGATTTTGAGTTTCTTGAAAAACAGTTTTCCCCCAAAGCCTTTTTCATTTATTTCATTATTTACTGATTGGTCCGAAGGGGACTGCATCATTTGTGGGGGACAACATGTTTACTGTTGCCTTGTTTAGAAAGAAGCTCAGCTACTGCAAGTAGTGAACACAACACACAATTAGAAAATACATTTCTACTCTGCTTTCAGGCCGTCTGTCCCCAACCCACTCATGTCTGGAGGATGGCAGCCATGTGACAGGCCAGTGCACAGCCTCTCCAGTCTCCCAAGCACCAGGGTCCCAGAGCAAAGGTACTCCCCCAAAACAGGCAGGGGAGGGCGGGCATCCCCAGTCCCCTCACAGGCCCCTCCTCTGCGACATGGAGGGCAACAGGCGAGAGAGGCCCGAATACGGTAACAAAATGGCCGACCCTCCAAGTTCAGAGCTCATCCCATTAGTATGAGTGTAGTTTCGTGATGTGACGTGAAGTAAAGTGATGTGATGTGAATTAGACCTGACTAATAATATAGAAGTTCAGCAAAATATTATTGTGTTGAATCTCCCAAAACAATTTGAAACATTCTACTTTATGGAAGCAAATTATCGTATTTGTAATGGAGGATAATTTGCTGAACTCTATATCTACAATATGTTCTTGTTCATCCTCCATCCTTCCTCATGTGACTATGCACTTAAGTGAACTTGCCTCCTCAATCTCTTCTCTCTCTTACTGCACACTGACTCTCTCTTTATTCATTACTCTCTCATTCACTTTCTTTTTATCCTCTTGCTCTCATTATACTACCTTCTCTGGTTCTGTCTTTCCTTCACAACTCTCTTGACGTGTTTCCTTTCTCCTTGTGCCTTCACTCCATCCTCTACTTGGTCATCCCCTATTCCCATTCCCTCATCCCCTTTCTGTTTCTCCACACCTTTTTTTCTCGCAGGTTCTTTTGGTCAACATAAGTCCCACCCATGCTCTGGTGATGTCACTGAGCCCAAGGCTGACCCTCCCATCCAAACGACCAGAGTACCTTCTGTAGACGAACACTCCCAGTGTTCTGACACAGAGGTGGACCATGATCTCAACAGCGACCACAACCACAAACATTCATACCGGCGTGCCAACGACACCTACACAGTCACCAGCGAGTCAGGTTTGGAACCGGAGAATGACCTAGACCCAGATGGCACCAGTCACTGCTTGTCATCCACTGCACCCATCGGGGGTAACGACGGTGCCGACACGCCTTTCTCTGATGAGGAGCTGGAGAAGGACTTCGAGGTGGAGTTCATGTGCAAGGAGACCTATGATATGGTGTGTAGGGAGAATCAGGGGTCATCATATGTGGAATTCCCCTCCATTGAGCCCTCCGAGCTCGCCTCCTTCTCCAGCTATGTGTCCTCCAGTCGCTCTGATACTCTCGACCAGTCCAACAGTTCAGATAACGCAGCCAATGACACAGCAGCTAATGACTCCACCTCTCCATCCTCAGACCCGGGGATCGCAGATATGAATACCAAGCAGGGTTATGTGACTTCAGACCAGGACCAGGACCTGAGCTCTCCAGGATTTGACTCTGACATCGAGGGGGAGCTGGAGGCAGCATTTGCCTGTGGAGGTCCTCTGGTCTCAAACATGATCTCCTCCATCTCAGAGACAGAGTTAGACCTGACCAGTGACGACAGTAGCAGTGGACGCTCTTCTCACCTCACCAACTCCATTGAGGAGGCCAGCTCGCCTACATCAGACCAGGAACTGGACCCAGACACAGAATTAGAACAGGACAGTGGCATCGTTGGATTTAAAGTTTCTCTGCTTTTAGGCCAGCCTGACCCAATCAAGGAAGGGTCTTCTCTACCCTCTCCATCACCCTTACCCTCCCCCACCCTGGCTACCCCATCCCCTACTGACTCGCCCATCCTGCCCCCAGAGCCCTATGATGACGGTCAGGCTCTGATGGGTCTACATAATGTGGATGATGACCTGTCCTATGAGCACCAGGCTGACCCAGATGAGACACTGCCTCCAGCCCAACGCTGTGAGGACAGTCTCTCCAGACAGATGGTACTGCAGATAGAACCAGACCACAGCCTGGAGAGCTTCAAACGCTCCTTCTACCTGCCAGTGGGACCCAGGCTAATGCCCAGTTCTGACGACTATGATGGAACCAGTGAGGGAGAATCAGAGTCAGAGAGTGAAGACGAGCTGAGTGAGAACTCAGACTCACCCTGGTTGCTTAGCAACCTTGTCAACAAGATGATCTCAGAGGGCTCTTACCCAATCAGTTGTCCTGAGGAGTGTTTCAAGAGGAAGGCTGTCTGTGTCTGATACCATCTCACCATCCTCAGACATTGAGGCAGATGGCTTCAATGATGAGGAACAAGGGAAGAAATCAGAGATGGAGGGATCAGAGGAAGAAGATAACGATGATAAAGGCTCAAGAAGGGATAGGATTGAGGCAGAAGAGAGGGGCAAGAGTGTGGAGCCTCCAAAAGAAGAAGCAGTGAAAGGCAAAGAGAGGTTTGGTCCCTGTCTGTACATGAGCAACCCTACTGGTGACACCATAACCCCAGTAATTGTGGAGCACTGTGTAAATGGAAGGGGAACCACAGATTACCCTTATACAGCTAAAGACTCTGAGAAGAACTTCACCAACAAACCATCCAAAAACAACAGGAGACAAGAGGAAGACGAAGAGGATGCCACAGAGCCCAATAATGACTTAATGATGCTGCAGGGGAGAAAGGAGTTAGACTCGCCCAGCCTCAGTGAGAGCGTGGTCAGCGACAAGGATGAAGGACGAGAGACAGAGCCCAAGCAAACGGGCCGTTCCATGGCCTCTCTTGAGCGCATTACAGAGGTCAAACACAGCCTGACACTGGACATCCCCACTGCCCAGACCAACCGCTGCTTCAGCCTCACTTACTCCACAGACAATGATGAAGAGGAGGAAGAGGAGGACTCTTCTCCATTCCTGGGCAGCTTGAGGAAGCAGTCATCCTACAGGGGTAGTGACCTGTATCTGGACAGTTCACCACCCATTGATGAGAGCGTGCGTGACCTTCCCTTGTCTGAACAGGACCTCCCACTGTGTGAGAAAGACCTGGCTCTGAGGCAGAATGATGATGATGGACTGGCCTATGACTCCATGAAGTACACACTGGTGGTGGATGAGAATACCACACTGGAACTGGTCAGCCTCAGAAGGTATGCCCTATCCTGTACTACTCAGGATAGTAAGAAAAAACACGCCACATTGGATGATATTCATAAAATTATAAATATATATAATAAAATAGTTCTTTGTATTAATGTGAGCAGAAATAATGGAATATTGTTGTTTGCTCTATCCTTTTTATATAGCTGTAAATCTTTTTGTAACGTTTTTTTAGTGAGTAAGTCAGACAGTCTTACTGGTGGTCTTCTAGTCTTAAGTCTGGACCTTTTTCCTCTCAGGTGCACCTCTGTTCTGAGTGACGACAGTGAGCTGTCCACACTATGTGACGAGGAGCCCTTAGGGACGGGAGAGGTGAGCTACGGTCATGGTGATGAGGAGGTGAGGTCAGAAATCCTTAGCTCCTCTGAGGACTCTTCCCCTGAAGCGGACTTGCCCTTTTCGAAGAAGTTCCTCAATGTGTTCGTCAACAGCACCTCCCGTTCCTCCAGTGAGTCAAAGACACAAGGACCGCTTACACACTACTCCTTACTGGAAAACTCTGCTAGGATGTGCTCTAGCAGTCAAAGCTGCTTACATCATCTTGGATAATGTGGGGTGGCCCGGTGGCCCTATATGTTATGAGCCAGGAGGCAGCATCATCCCTAATGTTATCAAGTCAGGGTCCTTAGAAGGGATATATTAGGATTTAGCTTAGCACTGTCAGTATGATACATGAACATGTGAGCTAAATATGGCAGGGAGCCCACACAAGACCTATGGGAAGGCTTGGCTTCCCAGAACATCTACCATCAATCAGTGCTCTCGCTCAGAGATTCATATCCCTAATGAATGGTGATTTGCAATGAAAGGCTTATTACAAAGGATTTTGTTGCCATTTCTCTTTTGACAAATCCAATTAGCTTTCATTTAGACTGTCTCAGTTTACTCAAGCAATGTTTCCAACAAATAAGAGGTCAGATGAAAGAATGAGATGTCTGACTTTTGATTTGATATGAAACAATGAGCTTTTGAGGGCACTATTTCTTGTTGATGTCAATGATCTCATGTCTCTTACCTGTGTAGGCACAGAATCCTTTGGACTTTTCTCCTGTACCATCAATGGAGAGGAAAGGGACCAGACACATAGAGCAGTTTACAGGTAAGACGACCTGCATTCTGTATAATATAATTAATATCATTATTTTTCATTTATTATTACTATTATTTATTAAAGACAGTAATTTGCAGTTACCATTTGGTGATTTTTTTGGACTGGAGTTTGTAAGTAGGTCCACATGTAGATAAACAGAAGTCCTTGAAGCTATCATCGTTGTCATTGTGCTGTAGGGGTCATGTGGCAGGGGTGAATTACCAGTGATGTAAGGGAGGAAGGCAGGTGTCCTAGCTACAGCTGTGCTCCTAGAGCTGCTGCAGGGTGGCCAATAATAATCACATTAGCCACCGCCTGTGTTTGTTGCAGTGTGTGTGTGTGTGTGTGTGTGCGTGTGTGCGTGTGCGTGTGTAAGCATATTTATCTGGACAACATGCTGTGCATGTATTAGTGTGTATTCTCTCTCCCAGTGTCCTCTTTCAGTAACCATATCACTCCATGACATCATTTATAGTCCTTTGTTTCTACTCTCATTGCACCTCTCCTCTCCTCCCCCCATCCCACCATCACAGCTCTTTCAGCTTCCCGCTGGGAGTCACCTGAAACCCAAACAGATGCTTCCTCATCAGATGAACGCAGCTAATGCAGGGTTCTTCCATTACTTAACCACCAGAGTAGTCCTCTAGTTTGACCCAGTGCACAAATCACCCCAGCTGTTAGGATATCGTGCAAGGACACAATATAAATTGTAATGGAGAGGGGTTTCATCAATTTTCCCTTTCTCTCTGCTGCCCTCTGCAGGTTCATTCCCAGACATGCAGATGAGCTTGAACTGGATGTGGATGACCCTTTGTATGTGGAGGAGGAGGAGGATGACTACTGGTACAGAGGCTACAACATGCGGACAGGAGAGAGGGGCATATTCCCTGCCTTCTATGCCCACGAGGTCATAGGCCAGTCTAAGGAGTTGATGGGTGAGTGGACATTTGACACACATGACACTTACTGGCTTTTCTCGATTGAAACTGCAACTTTGAGGTGGTTATAAATGACAAGAGAATCTCATGTTGTGTGTGTGTGTGTGTGTGTGTGTGTGTGTGTGTGTGTGTGTGTGCGCGCGTGTGTGTGTACTACATCCTGTAGGTGTGAAGAGGAACCCAGCATGGATGGAGACATTCAACGTTCAGTTCTTGGGTTCTGTGGAGGTACCTTACCACCAAGGCAACGGCATTCTCTGTGCTGCCATGCAGAAGGTAAGCTAAGTGGGGAAACAGCAAATCACACGCACAACAATCACAATTACACATACACATACACACGTGTGCCCTGAAAAAATATATGTTTTAACATTAAAAAAAAGTTTCTGTCTGTTAGATTGCGATATCGAGGAAACGGACGGTACATGTGCGACCCCCTTCTCTGTGTGAGTTGGAGATCAGCTTGCAAGGAGTTAAACTGATCATGAGCCTGGAGGATGAATATGACACTCTTGATGAGGTGAGGACAAATGAATTACTGAATCAATTAATCAATCAATCAATCGATCAGTTAATTTCCCCTTGAAAATACCCACATCTGCCATTTATACAAAGCACCTAGTCAGGTTTTTGGATGTACACTGCCTCCTTCCTGCCTTTCAGGGAATTTGTGTTGCTGGTGGATGAGAAGGATGAGTAAGGAATAAGGATTAACTCTTTATTTGTCTCTCTCTGTCTCTACATCTTTCTGCATCTCTAGTTTGACAGATGTAGTCACTTCTTCCAGATGAAGAACATCTCCTTCTGTGGATGCCATCCGAGGAACAACTGGTAAACGAACACACCGGTCGTCTTTGCTGCTGCCCCCCAGAGTGGAGAGTATAGCATCAGACTGATTGCATCATACTGTTTTCTTCTCTCTGCAGCTACTTTGGCTTCATCACTAAGCACCCCATGCTGAACAGATTTGCCTGCCATGTGTTTGTATCCCAGGAGTCGATGCGGCGTGTAGCAGAGTGTGTTGGGTGAGTCAACACTACAGTATATCAATTACACTGTGTAGATATACACAGAGGGGCAGAGCAATAATTCAGAAACAAAGACTAGACAATAATCTGAACTTCACAATTACCTGGAGGGTCCAAGCACTCTATGACAGCTTTCCTATCCTAGTCTTCTTCATCACTACTGATCTCAAAGGCCTGGATCAAAGTGGACCTAAGTGCATCTTCCCCACCAAGTTCTTTAAATTACAGCTGGAGAAGAGAGCAGTGAGAAGTGAGACAGGAAGGTATTACAAAGTATTGAGCCAGGTTCCTGCCTGTGACAGTCTTTTGTACATGAATCTCATTTTGTTTGTGTGTGTGTGTGTGTGTGTGTGTGTGTGTGTGTGTGTGTGTCTGCAGTGCTCATGTTTCAGGGGTAAACTAATGATCGCAGACTCAGGCTTGTTAATCTGTCTGAATCAGGCGTATTGGGTTTGAATTAAAGATGCTGATAGTTCACTGTCTGCAGGACAGAGCTAGGAGCAGAGCTTGGGATGGGCAGACCAGTTTCATTCATCAATTTTCCATCCTGCTCTGTGGAATAGACACAATCCCAAAATCAAAAACAGAAGCTTTGAAGAGCAATTATCCTCCTTTGACAGACATTCAGTGGCTGTGGTCCTGTATTTGAAATATCATTATGTTTACTATTTGCTCTGTCTGTTTGGAGCAGCACTAACAAGACTTCCCCTGAGAGAAATCGGTCATTACCAGAAGATCAGATGTGGAAGGCTGTTCTCTAATGTCGTATTTTGTGTTTGTCATAACCTTGTGTGTCTGTCCCGTCTCCAGACGAGCCTTCCAGGAGTACTACCAGGAGCACCTGGAGTACGCCTGCCCCACCGAGGACATCTACCTGGAGTAAGAAGTTTTGCCATGACAACCACCTTCTTTCTCTTCACCCTCCTCCACAGCTTGTGTATGTTCATCAACTTCGCCACTAGTGGGCACTGGCAGTGGGGTGGGGGTCTTTCCTCCATTGTGAAATACCCTTGTGTATCCTCTAAAAATGGGATCTTCATTTCATTTCTACAGTATGCTAGACATTTGACTGATTTCATTCATCTATTTATCTGTTTGTTTATTTTCCATCATCTCGATGGATGGATTGCCTGTTTCTTTTATCTTTTTCTATGATATAAAACTAAGAGGCTGAGCACCTGTTAATTTAGGGGCTACTCTTTTGAAACAAAAACAATGATATACCTACTACTGCTGTTTCACTTTTCAATGCATGGCTAGTAGGGTTAATGCACACAGACACACCAAGAAACACACACATCCAAGAAAATGGCAAGCAGCTCAACAATCAATAAGGGAATGGTGTAGAATTGGTAAGTCGGCTGTTAGGGAACTGTAAATATGTATTTGTTCAGTATTGACAAACTGCTAATTTGATTTCTACTGATAGTGACATTGGAGCAAACTAGAGAGAGTACAGTAGACTGTCCTTGGTCCGAGCTTACCCCTGTGTCGCGTACGAGATGTAGTGTGTTTTGTAAATACATGTATAGAAAGTAGACATACAGGCGCCTCATACAAACTATGTAAGAAACACTCACAGCCAATAACAAGAGATGAGGATGATGGAGAGGGATCTTTTCCTCAGTTTCAGTGTGGGTACAAATGGCTGTAACAGGAGTAGCTGAAGGCTTAAGAGATTTTGTTGTGGTGGAATGTAAAAAGGATTGTGAAAATAATGGTCACAACTGTTATGGTCCATCAGCGACAATAAGACAAAGCTTTGCATTGGTTGAGAGAAGTGGAAAAGTTTGGACAGGATAGATAATAAGTAGAATCAGCGTTATTGATTCTATTCAGCCTGTCTCCTCATACTGAGCTCTGAATAGGTGCAGTAACTGTCAGTTCTCGACAATATGACAGCACCATTTTGCTTTTGTCTGGTCTTCAAAGTTGTAGTAGTTGCCAATCTTCACCATGGGGAGCTCTGATGAGAATTCAATCAACTGTTCGACTTACAAACTATAGATCACAAACGGTATGCTTTGCTATGATCAATGTGACTTTCAGGTCAAAGAAAGCAAAGGGCCTCTGAAAAGCCATATTATCACGTCTCTGACTGTTCAACTCCTGCACTCTACTTTTCACTGATCACAAGTCTCCACTTTTTTTTGACTGGGCAATTTCAATGAGGGATGACTAGATTAACATGGCAAAAAGCAGTAGCCATGTGCCAGTCATGCCTTAGGGCAGTGTGCCTACTGTACATTGATAGTGTCCTACTAGTAATACTTTAACAGAAGTCCAAAGGAATCAAACCCATAATAAAGCATTAAAAGGAAGGTGATTTTCTAGTTGCACAATAGGCTCAGTAAGACTTTGATCTTATTTTTCAAGGATGATGCCTCTGTGTAACTAGCACTCAGCAGGATAGGAGGGATGGCTACATGTTCCCACATGAATTTATTGCTTTCAGCCTAGCTGATGGTTACACGTCATTTGCTTACATAACACGATAGCCGCTTCTGGGGTTGTTTTCCCATATACAGCCTACAGTATAACAGCTAACATGGGGTTAGGGGGTGGATTGAGTAACGATGGAGTCAACACAGCCAACTGATGCCTGGCAGGCTTTGTGGTTTCCCCCGTGCCACCCCCATCGTTCCTTTAGACCCACATTCACATCTTGCTCTTCTTTCAATCACCAGTCCCAGAACAAGCACCTCAGATCCGTGGGGTTTCAATGATGAAAGTTCATTGAAAGTTGATTTGGCAGGAGGGAGGGAAGGGTGTTATCTACATGTGTATCGCTGTCAGTTAGATCATGTATATACAATAGCGAATCTAAAAGATAGTGCTGTGTCCTTTATGTTGAGTATGTTATTGAAATGAATATGTACATTCATTAAAAAGACAATTTAAAAAAAAGATCACAACCAAACAAAAACCCTGAAGGAAAAGAGAAAAAATTTAAACTTTTGTGATCTGCAATAATTTTATTTGACTGTCTTATGTTTTCACACACGGTGTTTTCTCAGCATCTGTCACAAAGGTGGCACTTTAAGATCTTGCCAACTCAATGACACTCCACAGACAGGCTTCAGCAGCACATTTAGGGCACATTTGTGAGATGTGACACACCCACCAATCTGCTGTTGCAGCTGAATAGTGACTGAGTCGGCTGCCATGAGCAAACTATTATTGCATCTTGCCAATTATAGTTATCACCTTTGAGCTCCAACAGTGTCACCCATCTCTGATCTGTATCTATTTGTTTCCAATTGTTTTTCTATCTTGTTACAGCTTAGTTAAAACCCTTCTTACCACATCGCTACACAAGCCAACCTCTGAGGATGATCTAGTCCTGTATAGCCGCTGAGACATACATTAACAGTTAAACCAAACTTTCGACTTTATTACATAAACAAGATTCTTCACTGTATACCTAGAGCAAATCAGTATGTGACGGAACAAACATATCCTATCTTGTATCTTTAAAAACAAGGACTTGTAAAATTCAAAGGAAAAAAAATGACAAAAAAAATCACTCTGCCTTGTCATGGGTTTGGTCTTATGAATAAAATATATGCTTGATGTCCAAAAAATGTTGTTTCTGTCATTATTGTGTACAGGTACTCTATAGTTTGTGTGACTGAAATGGGTTCTTCACAAACATTTTCAAACACACTTCGATTGATTCCAAATTGAAATGAATATGGTTATCAAGGATATTGGAGTGGAAATGGTGTTTCTGATGATTGTTCTATCAATCTCACTGGGAAAGTGTCACAGATATTGATATATGTGGACAAAAGGGACTGAAAGAATTAAGACCATATAGTATTAGAGTAGCAAAACGAAGGCAGCATAGTAGTAGTTATCATTAGCTCAACTTCAAAAAAACAAATTACAAATTACATCAAATCACATGTCCTCACTGAGGAAACAGTTCATTTGCAACACAGGTTAAATTTCAGTATGAATATCAGTTAACTGCCCACAAACTACTTGATCTTAGACATAGCCATGCATCATCAAATTATTACAAAATCAGCAACAATCTTTTTCCACTTTTTGTCCTTTCATGCAATAATCGTTGAGCAAAATCAGTGCATTATCTCTTGCCACATCATTACCATTAGCAGCTGTGAGAATCTGTTCCTTCAACACTGGCAGCAGCTGGGCTTGGGGCTACAGTCAGGGGTGCAGCAGGGCTCCAGTCCATGATCTGTCCCTTTTGCTATCTGGCTCTCTCCAAACACCATGGAGGCTTCAAACTGGGCCTTAACCTTCAGGATCCTGTCCAGCAAGGCTCGGAGTTCGGGCCTGGCCACCAGGGAGAGAGGGTAGTTTTCAGAAGGGTCAGCTTCCAGGTCGAAAATAAGTGGGGGGTCGTGGGCTTTGAGGACTGAGAATACTGAGCAGTCTTTGTCAGGGACCGTTCCGCTGTGGGTAGCACCTGGTGCACAAACATGAAAAACCAGGAGTCAAAACCAACTGATTTCTATGACTCTGTATGGTTGTTCTTAACATTTCAACAAACATATTGTGCGTACCGCGTGTGTAGAAGTGGGCCTTGTACTTCTCCAGCCTGAGAGCAAACAGGCTGTACATTTCACTGGGATCTGTGGGGTAGAACATCATCGTCTTCCTCTTACTCTATAAAACAAGAAATAAACATGAACATTTTTTATTTTTTTTATTTTTTTTAACTAAATTGTGATCTTTATTGAGTGTGAGGTATTCTGCCTTTACCTTCCCCTGGTTTACTAAGATTTCTGTCATATCTACTCCATCCAGCTGCACCTGGGGTGGTGTGGCTCCTGCTAGCCTTGCCATGGTGGGCAGGATATCCAGGGTGCTGGCCAGCTCATGGGTCACACCTAAGAGATTCAGTGCATGAAGGAGAAGGACAAACAGTTCATTTGATTTCTAATACGATGTACTGAATGTAACTGAGTTCTGGGCTAAATGATACAGATTTATCTTCTCTGGTTGGGGTCACCTGACAATTTGAAGTAAACTACAAGTTAAGAGGCAAACTATTCTGCTTTCTTAAGACACTTAATGCACACCGGCTGTGGTCTGTGTTGAATGCCCAGGTTTACTGCAACACCAACACATTATTTTAAGTTGATGATATCCGGTCTAAACACGGTCCTGTCTTTACCTGGCTTGATGGTCCCTGGCCAGAAGGCGATGGCTGGCTCTCTCATGCCCCCCTCATAAGTGGTGCCCTTCCCACACTTCAGAGGACCAGAAATACCTCCACGGGACATACGCATCAGTTCAGGCCTAGGCATGGAAAGATAACATGCCATTTGATAAAAGGGTAATAAATGCAATACTGCAAGAGGGTCATAAATCCCATATTAGTAGAGTGCAAAGATAAAAAAGCAACTTGACCTTAGAACAGAAAATAAACACAGATACTGTTATCACAACTAATGAGGAGGCAGATTAAAAACACATTTAAGATTTAAGAAGTCAACGTGAGAATTATGTAAACATGAACATCGTATTTTCCCTCTGTTTAAGTCTTTTCTGCAAACCACACTGCGCTAAAATCGACCCAACTCAACCAAGCTACCCCTCCACATGACAACAATCAATGAAATGAGGAAACTGACTATACATGAAGGAGCAGACCATAAATTCAAAGCAAACCAACCCATTGTCAGAAGTAAAGAAAATGAGTGTGTTGTTGATCACTCCTGTCTTCTCCAGGGTCGCCAGGAGGTTTCCCACAGTGGCGTCAAACTCCAACAGAGCATCTCCATAGGGGCCCCTCAGAGACCGCCCAGCTGCCCCTGGACCCGCGTACTGGGGGTAGTGGGTGTGCTAGAGGGGGAGGTTGGAGGAGGATTTAAAGGTGCATTAACTAAGATTTTTACTGTCCCATATACAATTATGTAGAATCAGGCGTAACACATATTTGGTCCTAATATTTAATATTGTCAGAGTAAATGAAGAAACAAACAAATTACTGAATAAGCACCCATTCTGTGTAAATTCAGGTTTTGACGCTGTTCAGAACTCAGCCTGTTGCTGTTGCTTACATGGGAAGGATAGTAGAGGAAGAAGGGTTGTTTTTTCCTGGCTGACATGGTGATGAAATTGACAGCAAAGTCGCTGTAAGCCCTCTCCAGATCCAAGAAGTTGACTGGTTGCTGCTTGATGACTTCATTGAGCATCAAGGGGACAGTTACAGAACCAATGTCACAGAATCCGAAGCACTTAATATCGGGAGGAAAACAGGTCAGGTTCCGACAGGGGCCCTGGGAGGGGAGCGGGGCAAAGGAGGAAGAGAAATGTGTCAAAAATAAGTTACAATCAATAACTGAGGAATTCAGTTGCAAAACACTATTGCAAAAAAAAAATTACCTTAAGCTCATCATCTATTAAAAAAGGACCCACTGTATAAAAATGTCAGTAACATCTTCTTTAGTTTAGTAAAACACAATTACACTGACCATGTCATGGGAGTAGGGGATCCCTAGGTATTGGTCAAACCCCTGATTGGTAGGGAGGTATGTCCCATTAGGCCCAAAACCCAGGTGCCACTTCCCCATAGCAGCAGTGGCGTAGCCCATCGGTTTCAACACCTCAGCGATGGTGGTCTCATTCAGGGGAAGCCCCCCTATAGAGCCTGGGTACAACACTCCTGGGTAGATACCCGAGCGGGTCTGGTAGCGCCCAGTCAGCAAAGATGCTCTGGAAGGCCCCCATAACAAAACAGGGCGGTTAAATAACGGAAGTAACATGTTGGTCATGTTGATGATGATATATCAAGAAAACACTTAGAAGACACTTAGACACTTTTTAAAAAAACTTTTTTTACAAGTTTGTGTGCATTGCACCAACCCCCACCATGTGCATCTGTGCAAAGAGGGTTATGTTTTCATGTAATGTGTACCTGGACGGACTGCAGACAGGGCTGGTGCAGTAGAAGTCTGTGAAGCGGAGTCCTCCAGAAGCCAGGCGGTCCAGGTTTGGAGTGAGAGAACTGGGGTGCCCATAACAGCCCAAGTCGCCGAAACCCAAATCGTCCGCAAAAAGGAGAACGAAATTCGGCGGTGAAGCAAAGCAACTGGAAAAAAGGAAAAGGTTTAAAACGGCGAGACCGGTATGATCCATTTTGAGACGCCTTTCATTTGAGCTACGATACGGAATGGTCAGGTCTAGGCTGTTTGACTGATAGAGGAACCAAAACAAAAGGTCACATGTTCGCTCATGGAAACCGTCGCCTATGGATGACATCACGGAGCGCCGGGAAATGTAGTACCACTGAGCATTAGCGTGCTTGCTTTAGCAAAACGCAGCCCAGAGCGATGTAGACACCCACGGCCCGCCTGACATGAAGAGAGCAAGGACCTGAAATCAGCATCAGGAGATCCACACTTGCATTTCTCTTTTATTCTACAGTATATTATTTCATTTTTCAATTAAAATTACATTTTTTTTTAAATCATTTGACTTTGTCCAAGACCTTTCTGAAACCTTTAAAAATGCTTTCTATGCACTGTTACATCAGATTTTTATATGATAATGATATGGAACAATTGGATTTTGTCTAGTTTTTGACCAATATGGGTGTTTTTGTATTGAAGCTACCGATATTTTGCGCCAATGTTCATTTCAGTTCAATATTCTTTAAATTTGACCACTGTCATGCCACAAACTACAAGAACATCAATAATACTAATCTTCATAATGTATACTGACATATATATATATATATATATATGCATGCATATAGATAGACACATGGATACAATTTTTCAGTCGCTGGTAATCTCCTGATGTAGAAGTAGACCTGACATAAGGAGTTCACTAAGCGACCACATGGGGCAGAGTTCTTCCTTGTCCTCTGTGAGGGTCCAAGGCTGGGGATGTCGTGTACTAACCATTTACCATTTATTGTTTTCACACTTTGGTCACCGTGAAGCCCTTTGAGACTCTAACGGTGATTAAGGGCTATACAAATAAAATGTGATTTAATTTGATATATAATTAAGGCTCTGCTTTGAGACCCTACCTTTGTCTCACTTACATCAGTTTGATACTACTGACCATGATGTCTAGCATGATTTTACATCACAAAGATTGATATCAGCCTAAAAAGGTGGGTAAGGGGATTTTTAGTGGGTTGACCCTCCAGTACCCTGTATTTAATACTGCAGTGATATTTAGTAGGGGTATGAAGTGCAGAAAAGTAAGGATCTAACAACCTTTATTGCAAAAATTCCATTGACAAAACCAGATATGACCAAAAACATTGCATTCAAATGAAAAAATAAGTGTACAGAGGGATACTGTTGAATTAACAGATAGAGACGGGCAGAACGCCTTTGCTTTCCATAAGGATGTATTATATTAGAGATATAATAATGTTTGTAGCACTTCCAGGTGATTTTCCCACTATAAAAGTGAGAAACTCAAAGAGGGCTTCTAACAAATAGTGGGTAGCTTACAATAGTTGTCTATAGTTATTAATAATTAATGAAATGTACTGTTACATATAAGTGCACTGAAATGTATTAGGATTCCTGAGTGTCAGGGGATGGAGTTGTATTTGGACCCAGAAGGCAGACTACGACAAGGGAGTATGGAAAAAGAGGTTTTAATGGAGGAGCAGGTGATGGGATGGTGGGGGGTGCAGAGGCTGGGCTGGATGGAGCTGGGGCAGGCAGGTGAGACGGAAGCTGGCAGGTGAGACGGAAGCAGGCAGGCTGGTGGGTAGCGGCGGGGAGACACGGGGAAAGAGACGTTCATGGGATCCTGGGAGATAGGAGAAGAGGTTTGAATTTGTTTTTGACTGACAGAGGATTGTAAGCCTCTGATTGGCCAAATAAAAAAATGATTGACAGTTACCACGCCCATTACCCGCCC